>OX465520.1:17795000-18125391 GCA_950022985.1 Udea ferrugalis | reverse complement strand
CCAAGTGGCAAAAAAGAAGACGAAAAAGTAGGTTAATAATTTAACATGTAAATATCACTCTTTGCCGTTCCACTAACGAGCTTATTACAATAACAATGGAGGCACCGAACCCGCACACGAAAAGCGACGTTTCGTTTCACAGGCCTATTGTGTAATTTATTTGTAGCGGAGTCACTGTCAGTAATTATTTTTTTGTTACGCGCATTTTTTTGCGCGGTGAGTTCTCGAGGGTTGAATGCTGCGTATTGAAAATGTAGATTACATCGAAGACTCAGTTTTGCAGCTTTGCGGCGAATATGTACCCGACTTTGACAGAAAATACTCGCAGCTTTTAATATTTTTTAACAAACCTTTTTACTGACTGCGCGATTTTTTGTTTGTTGTTTTGAAATTGCTACTGTCAAGTTTCAGTACATTTTCTGGGTTTCTATTTTTTTATCAATAGGTAGCAAAACGTATATTTCCGTTATCAAGCCTATAGTAGCGTTTATGGGCATTTCCACAACAGAACGTTTTATTTCCAATTCGGTGGTTGATTTAGTATTCGTTTTTCAAGTAGATAAAGTTACAGATTAAGGAAAGGAATATTTATCTCTGGTTCTTTTCTAATCTTTTGTTACTTAATCTACGAAGACAATATTTAATCGACCACCGAATTGAGAAGAAAAGCTCTCTTGCCTAAATGCCCTTATGATTTACTTACTAAGAATATGGAAAGACTCTGACCATGACTCTTTGAAGCTCTGAACTCGAAATATCGCAGAGGGGATATGAGAGAGGCCATTAAAGCAGTAGGAAAGTATACTATGAAGGGACTTAGGAAGAAATAGTTCGTGATTAAGCATATTCCTGCTTAGGTTAAGTTCTGTCCTAGAGAGATAAGATCTATTACATTTTTTTTGAAAATACTAAATAACACCTAAAGTAAGTAAAAGTAATAAACAATTTGTTTGTTACAGAAGCCGATTACACACTGGACGATTCGTTTTGGAATGAGGAAAGCCCAGTTGGTGAGTCTCACGTAGCTTACCTAGGTACTTTTTAGATTAATACTATAAGTACACGATCAATTCACATCCATTCCATGCTAAAAGAGGTCGTTAGTTCTATCTTCACTCATCCCGCAATAATATAAGTCTAATCTAATCTGATCATTGTAGCTAACGATCAGCTATAATATTTAGTGACTACATTATTTTATTTTACACAGGGATATCAGGGCTTTCAAGAAAAGAGCATAGGTATTCATTCCTCTTTGAAAGGCAAGGAACGCATCTCGTAACACCTTTGGTGTTGCGGTTGTGCATGGGCATAGGGGATTACTATCCATCAGGTGACCTTCTAGCGCGTTTGCTCATCTCGCATAAAAAAACATCGATATCACACATTAAACATTATTTGATCGAGCCAAAGTTATTTTATAGTTCTGAACAGAAGCCCGTTTGTCAGCTTAGACTATGGATCATGAAAAATGACATTCATACATACCCAATGAAATTTTAATGAAAAAGAGGTAGGTAGGTTATATCAGTACTAATGCCAAGTCAAAAATAGTCTACTGCGTCCGTAACTCCATGCCTATAACGTGTGAAAAGATAGTATGATTCAATATAATTCAATTCAATATTTTTTTGCAAAACCATAATGTTTTATGAAGGTGTTACATTTTAGGTGAAACCAGTATTATGGGCCCTTACGGGCAATTATTGTTTACTAGAGCGTGTTGTCTCAAATTTTCAACACTGAATGCTTTGCTCATGTGCTCGATTGTTCTGATTCCAGTTGCCACTATTTCAGCACAAGTAACATACCTACCTCTTTTTTATTATAAAACCATAGTTAGTAACGCAATAAGGATGAATCTCAAATTGGTTGCAAGAACCAACATTTGTTGTAAGAATCCCAGATCGGTAGAAGCGTCCGCTTTGTTCGAGACACGTACGGTAAATGGCAGCGGTGAATGTGCACATTTGTGTCCGAGATGCGATCGGCAACAGAATTGCATTCGGGAAAGAGCTGAACTTGAGTGGCTAGTTTTAAACAAGTATTTTACCACACACTTAAGTTGCCTTCAGAACTTGCGTTTTAGATTGAAATACATAAATACAAAAGGACATTAATAAACTTGTAAGGCAAGAGCAACAAGCCGTCGGCGAAATGAGGAAAGCTCCAAAAAAATATTGAAATCACATCAATAATTTGTTATTTTGACTTGACGCTGATCTAAACACTAGACTTGTAACAGAACATTGGGCATACGCCATGAATTTACTCGAATTACTGAATTTACTCGAACTGGACACTGGCTCACGGTTGCTTCCTATCAGGTAGAGTGAGGTCATTTTAAGACCACAATGATTAACATCTATCACAGACGAATTGACGTACTAACAGATTTCTAAACAATTGATTGACTTTTTAAAATTCTAAATATCCAAAAGTATCTTATCTATCAGAATAAGACTGCAAGTATATCAAAATTTGCAAATATGAAACTGTCAAAAAAAATCTGCCTTCAAGAGCAGTTTGCAAAAGGACCATAACAATATTATTCCCTACTCATCATGAAAGTAACTTAAAATGTATTTTAACAGAAAAACGCGTCTATTTCCCGCAATCACTTTCATGTTACGTACATAATATTACGGCTTATATAACCTTAAGGGTGGTGTCTTTTGTACTAGCTCTAGTGAAGCTTTATTCCAAAATAGGGTGGCCACAAGTCAGCTTTCTTAAAAATAATCTCCGGTTTTTTGAGAAATACCTACCCATGCTTTTGCTGTCTTAGAAAACTTTGAATATTCAAGTAAAAGTAATAACCAAATTATGAAAAAAAAGGAAAAATCTGACGACCGATTCGAGCATATTTCGAATGTCACATTTATTTATTATTTCTGAAATATTTTTTAAATGAGAATCCATTGTGAGAATTAAACTCACTACCCAGTAGACAATTTACTTAACCATGGGTTTGAGGTTAATGACAAATGTCATTTTGAATGAATTCACCTAGTTAGGCTCACTAAAAATGCGTAAGTGTTAGGGTCAAAATTAGCATATAAGTAATTCAAGAAATGTTTTATTGAAAAGACCAAAACACTACGCACAACGATAGCAGAATTTTAATTTCTGTTTTATACAAACAAACTTAAAAAGAATTTCCATCCAGTCTGTTCCAACGACGGGGACACCATAAACTTAAATCATGGCAAGGGTTTTCTTTCCGTAAGTACCAGGAATGCGTAATTCCGCGAATTTTATCACTAGCTGCGAGATGTAAAAATGGAGGGCGGCCCGGATATCCGGGACCGCGTCAGCCCAGGAGGTCTGCTCCGGTGCAAAATTTAGTTGCGCTGAATGCTCAAAGGCTAGGAACTAAGTATAAGCCAGTACAATGTGAAAAGGTTGGGTAAAGGGGTTTTTTTTACTATCAAATTAGATACTTATAATATCGATAGAATAGTAAGCTTCCTGGCCTAGTTGTTGCTAGGTCCATTGGTCTCAAGTTCAAGCCTCTTTAGACGAAATGTATGGAATAGGCCCCCATACCCAAGAACAGAGTAGCCGAACAGATTATCTTGAGCTTGTATAAATATAACACAAACACTTTAGGAGGTGCCCGGAGGGCAGTGTTGTGACAGTGATCGGCGACAATCGCAGATTGCAGACGAAGCACGAAGATGCCTGGTCACCACCCGGTGACCGGGCATCTTCGTGCTTCAGAAGGTACGTTAAACAGTGGGTCCTGGTTGACGTCGCTATCTTTGACTATCGATGAATATTTTTTCTAATCTGCCCATGTTAAAAATATATTCTTTATCTATAATTCATTAATACAAACGTCACGCATCCATCAAAGACGTGCTTGTGTTAGAAATGTTCTTATTTACCTAAGTTACGGCACACGGTGGTGCAATGACACGCAGATGCGCTGCATGTGACATTGGGGGGGGGGAACAGGGAGGGGGAGGGCAGGTGTTAACGTTAACGCACGTCTGGAGGGCAAGGTGCGAAAAATGGAAGGTATTTTCTGAATCTATAAGTTTCGCTGATAGAAAATGTCTTTCAGAAAATTGCATTACCAGCGTCTATCAACCACAGAGATGCGTGAAAATGTTATTTGAAAATTATAAAGATTATAGCATCAACATTTTATAAAACTAATAGGGCGGTTCTTAGGACAGTTGTGGCTGAAAATCTCTCAGGGTCAATTAGTTAAAGGCTTCCTTTTACGAATTGTTATTGTTCAATAAAAGTTTACATTAGAACTTCTGTCTGACCGCTGTTATTTTTCTGTCCATTCTGTCAATTAAGCCAAGCAGAGCTAATACTCGTACCTATGTTGTTTTATAAAAAAACAATTAGCACCTAAACCAAAAGCAAACACAAATGCTTTAACACGAATTTTTACTGAGATAGAAGTTACCACAAACAGAGCCATCGTGATCAAATCCAGTTTCAGTCAGTTAACTAAACATTAACAATAATAATCCAAAAATATGCCAAACAATTTAACCGCGGCCCAACTTAGAATTCAGTAGTACCTCTTGAGTTGCGAAGTTTATTGTTTTCCCACAAGCACGCCGTAATTCAAAATAGAAATGCAGCATTAATTTTTGCCATGAAAAGCATTCCAACACATTTGCAATAGTTATAGCAAAGTTTACAAACAACTTTCAAACCGAACAAAAACTGCGCAAAGGGCGAAAGCTCCACGCGCTAAAACCGGAATCGTAACCGCTTCAAACACGCCCATACCGGTTTAAACTAGTTTCAAATCAAAACTGCTGCGGGGTGGCTTTGATGTGGCGACGGAATCCAGTTCTAAATGAATTGGGAACATTATTTTGGGCGAGGAATCCTTTGTTTAATTTGTGACGTCAGTATTTAGTAGGCTTACATCTATTTCGGAAATGAGATTTGGTCAGAGTGTGAGCTGAAGTGTCAATTCAACCAATGATGAATGGCTAAACATTGTCAGAAGCTCGCTATATTCGAAAATTTGGTGAAATCAAAATGAAAAGCTATTGAAGATATTTGCGGCCTACACAACGTAACCTCGGCAATAAAGGGAATTACCTGACCTGTTCTGGCTCTCTCATAATACATTTATTACCTAAATGAATATTTTAATGAATGTGACATTTAAATATTATGGAAGTATATGGATTAGAACGTTACGTGAAGATATACGATATCAATATATTTTGTTTTTGTAGTAAATAAAATTGTGCAACCATTTTTAGTTTATTTTCAGTTTCAGTTTGGGTTTTATTAGTTTAGGCGCGAATCAGAATTTATGTAAAGTTTAAGTGTCGAACTGTCAACTGTTTTGTAAATAAGAAAATGAACACACTATTTCAAACAGAAACAAGTTTTGATGCTGTAATTTTAAATAATATTAGTAAATACCTACATTCAAATACAAGCAAATCCAAGCCAATCGGGAAGATTCACATAGAAAAATACTGGAACCCTTGCGTCGTCTGTTCCATCTTTTTATTTGGACGTTATATAAGAATAATAAACGTGTATCATGCCCCAAATTCCGGGTTGTTTTATTGTTATCAATTGCTCAAAAGTGCTTCTCTCAATTTCCGCTCACAACTCCGCGAGGGCAATAACAAAATTGTTTTGAAAAATTCCCAAACTTTCCACACGAGATTGCCATGGCGCTTCGTGCGTGACGCCGTAGATCGTCACGCATAACGTGTCACGTGCTACCCTCGCCCGAGGGCTAGCTACACGGGTGCCACTCGGAAAATAGGGCTACACGGGCGCCGAACGGAAAATGGGGCAATGGTGGTGGAACCATCAGCTATGTTCATTACAATGTTATGCACTGGAAACGATTTATACGATACGCTTTTGTGAGGACACAGTGTTTCATGGGATATAAACAAATCCGCTGTGTTTATTGGATTTATCGATCAAGTGACACATTTTAAATGAATGATAAGTTTCAGTAATGAAAATAACGCCGTCTGTTAATTAATTGTCCATGGCTGCCCTAGGGCCCCTGGTACACTGAGTTTTAAATTTTTGAATATCAAGTACCATTTGATCATTCATCATCATATCAGCCGAACGATGTTTTTAAATTTAAGCATAGACTGATGTCTTATTGGATATTCCGATTCAGAGTGAACGCATCTGCACTGACGTCATTATGAAAATTATCCAATAAAACTAAATTTTCTGATTAATATGACTCAGTCTAGACTTCATATTTTTTTACGACTTGACATTTTATTGAAATGGGAGAAGATTTTACGACTGAACAGTTGACATGCTAATCGGATCCCTTATAACTTTCACGAATGTAATCGCGAAAATAAAACGTCAGTCAAACGTCAGCAATGATCCAGGTAACCTAATGTCTAATTACAAATGTCTGAATATTTAAAATTAAAAACAAAACCAAAATATCTTCATTTAAATAGACCTGTTACAAGTACTTTTTCATCTTCAAGAACAAAATTAAACAAATAAAATGCACTTATTATTAGACGTAAATACTTTCATAGAAATAATAAAATAAATACACAGTATACAAACATGATGTGACTCAACCGCCGTCAATCAATTTGTCTATTGACAAAAATGAGATCGCAATATTTTTGTAACGTTCGACATGATAATGATAAGATCTGAATATTTAAGTACTACTCTGCATAATAATTTAAACTGTCCTACGAGAAAGCCAGAGGGCTGGGATGATACAATTAATGAGTTGATCTACATACTTCCCAAATGTAATGTTCAGAAAAATCCTGAACTTTTGGGCCACCCGGGCCTTTTAATTTTGGGTCAATTTTGGGTCAAACCCTGCTCAATTTTCAAGCCTGTTGCAGAACTGAACTTGACACACATTTTGATAATCCTTAATAACCCTATTAAGTACCAGTTACCAATCTTGCTCTACCTCTGTAGTCGACAGGCCGGTAAGCAAGTAGTGTTAAAGTTGTGTTTGAAGCATTTTATTTAAATGACGACTAGGTACTACATTAGTCATGGGAGAAAGCTACACCGTTTTTGGGCAATCTTCTTTATATTTCAATTGACGCCGATAACCTCGGGTTTGTTATCCACGATGGAATAACAACTGTGTGGTAATATTTATTGAAATTTCAATAAAACATAACATGCCCTCACAACCATATCCCTAATGGGTCAGTCAGAGGCACACTGATTGTTGCCGTCATGCTGCACTGAACATTCAGAAACCCACATTTCGCCGAGAGAAGGGACGAACCTATCGCCGTTGTCCGGGTTTATTTATTTATTTATTTATTTGGGTTGTTTGGGTTTCATAACGGTGTTTACCTGAGAGTTAGCCTCAAATTGTACAATGGACACAAAAAAGGCCTGTTCTGAACAGATTTGATCTCGGAACCACCGGGTTCCGAGCCAGGGTGTCTAACCACAGGGCCACGACGCCTTCCGAGGTTTCGAGAATTTGAATGATCTCTTGATGTTGTAGTTCTTAGTCATCTCCCAAAGTTTACCTTTAAAATGTCAGTTCAAATAACCGGACGATTGGATGGCCGAACCTCATCCCTGCACATGTCGTGTCCCAACTCCGAACTAAAGTTATTCCTCAATTATCGTCAGTATTGCTGTCGACAGACTGCTGCCTAGAGGTTGTTGCGAAGGCATTTGCATCTCAACCCTCCCCCCCCCCTACCCTTTGTAGATCTGTATTTGGTGGCACGTGTTCGCTGCGTGACGTCTAGTTTAATCGATCGATTGGGCTGGGCGATTCAGCTCGACTGCCGCGAGTGATTCTGAGGATCGTTTGTTTGTTGTTAACTTCTCTGGTATTAGCTTGGGTATTGCTAGGTTAGAGTTTGCTTTAAACTATCAATTATACCGCAAAAGTGACAAAGGCTACTCAAACATACCTACGTGAAATATATTGTTAGGTATATTAAGAGCGGCGACACACGCGCATTTTTTAGATATTATTTCGATATGTGATTCAAAAATAACGCTATACTTCTCCATCAGCAATTATGTATCGTGACATTGGCATGAAAATAGCTTCAGTAATTTTACTATTTTAAACATGAAATAATTTTTCAATCAAGTGGCAACTTTTGGGCTTTCTATCAAATGCAGGTCCAGGTCGTCAGATTGAGTAACTGTGATTTGAATCCAACTTGAAAGGGGGCGAAGCGACAGTCGTTATCCGGGATACTTGGGTTTGTTATCTGTGTTTTGTTATCATGAGAGAGTTAGCCGTCAGTTGTATAATAAACACGACGTGAACTCAAGGTCACACTGACTCTCAGCTATACTGCTTAACCACTGTGACAAGACGTTCTTAATATACCTCGAGATAAATCCATTTTCTAATAGTTTTCATTTGAAAACTATGCAGCAGAAGGTATCGTCAGTTCTTGGGTGACCTTTAACTTTTATGTAAGCCACGTCCAAGTAAAAATACTTTGTCTCATAACCGAAAACCAGGAGCTCTTAGTTTCTGATATGACCTCGTAGAGCCTATTCTGTTCACGAAAAAATATTACCAAAAATAAACCACCACATTCACATCCCCTTAATATCAGTCATTACAGTTTCAGCGATGAAAGTACAATAGACGTCCCAACTCTCAAATAAATTCGTCTAAATACATGTTCGTCGGGAGCAGACGGGGCCGTCAAGCGTGCGAGGCAAGCATGCGTGACCTCCCCTACCCCCCACCCTGCTTCACACTTGACATCGAAGGCAACGCGACGTCTGTAATTTACAGTGAAATTTGGATCTGCATGGAATGTTCTGGAATGAAAGTTACAAAGCTGTTTACTTTCATGTCTGAAATGTCGTTTCGTTTTTTGTTATATGAAAAATTATAAGACGACATTTAGCTGGTGGCGACTAGCCTTGTATTGTGAAGAGAGAAAACAATGTTCAGATTATGCATTCGTTATACACATATTTAAAGAACATGACAAATGACAGAGATAGGGGACCTAATGAAGACATTTTTTTGTCTTTTAAGTACGTGCACAGTATTGTTGTCCTTAATATGTTTTAATTTTACTTATTCTTCTTGTGGCTTGTTTCGAAGAGATCGCATTTAGCGATAAATCTGCCTAAAATTTCACATTTACAAATTCATCTGTAGTTCTCAAAAATACATTTTAGTACTTAGTTGTTGGTGTGCAATAAAGAATAACCTTTCTATTATTGATGACCCTTATAGCTCAATGGCACGAGGGTAGCTTGAGACTTAAGCGAGAACTTTACCTACACGACTAATCAAAGTATTCATCAACTAGACCTAATTGCACAAAAATAAACTAAGGAAAGTTATAGGAACAGTCTGGAAATTAAAACAGGATCATTTCTTTTTTCTTTCAACATAGTGATTGAAATCACACCTCCAATTTGACAAACGCCAATAATGGTGTTTTTAATATAGCCTGCTACCTCTTGTCGAGGGTAATCTGCCAGTGTTGAGTGTTTTATTCTCCATGTGAACATTAAAACGTGAATTCGATTGACTCGTGGAAGTTTTTGTGATTACATACGTGGCTAACAAACCACGAAGTATCAAAGAAGCTTAAAAATAGATCGACCATGCTTCTCATTTGAATACACGCAAAAAAAGACAATAGTTTAAAACCGTTGTTAACTATTCTGTCTCGTAAGCGTCAATAGTACTGTAACTTCGAGTAAAGTTTGTGAAATTAGTCTGTCTAGAAATATCTGGAAACCTCAAAACCGTATTAAGATGCCAGCATTATCAGGTTGTGTAATTAAACCTCCTAACATGTCTACGGAAACATAATCAAGACTGAACTACAGCAAATATGTTATTCCAACAAGCCGCTTAGGAAGTTGAACATTACTTACAACCGGTTTCAGAGTGACATCTACTGGTAGTTACCGCGAAACCAAGATTTACTAAAGTAAACACTTCACGCTAAATAAACTCATTAATTCCACCTGCTTAGGAGAACACAACATGACTTAAGGGCGTTAGTTTAACCGTTAAATACTAAGTAGGTAACTTGATAATAATTATTATAATACTCTGGCTCTCGACGTCATTATGTCAAGTCTGTTGGGTTATGACAGTTTAGTAAAAATAATATTTGACAGCCAACAAATAAAATTAAATTGATCCCGTTTTATTTGACATTTACAAAAGCCAGTTTTTTTTATCAGTTACTCTAATCCCCATAGTTTTAGGTCAGGTTTTCTCTATTTCTAAAAGCTTTTAGATTTGTTCAAACAATCATATCACATAAATATCCCAAACGTAGTCAAAGCTTACTATCATTGTTGACGGAACATTCAGAAACCCACATTTTGCAACATAAGAATCTACTCTACATTTGAGTCTTAGCCACAAAGTAGGTTTGTAATTAATCACTCATATGAAAAAAATCTTTAGCCTTTAACCCTAAAAAAGCAAAATCATTTACCTTCGAACGACTTAGTGAAAGCTAACTAATAAATACTCTATTCAAAACGTCTACCACCCGTGCACAAAGGTTGAAAGCAAAGGGCATGGCCCTTGACCACTTTGTTCACGCTGAAAGCCCTTTGTGGGGGGTATGCATGAAATGCATAGTGAGTTACTTTGTCAACCCCCGCTTATTGGCCATGTTTAAGGGTTTGACAACGTCATATCGGGTAGCCGTTCCGTTACTAACGCTTTGTGTTAGGAATTTGGATTTTGCGATGAAACTTTGAGGTTACGCTGCACACAGGGTTACAGATTCAGGAAAAGCTAAAGGTTTTGTTTTACATTACTAGACTAGAATAATACAGACTAGAATAATTTATTTTTTAGTTTTAAAATAAAATACGAAACAGATAAAATACTTACAATAAAAACACACTTCACACATATTTTTTCATCAACAAACAATTTGAGTCTTTTGTTTTACGTTGAGTAACTCGAGTAAGTCATGCTCACTTATTTTTTTCTAGGGTGGTGGCATTGTGGGACGGTTCATTTTATTTCATAAAACATGGTAGTTGGCTCACATGTCATGTTAACTAGTGAATAGGTAACCCCTTCGGGAACTGGTCTGCTTAAGTTTACTTAGTTAACCCAAGTTTACTTGATTATTTAACTTTCTGTTACATATAAAATTATGTCAAATTTCTGTTGGTTTATTCATACATTATCTCAAAGAATCTTAACGATTTGAAAATTAACTACTGTGTAATGGTCTATTTGCATAAAGATATACTTAATTATTATTTTTTATTTTTGTGATACCTAGTGCAGGAATCGAACTCGTGACCTGCAGTTTGCAGTTTGACTCAGTGGCAAATCGAAATTATTAGAGCAAAATGAACATCCGAATCGTTTTATAAATGACAAACTTCCGAGTCAGCAAAAATTTAAAGCAACATCTGAATTGACACCCTCATTTTTTGTAAAAGCAAAAATTGCACGCTTTTAAATTCAACCATAAAACCATCGGTAAAAGTAACACAAAACACAAATTAATTACAAAAGGTCCCCGAATAATACTGGCCATAATTTAAACTTTTGCACCGCAATCCAAAACTCAAACTCGGCAACCTTGATGAAGTCGCTTTTTTTTATTCCGCACAAAAGTTACAAAGTAAACATCCTTATTTTTAACGATTTAACGGACTCCAGAGCGGGGCGTTCGTGATTTAAATATTTGATTCCGTAATCCGTCTTCCCTTGCAAATCGCGTCGGGAACTACTGTGCAGAGGTGTTTCCGAATAGCTTTTTATTGGTGTTAAACTTTAATGATTGTATTTTTAATAGAGTTTTAAGACCTTTTTATTATAGTGGAAACTGCATGAAGTACTAAATAATTAATGATTAAACGAACTTACCCTACGTGAAGTTCTATCATAATTATACGAAGCGCTTCGTCCGAAGAGATTAGTATGTTAGTAACAATTTTAACTTGTAGTAACGCATATTCAGGCCCACTTCATCACTATTTTGAGAGATTCCAAAGATTTTTTCACAGTGGTATCCCCTTCCGGCCCAATCTGTCAACGCCGGAACCAGTCGGTACTTGTCATTAAGTTTAGAGCTTTAAGCAGAGTACCTCTACAACATTATAATTGTTTTGTGAATATTGACATATTTACCCGTAGAGTTAGGGGTGCAGACAGTTAGCTGGGTGGGGAGGGACTGCATACTAATCTCTTCGGACGAAGCGCTTCGTATAATTATGATAGAACTTCACGTAGGGTAAGTTCGTTTAATCATTAATTATACTTCGCGCTTCGTCCTCGAGATTAGTATGTTAGTAACAATTTTAACTTGTAGATATTTAGAGACATACGGTGGAAATTTGTCAATGAAATTTTACAATTATTAATGTTGTTTATTGATTATTATTTGTACCTTATACTATTTTGCCAGGAGACTAAAATAATAATTAAGTACAAACTGTGTTCTCAATTTATAGTTTTTTTCTTTTTTTTTTTTTCTTTTTTTCTTACAACCATTTATAAATAAGTCATTTAAATTATGGTCGATTTACAGCTAAGCCCCTTATATTTAACAGAATCACGTCAAGTCCTGGTTAAATTATGATTATATACACAAAAAAAAGTAATAGCAATGTAATGCTACGTATTGTTTGATTTATCTAATCCTAATGATTCAATAGAGTTAAAACTTTATAAAACCAATATGGTTAATAACTTCAGGCAACAGTGCTTTCTCAAATAAGTTATAATAATCATATGTTGATGCCCATGTTAAAACGTCACACATGACGTGTTCATATGTATACGTGATATGTACATGTGACAAGCAAATGCAGCACTGGCCCGTAAGAATTACGTTTTTTCATTCAAATGAAAAATTAAGTTTGGACTTACAATCTTACACGTTTTTAAGAAGTGTGCTTTTAACTGAATAGCTTCCGAATGCTTTACTGAAATTTAAGACAAGAGTCTGATTTCTACAACAGGTAATTACAGCAGGCAGATACTCAACTGGATGGTGTCATAATAATAATGAGCAATCGAAACTGTAAAACTGTTTTCTATCTTAAAACTTCACAGTCAAAAAGGCGACCTCTAGGTCATACAACTAAGTAATAAAATCTATATTTCTATCTATATATCTAATGAGTCTATACTCATACTCTTGGAGTTGCAATTTTAACAAAAACAGTATCAAAATGTAAATCAACATCAGAGGCAGACTGACGAACGGGACATTCAGAAGCCCACAATTTCCAAGGGAATCTGAACCGAAAATAGATTTAGACCTCTGTACACGGTCTAAACTATGTGCTAGTTTTTATGGCCAATTCGTTTTTCAAGAGAAAATACCATTTTTCAAAAGAAAATTAAATTCTAAGTTTTGATTTTGATTGCCTTTCTGGTGTTCACCAACAAAATCCTATATTATCATAGGACCAAAAAAAACAGAATCGATATTATATAGACAATCCTCGTAACTTGTCAGGAAATAGGCAATAAGAAATTTAAGAACAGTTTTGGGAGTCACCTAAAACTGGTCTGAAGTAGGTATAAAATGCACGTTGGAAGGCAGTTAATGTGCAGGTATATAATATGTTGAATCTTTATGTTGAATGTCTAACTCGAACGATTAAGCCTTTGCGAAAATCTCTGTTGCACCAAAAAGGTGAGGTCACCGGTACCGGTAAGGTCCTGTAACTAAATAGAGCTCCAAAAAAATAATATTACAGTAATTATTACATGATTAGTAGACATCTACCGAGGCAACTTTCACAATATGACCACACATGGTGATTCAAGACCATGCGGAATTGCAGACGCTGCGCTGCACTAAGGGTATATAATAATCATTGTGATTAATATGTTTCAGTTAATATCTGTTGTTAACTGGAGCAATCATGTCTGTAAAGAGCAATTGTACATTTTTGTCACATTAAATGTCCGTCCCGAGGGGGGCAAACCCACGCACAACCCTTAGAAAAGCTTGGTGAGTAATCGATATCAAAGGATTCTCTTCGACACCGATAAGAGTATTAATGTGTGCATATACCTGTAAGGGTACAAATAAGTGAAGCTTAAATTAGTTACCAATGAAATGTACCTAATTAGCTATAAGGCCAGCCAGACTGTACTTTAACACAGATAGATATAAACCTTCTGAAGATAGATTTACAAGAGTATATTTTCACACACAGGAGGGGTATGTTTAATCGGATATACACTTTGACAACGGTTAAAAACAGTGACAGCAGAAATTATGCAAGGTGTGATTAGTTGTTGGGGTTACTTTGCAAGGATCTCTTTGTTACATTAAGCAATCTACCCATCGCGTTGAAGCGTCAGAGTTAATTTCGGCAACATCTTAAAGTTGTTTTAAAACGACAGTGTGATGTAAAACAGAAAGTTGCTAATGACCTTATAAACTTTTTTAATTCTGGTCTAAATCATATCGCTAACAGAAAGTCGTAAGAATTCAACTATTTCAAACAACTCTATTAACATTGTTATTTTTTACATTGCTCCCTTGTATTAACAAGTTAGTTAACATTTTGATGGGAACCAGGTAAGCCAAGCATACTGGAAGTTTTATTGCTATGACGTTTATTAAACGTTCACAGGACGGGCCTATGTGACCTAAATAGGAAGCAAAGGATGCAAAGGGTCGTCCTTCACATTATATAATTTAATAATTATATATTTGATTGAAGTAATACACTTCAATGACGTCAGACTTCATATATGTATCTTGTTATGTAAATATAAGGTCAGGTCAGGGTTAAGTTAGGTCAGGTGACCTAGATTTAAGGAAATTGAAAATGTCTTCGCTCCTTTGAGCGTACTTTTGTTATAAGTTTGTAAGCTCAGCTTTTGAGCAGCGTTTCCCTCGCAGAAACCATAATCTTAGATTTTTTATTGAAAATTACCATCTGTCATTACAGAACCACGGTAATTATTGCACGAGCTGAAGCACTGAGGCAGACAAGACAATTGATGACTCGTTAGGCAAGTTTAATAAAAAAAAAATGCTACTTGAATTAATCAATTTATTTTATTTTCCTTTTCTGTAATAATTACTATTATTGGTGCTTGAAGGCAGCCTTCTAATAAATTAGAACAAAAATACATAGTTTACTTAGGTAAGTAAGAATTATCTACTTAAACCTCCTCAAGCACAGCATTGCAAATAAAATAATGAGGGTATTTTCATAAACCTTTGGTAATATACACTACAAAGTGTTCCAAATCCATTCTTAACGAAATTCAACTATTTTGAATTCTTGTGCTATCATACGAGTACGTATCTTGTTACCTATGTTAGTTAATAACACATACTTGTAGCATTTATACATAAAAATCCTCGAGTCTAACTTGTTTGAAAGACTTTATGTCTAATTTGTTAAGAGACCATTAATAGTCTCGGAAGCTTAGCGGCCAGAGCAGCCGCCCGGCCAGTGGAACACGCGGGTTCAATTCCCGCCCGAAGCCACAACCAAATGTCTTTTTTTTTTTTTTGGCTTTCGGATCTTTAGCAAAGATACTGCATTGAAATGCTAACAATAATATAAACATGTATGACTGTAGGTATTGTTCCATACTTCATTTTTGAACATGTAAATGGGATTCTCCCAAACTCATTTTTGAACTCGTAACTCGAGGGTATGTGAAACCAGGAACTAAGTACATCCTTGAAGATTTGTTGAACAAATATGCGGCTGTGCTATTGAGTGACATGTCGTCAGTAACTGTTGTTGCCATTTAAATAATTGCAAGTAGGTGTGGTGATGAATACCACCACCACCAGAATAGTTTGCTGTGAGATCTCATGACTGTCCAAACAGCTTAATATTCCATGAGTTGGACATACGCACGCAATATTAGTCATAATATTGGGTTATAAGTTATCTGATTTGTCTTGTTTTTATAAAAAACGGACAAATAACTGAAAATTTGATATTTTCACGAAAAAATAAGGTTAAAACTTTGTTTTAAACCTCTTTCAGCAACAAGTCAAGTTGTTCATTACTTTTCAGCGTCGCGGTGTCGCAATGACGTGCGACTCATGCTGAGTTTATGCCATATCAGTGGCATTTTTTGGTATTATATTTTCACTTTAAGTAACACAGATCCGTGCTTAAACGTGCGGGAATAATGCTCATGGTTGTACCAAGAACATTGATTAATAATGACTGAATGTAATTTAATGGCAAAATTTATCCTCCTTGAGGCTCCTCCTCCTTCAGCAGGCGGTAAGCGTCGGCGGCTGCCTACAGGCGGCGGCAACAAGCGCAGCTAAAAGCTTATATGCGCATATGCTTGAAGGATTATGTCAGCAAGAAAATATCCCAAAGAATATTTCGCAAGCACCTCCATTTTAGACGACAAATACAGCAAGGTGTATTGCAAGATATTTGAAGCACTTACCCCAATGTGGATTTAGCAAGCATTGTGACGTCTTACTCACGATTGTTTCTTCCACAGTCCCCACGCATGGCATTTGTCGGAGTAAGCAAGAAAATTCCCATAGGACATTTCGCAAGCTTCTCTTACTAGCCAGAAGTACACCAAAGTGTATTTCGCAAGCCTTGACAGCACGGCAGCGGCAGCTGCAGCGGCGGCGGCGGCAGCTTGCAGACGGTCTTCCTTCCAGTGGTTCACATGCGTTGTATTTGTCTGAGTGAGCAAGAAAATTCCCACAGGATATTTCGCAAGCTTCTCTTACTGGCCAGAAGTACACCATAGTGTATTTCGCAAGCCTAGACAGCGCGGCGGCGGCGTTGGGGGCGGCAGCAGCGGGGCTGATGGCAGCAGCGGGGGCTTGCAGACGGTTAGAAGTTCACCAAAGTGTTTTTCTCTAACCTTGACAGCGCCACAGCGACAGTCGTTTATTCAGTGGTTAATGCATAGCATTTAACTAAGGAAGCAGGAAAATTCCCATTGGATATTTATTTTGCAAGCCTTGATTGTTTTTCAACATTTTGTATTTTAACGGCGCCGGCGGCGCGCAGTTCAGTGTGCATGCATATTTTTTCAAGTGTTTTTCATATCTATGCACTGCGTATGCACGAATAGGAAGGTAAGAATATAACGACAAACGTTATTTTACGATGACCTTCATTGCAAGCAAAAAAAAATATGTGTATCACCAACTTGTATTTTTCAGAACACTTTTTGTTGTTCTCTGGAACAAATTTCACTTTTTATTAACTTATTTCACAGGATCACAGTTTGTTGTTTCTTCTTTTTTAGTATTTTAGATGCAATAGCGAGAACACAGAAATAAAACAGTGCGAGCGGCGGGCACTAAAATGCGAATGACAAGTACCGACTGGTTCCGGCGTTGACAGATTGGGCCGGAAGGGGATACCACTGTGAAAAAATCTTTGGAATCTCTCAAAATAGTGATGAAGTGGGTCTGAATATGCGTTACTACAAGTTAAAATTGTTACTAACATACTAATCTCGAGGACGAAGCGCGAAGTATAATTGTTGACAGCAACTTTGTCCAGAATTGAACTTTTTTTATTCATTTAACTCTCAACGAAAACTTAGGTAATTTATCAACCATGTTCCAATCTCATCTTTCTAGATTTAACTTCACGCGATAGGAAGCAGTCATGTGGTTTCACGCTGCGTTGCCTACAAATGTTCGCCATTTTTTTCAGACCTAACTGCTACTGCCGTTTGTTTGGGAAAAAAAATGAGTTTGTGATCTGAAAACCAAGTTTCGTAGACCATAAAAAAGAAATCCTATCATCTTGCTTTTCCCTATTCATTTTATAAAACTAAACAAATTACTACACTCTCTTTTCTCCTTATCCCACATCACAGCAAAAAGTTTTAATTTAGCACGATGAATTTTCTAGCACAAGCAAAAACTAGTAAACTAGAAAAGCTGCTCCTAGTTTAAAAATACCCACAACAACAAGACTGAAGAAGTTAGAAGCACGAAGTTCTAACTTTGGTCCATTGAAGTCAAGTTGTGACGTCACTCGCTTGACTCGAGTTCCGTGTTTTATTGAGTTTGCTGCCATGATCCTTGTAAAGGAGGAAAACTGAGACCTAGGAGGGGTTTATGAAATTATTCATGCGGTTTTAAAAATTTAGCTGTCTCTATCTCCGTGGCCCAGTGGTTGAACACTTTGTCTCTGGTGATGGAAAATGCCAAAAAAATACGGCTCGTGACGACGAGGTGAGGGCACCTCTCACCAAGTTTGGTTCAAATTCGCTCGGCGAAGTAAAGCCTGTGCCCAGGACATGTAAAGGCTGTCATTTGATTTAAAAAACAAAAATATTCAAAAGCCCTCCTACATTTAGTGAACAACGTGTCGTTTATTTATTTTCGACTCCGTTTGTGTTTGTCTCTGAAAACTAATATTTGTAAAATGAACAATCCAGTCCAAAGCTTTGCATTTTTCCCCAAAAAACTTCACAATACTGTGGATGAATTCATTTGCATTTCTACCAATATTTACATTGACAAAAAGTAAAAAAAATGTGCGCATAATTTCGGTACGATAGAAATTAAAAGTTTTTTATCACTTGTTTTTGGGCATCAGCGTGACCTAAATTCACGAAATTAACAAAAAAAATATTGCAAATTTAGCTATGGTTTGATGGTTCGGAGGTTGACGATGGAACAAAATCAGCTTACCTGAGTGGGATTTATCCATGACTTCAAAAATTAGGATCCCAACGGCTTATTATGATAATAGGTATAAGACAAAAACAGAGATGCTCGCGGCGCAGTTATGGCATTGGATCGGCAACGATTGCTATTGTCAAGCAACACACGCCGGGTCAATTGTTAAGCCTAGGCTTAGGCGGCTTGATGACATCTTACATTAAGGTTGCTCACTAACCTTACACCCCTCCAACAATCCGCACTGGGCCCGCGTGTTGGAGTATGGCTAAATCCACCTCATAGTTGAGGTGAAGCTCGTGCCCAGCAGTGGGACGTATATGGGCAATGTAAGTTATGTATGTTTAGACAAAAACATAGGTAACATGTTTGGCAGTAGTAACTTAATACCCCTCACTACTTTCTGTGATCATAAGATCCTAAGATCACAAAAAGTCTCTGTTTTTGTCTTAGGAACAAGTTCCAAGAGGAATCTACGTAGGTGTCTTGGTATCTAAAGAACGATATTGATTAACCACCCTGTATAAATTCAAAAACCGCTAAACGCTTCGTAGTCGCACTCGTACGTCACAGAATGACTATAGTCCTGGAACAAAAAGGGTGTTTCACTATTAACACTGTTAGTATATGGTGGCCCTGCCCGCCGCAGACTCCTCACTATCGCTAAATGCAGCGCCATGCATTATGCACGCGTCATCTGGGAGATGCTGCGGGCGTGTTGCGGGGGTCGGTCTCCAGTTGTAGCGGGGCGATAAGCGGAGCGAATAAGAAATACATCGCTTTTGCACCCGCCTCAAAACCTATACTTCCCACTGCTATGCACACAGGCCTCACCTCAAATGTGAGGTGGTAAGAGCTATACTTCAAACAGGCGGGCTCAGTGTAGAGGGGTATGCTAGTAAGCCCTAAGGTAGCAAGCAGAGGCGGTTTTAGGAGGAGGCAGATAGTGCGGCCGCTGGATATTAGGGCTGAGAGCCATTTCGATTTCATTTTGGCCGGGAAATTACACAAAAGAGGGTGCCAAGGCCATAAATTGCACTAGTGCGTTACATGGGCTAGGGCTGTCTACCAATTAGCCAATGGTTTGAAAAGATTTAGTTATTGATTTAAACCAATCTTACGCTCCACTTCATATTACTATGTATATTGTAAAACAAGATTAGTTGTTAAACTTGCTTTATTTAGATTTTATTTCTGTTACATCGGCGACAGATTAAATCTGTTCAAATAGAAAAGTGTAGATGTGTTCGTGCGATGATGACACCGAGTTGAAAAGTAGACCAATTTATAAATCAATCTACCAGCTTACACTGTAACCATACATTCTGCGCAGCTTTGTGCGGGCCCCGCGTCAGGACTCAGGGGTTCAGGACCAATCCTAGTTTTATGATTACAGTCATCTTTACGGCAGCCTCACGCGAACTTCGAATATAAAATATTAATATAAGATTCTCTTAGCGGGTTGGTGGTAGTTTGAGAACTATATAACTTAGATTTGGTGGCTCATGAATGTGTTATGTTTCTGCAATATAACATTAGAAATTCTGTTTGATTTTTATAAAGCCTCGTGGCGTAGTGGTTAAACATTTTTGCTTGGAACCAGAGTAATACAGAGTTCAAGTCTGGCCGAAAAACCTTCTTTGTCTTCATTGTACAATTCCGGCTAATTTTCCAGTGAAACACACCGTTAAAAAGTCCAAGCCACTCTGGCAACGGCGTCATAAAGGCAACAATTAGCCTGGGGTAGCCTGGTATAGCCTGGGATTTATGGTCGTGATCGTATGTATGTGTGTATAACTGTTTAAAGTTTGAAAATCTAGTCTTTAAATAGAGCCGCAAAATTTAGACATGCCCCAAATGAACATTTTAATCAAAGTACTTCATAAACTATACCTAGCAATTACCTTAGTTTCATGTTTAATAAATTAGGCGAAATCCCTTTAACACAGGTGCGTCTACAAAGTTTTAGTTATAACCTTGTCTTCCTAGCCCTTGCTTGGAGCGTAAAACCTCAAATCGGCACAGCTGTTTTGCCTTCTAGGGAGTCGAAATCAATTAGTAAATAAATTACTTGATAAATTGATGATAAAATGTTTAATCATGTTCATTGGACTTATTATTGGTTAAAAAGTTGGCTACTACACCAGAAGAAGGATACGATCCCCGCACAGACCAGAGTCGTTTAATATGTCTGATTCTGTCATGTTTCCTGTGACGTATAGACATGGGTGAAATACGTGTTCATTTGTTGGCCAAACTGTATTTGCAATCAGAGTGATAGAATGGCCCAAGCCCACTGCCAATCCAACTTACTAACTTGCTGCACCACGTTGGCGACTCCAGTTCTCAATTTTTTCTCTCATTTCTGATTTTATCTCTCTGACATTCCAAGTTTAGACCTCTTTGTAGCACGTTTTGTGACCTTGAACTGTCCTGTGATTCCAAAACCAAGTCTCGAGGGACACATCGAGCCCACAATTATAATCTTACATAAAATCGATTCAAATCTGACTTAGTACGCGAGTTCGAACCTTATAAAAGTTTGATGAAGTTTCAAAAGCCTCGCGTCAGAGCAGACCCCGGTTCCCCAGGGTAGAACCTTTTCACAAGTACGTATGAGCCACCCATCGCACACCGTAGGAAATGAAACAATTATACCGTCGGAGATTCCAATTAAGGTTTCATCCATCCAATTTAAGTTGGTTTGCTTACTCATGAAAGAAAATCTTTTTAATATAGTCTGTCTTCGACGTACGTGCCTTATTAAGCTGGTCCTGTTATGAAACTTCGATTTCATGCCTATTTTCTATGTAATTTTCTCTTTGAAACCTTTTGATATATTTTTAGTAAAAGTTTAGTGGTAGTTTTTTCATTATTTTCGAATACGTAGTTATCTCTTTTACATCTTAGAATATGTTTGAAATAGTTGTACATGACTCTCTTAGACGTAAAATATTACTCTACCAAAAATTCCTAGTGTACCTAACTTTTATTCTTCAACACACATGTTGAAGAATAGTCCGAAAGCACGGAACGGAAAGGGTTTTCCGTTAATTCTGAAAGTCAAGTTTAAGTTACGGTCTTATTAAAACGCAAGCACTAAGAACTCCATCTTCGCGACACCGCAAAACCTGTATACCAGTATGTAATTCGTAACATTTGCTCACCCTATGCACCGTTAATTAAGCAATTCATCAAAACTCGGGCTGCCGCCAACAAAACCCATTGTAAGTTTCAGAATACTGATACTGAGCCAGTCCAGCATCTCTAGATCTCTCCACCCCTTCATTGAGGACACTTGTCTTCAGAATCTTAGTTCAAGTAACTCTGGAGGCGTGTCAGCATAAACTGGTGGTCCCAAACCATTTTCAAGTTAAGCTTGATGTATATATTTTTGGTTTCCCATCTGTTTAGAGCTAATTAAGCTACGTAAGGAATCGTGTTCTTAGTTTTTGAATGTGCTCTTTCAAAAGGAAACCTTAAAGTCTTTCAGGGAGCAATTTACTTCTCTCGTTTCAGACCGTTTTGGCTTTACCCGGCTTGAGTTTAAATAAAACAACGCTTTTTGTGTGTTTTCAGAGTTTATTTGCCTTTACATGGCGTTTAGGTTATTTCGTCAGTTGTGGGTTCGGGAACACAGCTTTCGTTTTGTTACTTTCATTCCGATTTTTTGTTTTATTAAAGTTAATTCAACGAACGATTCGAAATGAAGCAGTATAATGATATAAAAGTGGGTAATTTTTTTCGCTAGCTAATAATTAAAACCTCCAATTTTTACCAATGATTCAACATATCTGAAATAACTGGCAGCAATTGTTGCTCGGATTGGCTAAAACATTGTTAAACATTAACAGTGTGCCAATAGTCTAATAACGACAACAAATTAACACCAATTAACAATATTAAGCTACATGCCACCAGATCGAGCAATGGGACAGGTGACTACTCCAACGTAAAATTATGTGATTCTTTTTTCGCCCATCATCATGCTCATTTGACATTGGTTCTTGGAGAAAAAAACTTCTAAGATCAAGCCAAAATACACAACCAGCTAGATCGTCAAATCCTCCAAAATAAGGCCATCCATTATATTTATATCGTCAGCAGCTGAAGCATTATCTCATAACCAAAACACACCGAGTCACGTCTCGTCCCCACAACTCACCCCTTCGTGATTTATCGCCCGCGATGCTCGGGGGTGTTATTGCATATTAATTGCGCGACCTCATAGCATCAAAAACCACTACAAGCCTTTTTGGCTACGGGGTTGATAAAACACTTAACGAATTTGCTGTCTTACAGCAACAAAGTACCTCCGTGTATAGAAAGCTTTGAACAGCTTTAAACAGTGTAGTCAATTTTACCTTGCGTGTGCAAGCCATTGTAACGGTGCGTTTTTTAGGTGGTTTAAGAAAACTCAAACGTCTTAAACAAATAAGAAGAATTTATTCGAAGTACGAAAAATAGTAACCCGTCTGATTGTGTTCGATTTCGCTGGTCTGGGACTTCCCTGCAGATGGTGGCGGAGATGAAAGGTGCTCAGTAGCCAATGTGGTAGGAGGTCACCAAGTGAGGCACCGTTAGTGGGTATGGGTTCGAACCCTGGCGATAGACCATGTTGAGAACAGCAGCGTTAGCCACTCACAGGCTCACGGCAGACAAACACTCACCAAGCCAAGCCCCAGGACAGAAGTAGATGTTAGGTGGTGATGAGAGCGATCAGAACGGAGTGTTCAATTAGCAACAAGAAAAGTCTACGTTAAACTTTCCCAGTAGACAAAATACAATGAAGTAGCTTACATAATTGGAACAAGATATTTTCACCCATAACTTATGAAATAGTATTGGATGTAATGGACCTGCGATCGCAACCCAACCATTATGAATTAGGCTGAGAGAGTCTTTCAGTCACCAATAACAAATGATTATTACAATCGTTAGGAATGAGCTCGAGTGATTTTATAAGCTCAACAAATTGATCATGATTACTGCCATTATTCATCCTTCTTAGAGTAAAAGTAATAATACAGTTTTAGTTCCTCGACTTTTGATCCTATTGAGTAAAATTGGGCCGAGTTTTTACCGACAGTGGGTTTTGTTTCATACTTAAAGGTCCACCATACTGCTATTCCTTCTATGGGTGCTATAGCAACTAGTTATTTTTTCTATTTATCATTTTTTTTCAATGGTTATAACACAGTGCGATAACAACGTTAGCTCCTGCCTATCATGGTTTAATTTAAAAAAGGCTCTGTTAGAAATAAACGATAGTTACAACGCAGTATTTATTTTAAAGAAAGACGTGAAACGTCGAGTTGAATTGTAGATGTCAGTTATACGTCTCATTACCTCCACGCAAATGTCTCTGAAGATTTTCACCGACATCGCTTTTCTTGAGCGCGCTTCAGCCTAGTGATTCTCACATCATTTCACATCTTGATTCAGCATGCTTATTCCAATCGCCCTATGGTGTTATGCCCTAACAGGGCGTCACATTTGCTGTTGAATGTATCACTAAGACCTTAATGAATATAATGTGATATGCAATTAATAATTGAAATTAAATGAATCGTCTATCCCTCATTTGTATAGAAATAATTATAAAATCTTATTCGCCTCTGTTCTTTTATCTCAAATTATAGTTATTAAGCTTTAAAGAAGGCCCCATGGGGTGTAATGCTTAATGCACTATCACTTTGATTTTCGCCTTCTGTAAAACAAGTTAGTGACAATTTAGGCATGGTTTTTTTTAAGAGACCAGCATTTGACCGCGATCTCACCTCATGGAAAACGACAATGCGGTCTACAATGGAGCATGCTTGTCTAGAAGAAACCAATTCACTCTTCGCTTGAAGACTCCTAAATTGTACACTCTTCAATGATCGATACTAAGTGATTTCATAGCCGAAACATATCGAATCTCGTTCCTTCCATAATTTATCTTTGCCACTCCTAACAACAGGGGTGGCATTATCGCATATTAATTACACAAGCACCCAGCCACCGCGAAAAACCACTTTGTTTCACAAATTGTAAGCGTCTGAATGGCGAGAATTCGCGTCCCGCTGGGTTATAATAGAATTTTTCGTTAATACATTACAAAGGCTATTGTTGACTGCTGAATAGGCATTTTGCGACGGTGACAGTTTGTAAATATGTAGGTAGTTGAGTTGTGTGTAAGGAAATGAAGACACTTGGAGTTTGGGGAAAAATATTCCGAAACGCTATTGTCTTAATGAATAGTATTCAACTCAGTTTATTACAGGATAAGATAAATATGTTTTTTTTCACAAGACAGCATTATGTAAAGCAAAGTGGACACTTGCACTTGTATTCATTAAAAATATGATGGACCTCACAGGGATCATGAATGCAAAGAATAGGATTTTAAACCATACCATTTGAGAAGTGGACTTTAAACAAAATTGTGTAATAATTAACAACTGTTAATTATTACCAATTCAGACGGTCTTGCTGCTACAAAGCGATTTCTTCAAGGCCCTACAAGTTCTTTTTTAGGATAGCTTAGAAGTTACCTATAACCGAAACGTGTATAATGAGTGGCATTGTAGCTCCGAAAAGTAAGATTTTTTTTAAATTACAAGCAAGCAAGAATAAAGGACCAAAAGCATGACATTAAGGGTAGGAGTGACAAAAAACAATTACTCAAAACTACAGAAAAAAGCTTGCGACCTCAAAGTCACAAAAGCACCGTCACAAACGTATATTTACAGAACGCATGATAAAACTCAGTGCATTCGCGACCGACAATAACGAGTCATCAAAAAGAAACAAGTTACTAGCAAACAGCAATACTCGAGGCGTAAGTAAAGCCTCCCGCAATTTGGGACAGTGAGACGAGGCTGTAATACAGGGCATTGTAGCCCGCCAACTGGGGCGTGCCGCGCCCCCAATACCTACTGCGCCACAGCCCGCCCTGAGATGAAGGTGCATTTTACTAGCATTTCGCATGAAGCTAGTCCTGAAAATAGACTTGGTTAGTTCCAATGAACATCGATTTTAATGAAACCATGTCCAATTGCATTAATTTTCCTCGTGTAAGAATCGTCAGGGAACGAATGCAAGCAATTTATCGCATAACGTTGTTTTATTTTTGCCAACCCGTTTGGCGCATTGGCATTTTTTGTTGTTTCTTTTATTAAAAAGCATTATTGCGACCAGAGAAATGTACATTCATGAAATAAAAGACGGAATATACACGTCTCTGAGTCATTCCCTGATTTCTTAAATTAACAAGAAGCTAAAAAAAAACATAATCTATCGAAGCTTGGAAACTCACTCTCTTCTTACACCTTGAGCAAATAAATATTTATCTTATTAGGTCAAATCTTTTATTTAGAATCGCGTGCTAGGATGTAGTTGTAGACTGCACTCTTGTTTCTTACTGGCTCTTACGACGACCGGTTCGGTGTAATGGTTCAGAAATGGGCTTTTACACTAGAGGTCATGGGTTTGATCCCCGCACAGTACAAACATTCGTGTGCATGAACATGCCTGTTTCTATTGATCTGAGTATTCCCTATGACATGTTTGTATCAACAAACAATATTTTAAAGAGTGTTTCCAGTAGTCTGTCATAACAGATTCTTCCTGTGTATTCAGTAGCAAATAATGTGTGTTGCCTTTTGATGCGTTTTTACCAGATCTTAATGTTATAGAAAGAGCCGATTAAGAGACTAGTCATCATGGCAGTATGTCCTTTGTAATGACGCGTTCTATTGTGAAACGCCGCCATCTTGTAATTTGTGACATCCGCCTCCTGTTTGTGTGATTAAATTGATGCGCTGATTGTGACTGGTACTGTGTGTGTGATTGATAGCACGTGTGGGTTCTGCTACGATACATGTAACGAACCGGAAAGGGTAACTGTCTACAGACAGTGCTTGCGCCATCTCTTAGTGCGAAAAATTTGTTTGCAAAAACCTACTTTATGGTCGCTTTCTATCAGTTCATATGAATTCAAAGAACGCGAAGAAAGCTAGTTTAAAAAACGTTCATAAAGGATTGTTTTGTCAGTGATACTACAAGGGATGCTAGAATAAATAGGACGTATTACAAAGCAACTGTATTTTTTAAATAATTCTCCCGCCCGACAGACATCGGTCTGTCAAATGACTGACAGTGTGATAAGAACAACATTCTCCAACCAACAAAATATTATGTTAGTCCTGTCTTGTGTGACATGACAATGTACCAAGCCCAAGAACAATATGGTAAAATATAAAAATAACTGTACCGACACACGATGTCGAAATAAAAATAACCCAATAACACATTCATTCATAACTTTTGAACATTTAATGGTCAAAACTTGAAAAGCCAAAAACCCTGCGCTGGGATGCACATCTGAGCCAAACACTAACAAATTGTAAAACTCGCTTGTCTCTTCCGTTGAAGAGAAATCGTCAACGCCGTCAATCTATTAAATAGTTTAATTATTCTGTCATCTCATCAACACCTCGTCACTCACAACTCACAGTATTAACATTCAGAGACCGTGCCAAGTGACTTAGCGCCGGCGCACTGGCTAAGTGAATTGTTAAATTGACAATCAGTTAGGGATTTCACAGGCGAATAGTTGGTGCCAATTCTGCGTTATTGCTCCACTGGGACGTTTTTACGTAATTGCTAGAGTAATTGATGTTATATTTCCTTTTTTTTTTGGCACTCTATTAATTTGTAGTGGCGGGAAATGTTATTGTTGGATTTCAACTCAATGCAGTATTGCCAAACAATGTTTGTCATTTACTGTGCTAAAACACTGGTCACCAGTACATCCAATTTGAAGTTAGTAGAGTTAGTTGCTAGTAGCAATATACGTAAATGTTTGTCGGATGTGGGGCACAAACAAGCTTTGTTTATTCGGAACCCAAGAACTCGTAGTCACGTGGACTTTACGCGTGACGTCAGCCTCAATAAACCTCAGTTTAATGCCCAATAGCTGAATATAACCAGTTGTTAGCGTAGATCACAAACATGCTCGTTTGTTTACACAAAAACTTGTGATCACGTGGCTCCTGCGAGTGACGTCACAGTCTCTAACAACCGCGCCCCAGGGAGAGGTCCGCCTCTAATTTAACTTCTCGATTGTGCCAATCGATAATCGATTTGCATCCGAATCAGCTCCGATAACGAGATATATTAAAACTGGCACGTGAACGCGGTATTACGAGTTTTACACTAGAGATGTAATAAAAAAGCTTATTGAAAGATGTATGGAGATTATTATTTAATCAATGGAATGACACCCTGTATTCGTGGGGTACTAAAGCTCACCATTTCTTGAACGTTCAAAGGGCGGCCATTATCTTGCTCACCTCCGAATTCACAAACGTCAATCAACGCTAAGCACACGCTCGCGCTCATGCTGTCCCATAAAATGTCAATAGATCTAAAAGGGATAGCTATATATCTGAGGGATGCTCAACGTTGATTTGCGTTTGTGAATTCGAGAGTCAATTTACCAATGTAACGACGTGTGTAGCCTTGCCCATCAATGAGATAAAGTCCCTAACATCTTGCGAACATCCACTGTTATAAGTATTTCTTTTAGTTGGTTTAGTTTTTTTTAAATAAAACTGCAAATGGAGTGGCACACAGCTGGAATTCAAAAATATTTGTTTGAAAACTCGTATTTTAATTGCTCTCCTCGACGGTAAATATTATTATTTTTAACAAGAAGGATATATTTTTTTTAATAATTCAATTACTTTTACTGCATATTCTAAGTATGTACTTACAAAGATTTTGATCTGAGTAATAATGTTATCAGCGGGAATATTACTTTCATTTTTTCTAAATGAATTTAGACCACTACGAAAAACTCTAAAATGGATGTTATATCTTCCCTCACTCTTCCCTCCCTCCATTAAGGAAACTTCAACAGTTACCAGCACATCACACAAACCCATATAGTTACATCCATTACCGGGTTATGAAGGGAACTTGTTGTCGAAAGCCCTTTCCGGCCGCCAATCAAACTAATAATTAATAACCCCACGCTTCAGCCCCATTCATGTTCGTTCATCGGTATCGATACTTGCGATATTCACTCATAATAATTTGGCAGTTATTTTTATGAGGGAGACGTGGAGAGAAATTTAGTTGCTTATTTTAAGAAATATGAAGAGAATGCGAATGGTTTGTTTTTCCTAAATAAATGAATTGTTTGTGGAAGTATAGTTTTATACCTATTATTTTTATATCAAACTTGTGACTGTGTTCTCGTCCTCGTGTAGCGTACATAAAATAATAGTCAATTTTCTGACAGCTGACTTTGATTGCGACTTAAATATAAGGGTCAGAATCACTGTATACAATTTGCGTAATGTTCAATTCTTGAGCATCGTTTTACTTTAGAGAATTGTCAAGCGTTAAGTAGGTAATTGTTATGCGATGAAATGCGTTCGAGTTGTCAACTTCTTTAATAATTCTCATCACATTCCTATTAACACATTGACTCATTCACTGTTTGATCAATTCGCCTGTGTAATTTTTTAGCTCTGCCCTGTACGGTTAAACACCGCACATTCTTCGCGACGTAGGCGCCGTGGCTATTTTAGGTCACGCGCGCGTCAGCAATAAACTTCATTTTACGTATATTTTAATTATCAAGAGAGTTCGTTCGAAGCCACGATCGAGACAAGACCCTTTCATCCTAACTAACCTTGAACGCAATAAACTTAGTCTCGTGAAGTGAATCTTTCCGTTCTCCACAACATCCTCATCTCCACTGCTATCTGGCACCGTCAACTACGTGTCAGAACTACGCAACTTAACGACAACAAACAACTTTCTGTATGGTACTGGTGGTCAACTAAGCCAGCATCATACATTTTGGTCCTTCGAGATTTAACGAACCAGGGACGATTTGGTGAGTCTTATTTCCCTTAATTACGTTAGCGAATCGGTTTGACTGGCCTCCCACAAGCGGGTCTCACCAGTTAAATTGAGAAGTCGCACATAGCGTAACCAAGGGTGTGAGATCACAGCCGAAACGCCCCAACGCTCTACGCCTGCCGCCGTCATCTACGCATCAGGCTCCAGAGCTACCGAAAGTAACAACTTACGACAGAAGAAGAACTAACTTAACTTCAACATGTCGGAACTCCAACTTCAACAAACGGTATTTGAAAACATCAAGACTTTATGTACCAACTACAAAAAGGATAGTTCAGATAGGAAAACGCCGGAATACCTAACTAAACGGCTTTTCTCTCTTGAAAATCAGTGGGATGATTTTGAGAAACGTCATCAAATTCTAGAAAACATGGAACATAAAAACATCAACTATTTCATAGAAAACATTTATGAAAAAACGAAGGAAATGTACGAGTCAACCAAAACTGACATCTTACAACGGATGCTGGCTACCAGCTCTCGCCACAACGACACTGAAGTACCTAGTTTACTTCGTCCCGGAAGTGAGTCGTCGCTTTCTGAGAAAACAAAGGAAATGCTTCAGCGTCAAGAGTGCAATTTCAAGGCTATCAAACGAGCGATGTCAAAAGTAAAGTTAGATGACATAAGTAACAAGTGGGATTTAGAAGATAATCTTAACATCTTGAAAAACAAATGGGAAGCAATCGACAAACTACATTGGGAACTCGAAACATTGCAGCAAACATCAGAGGCCAACTATAACAAAGTATTCACGGAAACAGAACAACAATATGATATCCTTAGAAGAAATCTAAACAGCAAGATTTGGTCCAACACTCACTATCATCAATCAACACCAAAAATCAACATACCCGATTTTACTGGTAACTACAGTCAATGGATATCCTTTAAGGATCTATTCCTTGAAACAATTCACAAAAATCCAACCATCTCAAGTGCCCAGAAGATGCAACACTTGAAAGCAAAATTGAAAGGTGAACCCGAAAGGCTAGTACAACACCTGCACATAGGCGTTGAAAATTATGAATCGTGCTGGGAGATATTGAATCAAAGATACGATAATCGTCGTTTATTATTTACATCATTTATGAACACGCTCTTCAATTTACCAACTATTCACCAACCAAATGCATTTAGTCTGAAGAAAATGCATGATATCATAATCGAAAGCCTGAATGGCCTCGACAACATGAACATTGATACTTTATCCTGGGGCCCGATTCTCGTCTACGTCATGTCACAAAAACTGGACACAGCAACTTACAATGAATATACAAAGGAACTGAGCAATCCTCGAGAAATCCCTAACTTGGACGAATTTACCGCTTTCCTGGAAAATAAATTCATGGCATTTGAGACTATGCGAACCCAAAACAAAGATAACTTCAACCAACAAAAACCTAATCAAAACAAGACTTTCCAGCCTGCCAAGAAATTTAACTTCCAATTTAAACGAGAATTACCTAAAACTTATTATACGACAAATATAAACTCGATGAAGTGCCCACTATGTAATGGAATGCATGTGCTGATGCAATGTGCAAAGTTCAACGACATGAACGTCGACAACAAAAATGCCACGGTAACAAAATTACATGTTTGTAGAAACTGTCTTTATAGTCATGGAAATGAACGTTGCAAGTCAACAAAAACTTGCAAAGAATGTAATTCGCCGCATCATACGTTATTGCACAACAATAGTATGAGAAAACCTACTGCTTTTGGAAAAAATAACGATGAACCACGGCCATCAACTTCTAGCCAGCAAACCAATCACTTAGCAAATGAGGACACGGAAATCCTTCTGACCACTGCTCAGCTCAAGGTGAAGGCTATGGATGGGACATACGTGGTACTACGAGCTCTGCTCGACCAGGGCTCACAAGTAAACTTGATAAGCGAGAACGCCGCTCAACTACTCAATTTGCCAAGGCGAAGAATGAACGCATCAATATCAGGTATAGGCTCCGTAACCGGTGACTGTACCGGATACGTTAACTTAGCATGCCGTTCTCTGCACTCAGACTACGAGTTTCAAGCAAAGACATTAATCATGAAGAAACTTATCAACAACTTACCTAACCATTCATTCCAAACACCTAACTGGGCGCACATCCAAAACCTGAAACTGGCTGACCCTGAATTTAACATCTCTCGTCGTGTGGATTTACTCCTGGGTGCTGATGTCTATTCTGAAATTATAATGGAAGGGGTGCTGAAGCCTGAACAACATTTTCCTATAGCACAACAAACGCACCTTGGCTGGATCCTCTGTGGCAGTATAAGAACTCTTAACTGTTTTGTAACACTAACGAACCTAAACGACTTGACGAAATTCTGGGAAACCGAAGATATCACACCTACAAACAACGATATACCTGCAGATGATTACTGTGAGATCTACTTTCAAGAAACCACTAAGCGAGATTGTGATGGAAGATACTCCGTTAATATGCCACTCTGCGAAAACTATGAAGAAAAACTGGGAAAATCAAAACACATCGCTACTTCTCAGTACCTGCAACTAGAAATACGACTATCGCGAAATCCTCAACTGAAAACAATGTATGCAGACTTCATTAATGAATACATCAAATTGGGACACATGAAACCATCCACGTCGTATGATGAGGTCCAAAGCTTTCTTCCTCACCACGGAGTACTCCGCGAAAGTTCCACTACGACAAAACTACGCGTTGTATTCAACGCGTCCCAAAAAACAAGCTCTGGCTACAGCTTGAACGATCTCATGGAAAAAGGACCCAACCTACAAAAAGATCTGCAAACTCTAATTCTGAAATGGCGAAGCTACGAATACGTCTTTACAGCAGACATCGAGAAGATGTATCGATGCATCATGTTGGACCCTAAACAGCAACCTCTTCAAAAAATATTATGGCGCGACAACCCCAATGAAAAATTACAAGAGATGGAATTGTGCACCGTCACCTATGGCACGAAGGCTGCCCCCTGGTTAGCCATGAGAACACTGAAACAACTAGCCCTTGATGATGGTCACAAGTACCCGGAAGCAGCTAAAATTATACAGAACGAATGCTACGTTGATGACGTCATCGCAGGACATCATTCATTGGAAAAAGCGCAAGAAATCCAACACGATTTGATCACCTTACTAAATGGAGGAGGCATGAATCTTCGCAAATGGTCGAGTAACAAAAAAGAATTGTTAGAAAACTTATCGCCAGAACAAATCGCTGACACGTCAATATTTGACTTCAAAGATGAAACGTCACAAAAAACATTGGGCATAGCTTGGAACCCTAGAACAGATGCATTCATGCTTGATTGGAAGATTAACGAATCTGACAAACGCCAAACTAAACGACAATTACTATCGGAAATTTCAACACTTTATGATCCACTAGGGTGGCTCGCACCAATCACCGTATCAGCAAAATTATTATTTCAAAATGTTTGGACGAGTAAGATCGCATGGGATGACCTTCTACCTGAAGAAATTGGCAAACAATGGATGAAAATAAGAAAGGAACTACATTGCATCAAAGACGTGAAAATAAACAGATGGATCGGAACTAAAAAACAAAACATACAACTACATGGATTTTGCGACGCAAGCGAGAAAGCTTACGCTTGCGTTGTTTACTGCCGAGTGATTGACGAGGATGACCATCCTATCGTAACATTATACGCAGCCAAGACGAAAGTTGCACCGTTATCTCAAGGTACTACGCTCCCCAAACTAGAACTTTGCGGTGCCTTGTTGTTATCTCAATTGATAGCAAAAATAACAGATGCATTGAAAGAAATGTCAGTAACAGTACACGCCTGGTGTGACTCCAAGGTGGTGCTAGCGTGGATCCAAGGAAATACGCAAAAATGGGAAAAATACGTATCCAATAGGGTAAACAAAATAATCAGGACTATTCCCGCCGACAAATGGCATTATGTACATACTAGCATCAACCCGGCAGACTGCGCGTCGCGCGGCTTATCTCCTATGAAACTTATTAACTACGAGCTATGGTGGCAAGGTCCATCATTTTTGCAAACCTTTGAACAAGAAGAAACAAAGAACATGAAGTGTCTATTTACAACAGATGTGGGGATAGAAAATCATGGGCAATCGTACATAGTCCAAAAAGATGAAACTACAGATAATTTTATCAACTTACTACTACACAAATTAAGTTCATTGGCGCGAATATACAGAGTGATAGCTTGGGCGTCACGAGTTATCGCGGCGATGCGCCGCCGGAAGCAACCTGAAACCCACTATACTTACCTAACTAACTCCGAATTGCAACAGTCGGCGATGCACGTTGCTAAATTTATACAAAAATTAGAATTCGCCGAAGAAATTAAACAGCTGGAAGAAAACAAAATGGTTTCAAACAAGAGCAAGATCTACAAACTGAATCCGTATCTGGATGAAAACTCCATCATGAGGGTTGGAGGCCGATTGAAGAACTCTAATTTATCACACGACATGAAGAACCCAATAATTTTACCGCATTGTGGAAGGATGACCGAACTGGTCATAGATCAAGCTCATTCGCTGACCTTGCACGGCGGGGCGCGCCTAACTCTTGCGCAGATCAGACAACGATATTGGATCATAGGAGGGAACAGAGCCGTCAAAACACGATTACGCAATTGCGTGAGGTGTCACCGTCATAGCCCACACGAAAACAACCAATTGATGAGTGACTTACCGAAGCAGCGCATAACGCCGTCTAGACCCTTCACGCACACTGGGGTTGATTTTACTGGTGCCATCGATGTCAAGATCAACAAGGGCCGAGGTGTGAAAACATCTAAAGGGTACATAGTCATCTTTGTGTGTATGGCGACCAAGGCCGTACACATTGAACTTACGTCAGACCTAAGCACAGAAACGTTCATTGCTGCATTCAAAAGAATGTGCGGGAGACGAGGAACCCCTGAGCATGTTTACTCTGATAACGGAACAAACTTTGTGGGAACATCCAACGTTATCAAACAAGATTTTGCAACCTTCAAGCAACTTCTAACTCCAGAATTTTTTGATGAAATCAACAAACTTGAAGTCCAGTGGCATTTCAACGCCCCAGCTTGGCCTAGCGCAGGTGGGCTTTGGGAAGCGGCAGTCAAGGCAATGAAACACCACTTAAGACGTACGCTCGGTGACCAAAAACTCACCTACGAAGAGCTAATCACTTTACTAACTGAAATTGAAGGATGTTTGAACTCCAGGCCCCTTTGTCCTCTAACTGAAGACCCGGAAGAGTTTTACAACTGTCTGACACCGGGGCACTTCCTCACTGGAAGTCCTATCATGTCACTACCCCAGTCGGACTGCAGTGACATTAGAAACATAGATATAAGAAAACGCTGGCAACTAACGTGTCACATGCTACAACGTTTTTGGAAGACATGGTCAAACGATTATTTGCACCAACTGCAAATACGAAGCAAATGGCAGAAACCCATGCCCAACATCAAAGAAAACGATGTCGTACTAATAAAGGAAGACAATCTTCCCCCTGGAAAATGGGCGCTTGGGCGCGTAACTGACGTTCACCCGGGCAGTGATGGCCTCGTCAGAGTAACAACTATCAAAACGAAAACTGGAGTAATAAAACGGCCAGTCACAAAACTATCACCATTACCCATAAATGATACCGAAACCAAGAATGTTCTTCATCAGCAACTGACATACGTTCGGCAAACGGTCAAAAATAAAGAACTTCGAACACCCAGTCTCGAAAATACAAAGCCTAAAAAACGCTGTTATTCGATGTTATTTACGACATTGGTAACATTACTTACGATGATAAGTGGGTCGAACGTCACCGCGTCGGAAACAGACACTCTAATTACAAGCCTACAGAACAGACCGATTTATTATGATTTTAATGGAAAAATTCAACTTATACATGACGAATGGATATTACTGATGTACTACAACTTGACAACTTATTGGGAAGGCACTGAGAGCATGCAGATTTATCTTGATCACCTGAACATAGCATGTGAGAAAATGGATGCTAGATACTGCAGAAGTACCGTCGATCAATTATATCATGAAATGAACTTACTCAACTATTACAACACTATGCTACTGGCTCCTCATCAACATCTGTCTTTTAGAAAGAAACGTGGACTGATTGACGGCGTGGGCTACGTAGCAAATAGTCTTTTTGGGGTATTGGACGAACGGTTTGCTGAGAAATACCACCAAGATATAAAAGCTATTCAAAACAACGAGAAATACTTACTTACATTGGTCAAAAACCAAACTTCAATTGTACAATTAGAAAATAACGCTCTGAAGAAAAATGAAGCCAATATCAAGCTGCAATTTGACAACATCAAAAACTTTTTACATCAAGCAAACATGAGCTTCTCCAAGATGGAAAATGGCATGGAAACTCTAATGGCCATCAACTACTTCAGCTCATCATCGATAACTGCCACTCTTCTGTTGGCTAACTTGAGAAGAATGCAAGAGATGTTCTTCAATACACTTACCGATATATATCAAGGTCACATCGATATACACTTACTTACGCCAGTTAACTTAATGAAACAACTTACTGAGATATCGGCCCACCTACCCAGAACATTGTTTCTGCCTATCGACAATATAAGAGAGCAGATAAAAGACTTATACCATCTACTATACGTCAGAGGCAGAGTAACTAACAACTATTTTCTGTTCGAGGTACACATTCCTCTTATTTGTGATGAAGAATTCACATTCTATCGAGCTATCCCGCTACCCATTTATATGAACAATGAGACTGCACGATGGGTGCGAGTATCATCCGACTTCATAGCTGTTAACTTGCGAAAAAATACTTACGTAACATTGTCACGAGAAGATATTAAACTCTGCACACAAAGAAGCATGGATAATTATATCTGTAATGCAAAACTGCCGATATACAACTTACATCACGATAAAGCGCCTTGCGAAGCAAAACTCCTCGGTCAACAAACGACCTTGCCTTGTGAAACGGGAAACGGTCAGTGCAGGGACTCCTGGATTAAATTACACACAACAAACATGTGGCTAATCATATGTTGTGATAAATGCACCATAAGAATGATATGCGACAATGACGTCACAGTTCACAGCATTACAACATCGAGCATAGTAACTATAGCCCAAGGATGCATGTTACAAGGTGAAGAGTTGACCATCTACGCTAACAATCAGTTCAACAGCAAAGTGAAGATGGATTCTGATGTGCACGTCCCAACCATCAACTCCTCGATTAACAAGGTCGTAGAGTTAGCTATCCGAAACATGCCCAGCATGCTCTATGAATCTGATGGCTCAGCACTGAAAGAGATCGACCAAAGACTATCTGTGCAAAGGGAACAAGAGGATAGAGGTTTGGCTGTTTCATCTCACGACATACACCAGTACTCATTATTATACATTCTGCTGGTGTCTGCCCTTATCGTCTCGTCTGTGTGGGTGGCGAGGAAGCGTTGCCGCCGCGTTGGACGCCCAGAAAACAATCAGCAACCGTCCGAAGACATAGAGATGCAAGAATTTGGGCCAGCAACAGCCTCGGCGAAACAGTGTCATGATAACGTGTCTTTTAATTTTGAATGAATTAATTTTGTATTTACTTTAACTTTTAACTATTACTTTTATTTTTATTTTTATACTTTTACTTCATACATTTTTAACTTGTAAATGATGGGATCTTATCTCGAGTTTGATTCATCTCCGCGGTCGGGAGTATGTACGGTTAAACACCGCACATTCTTCGCGACGTAGGCGCCGTGGCTATTTTAGGTCACGCGCGCGTCAGCAATAAACTTCATTTTACGTATATTTTAATTATCAAGAGAGTTCGTTCGAAGCCACGATCGAGACAAGACCCTTTCATCCTAACTAACCTTGAACGCAATAAACTTAGTCTCGTGAAGTGAATCTTTCCGTTCTCCACAACATCCTCATCTCCACTGCTATCTGGCACCGTCAACTACGTGTCAGAACTACGCAACTTAACGACAACAAACAACTTTCTGTATGGTACTGGTGGTCAACTAAGCCAGCATCATACAGCCCATCAGGCAAGCCCAGTCCCTATCTATTATGGAATCCTGAGTCAAAGCATATTTTTCCTTCCACTGTGATCACCCACTCCTAATATTGTGTTAGGTGTTTAGTATGCTGCGTGGCCCTTGCCAAATTAATCTATTTGAATGTATGATTGTTCATTGTAATAATTATTGATGTGTTAATAGGTGTACTGTAGTAATTAATGTATTTGTTGTGTTTATGCCGTATCTTTTAATATTAATTATACTGTAATGTTTTTGTGCGGTAAAAGGTACCTATCTATAATTTATTTGTTCATTTTGGAAGCTACTAATTCTAGCTATTCGATTGTGCAGTTCGAATCTAAGCTTTTCTACACAGCACGATCTGATTCCAATTTCGAAATTCTCCGTACCACGTACATCAGCGTTGGCGCTGAACGGTGACTTTTAGGGAGACTTAAACTGAACAATGGCTCAGATTGGAACTCATTTGGCTCATAAGTGCCACTTCTGAACGGTCAAGATTAACATTTATATAGAACTGTCTAACCCGATCACCTTGCTTTTGTCAAAATGGCTGAGATAAGGAAATAGAATCTGGGAGATTTTCTTTCAAAAGAATGCAAATAAATCAAGGGTTCGGTTGGAAATCTCGAGTTTTGTTTACGATTTGTACAGTCAACCACGGGCAAAGCCAGTGGAATGAAACATTGGTCTTTATATCTTGTTAAGAGCTTCTAGGGCTAAACACTTTGGCTTGGAATCCGAGTGGTGAAGAATTCAAATCTGGCCAGAACACCCACTTTGTGTTAATTAGATGAATGACTATAGAACGTGCGACTAACTCTCCGGTGAAAGTAATCACTGATAAAAAACTCAAGCAACCCGGACCCTGTTCGAAGAATTCCTCCTTACCACGTTAGTTTTGAAAAACAACTCGTTGTAATGTGGGCTTAAGAATGCTACATTCACTATGGCGGCCATAATCACCTTCTGGCCTCTTACAGCCCCGTTTGAGATATCATGCTGAGTGTATGTTATATCCTTCTACTGGGCACAAGCTCACCCAAACTACTATGACATGTGTCACATTTGTATTCCTATTTATTACTAGAAATAGATCAAAGTCGCTGCTAAGCAACAAATCAGGCCATTATAACTGAACGAAACCGCGCCCGCGTCCGTCACCACAGACCGCTGACCACCGACAGTACGGCGCTTCAAACGCACAGTTTTAGCCCCAATTAGGTACATAGCCCCTTCACACAAGGCTTCACGAATCTTCTATACTATTATATACTATTGTAGGTAATTTAGTTTTAAGAAACGAGTTCGTGAACATTTTTCATAATTGTGTTTATATTTGTCTATTAGTATGTATTTTAATATTGTATGCATCTTTAGTATTGTATCATATATATTTATATATGTATATATATTATATATACTTTATTTATGGAATATCGCAGTAATTTGTTTTAGCCTCCTACGATTCCATATATTTCACCGCACCCGAACTAAATAATCTCTGCACGACCCAAAGGTTGACTGGTAGAGAATGCCATATGGCATTAAGTTCGCCTATTGTACCCTATTTGTGCAATAAAGTTTAAATAAATAAATAAATAATTATATGTCGCGAGAGATACTCGTATCTGCTATTGTATTCCGGCGGGTGACAAAACTCACTCGTGGTGAGTTATATTTAAAATTCAATTTCTTTGTGACTGTGGTCGTTTGAGAGAAAAAAACTAAGCCAAATAACATTTTTTAATTATTTACATACGAAATGTGAGAAAATACTATTTCGGAGTAAAGCATATTGATGATTGAAGTAAGCGTGAAGCAACGAGATGTAAAGCGATGTCCGCCGGAATGCCACCCCTGACAACGCATGGCGTTGTTCACGCGTGCCTACATGGTCGAAACTCAATGAACTCGTATTGCGGTAGTCGCTAGAGACTATAGTGCCGTCTATTTTCGAAGATTAACGAAGCCTTGATATGTTGTGGGTCTTGTGTTGTGTAAATAAGAAGGGCCAGAGCGCCCCCAAACACGGGCCACATGCCACAAATTGCCGCTACGGGATATTTCCTGTACTTTTCATACTTTCATTTTATATGGACTCGTCGCAAACTATAGGAATATGCCGGTGGGGGCGTTTTATGACCCGAGTGTCGGCCATAAAGCTTCAGGTTGAAGCGCGTCCTTTTAACCGAATGAGCAAAGTAAGCGATATGAGTTACATCTTACAAAAACATGAGATAGATTGGATAAACTCACAAGAATCCAACCGCAAAGATTCCACAAACTACAATCTAGCGATAGGAGTTTTACAATTCGCTATGAAAACTTTAACTTTATCCAGTTTCAATATTGGCGTTTTATGGTCCTCGCTGAGCGACCGCTTCAAGCGAAGAACGTTGGGAATCGTTGGACCATTTTACTATATCAGTACCCAGTCTCAGACGCTTGGGCTAAGGATGCCAAAAAAAACTTGTGAAGAGCCAAAAAAGTCAACTTTGTCAAGGAGCTTGAGGACTTACAGCTTTTCCACTGGTCCCATCTTCAGTCAGAGCTAGCCAATATTGAGAGTAATTTACTAGGTCATCCCACCAAAACTGGTATTCAAATCGTAGAAAATAAAGTCGCCAAGCTGAAGTGGAGTGAGCAGATCATGTATGATCCAGATTCATCATAAGTGTGCTCGAATCACAACCTTATAGCTCCTAACAGATGGATATTGCCGAAGAGAAAGGCTTAACAACGAACGGTGCGATGACCTTGTAAATTACTTCAAAGATCGGCAGGCGACAAAATAGAAGAATGAACAAAATTGACAGCCCTGTACATTGCAGTGCCCTGTTCAGCCAGTCCCTGTTTTCTCAATGCTCAATGTGTAGTAAACAGAACGCCTTATCGCGTCAACGTACACATTGCCAGGGTTATAAATTTTACGTTGCAAAATTCCAAGGCATATCTGACTTGTTTGCATAACAATAGGTTTTATTCCTCTTGCTCGTCTCCACTCCCAATGGCTGAAGTTGGCAGGAATTTTTAGTATTCGCTGCATCTTAGCATAAATAAGTATTGATTTATGCGTTTCTAGTACATTTTATGTAAAACTACATTGATGTAGCAAGTTTTGTGAAGAATCACATTTAATACCTTCTGGTGAAGTAACCTTCTGGTATAAAGGCAGTTAAATACAAAGCAGTCGAGACTGGCCGAAATAGTTACGTACTTGTATTCATCGTACTTTTGCTACGGGTAACTGTTAGGTGATGGAAAAAGGGGGTTCCAAAATTTTTATGTTCGGTTGATAATGACGGCAACGGATTGATGGTCCCAATGTAGGTCTAACACAAAGCACAAAATCTTTCACACGTACTGCAGTTGTTAAAACTTTGATCTTTTGTTCCAGGTGAAGTGGAGCGGCTGCTACGCGAGTACAGACAAAACCAAGAGCTGGTACGGAACATCGGCGCCCACTATTACCAGATCATCTACCCGGTGCAGCTGCGGCACCACGAGAAGATGGGCATATCCACGCGCGAGGTCAACACACAGAAGGTCAGTTGATGTTATAGTAATAATGTCATTTTTGTGGTAGATGTATTGACCTTAACATTGGTGGGATATCGCTGTTTGCGATTTTTCGCAGGTTCAAATCCTGTTTGATCCACAAAAGCTAACCTCAAGAAGCTTAACAGGAAGCACAGGAGGTATACAAGTGAATTTTCTCTTCCATCATACTTCGAGAGGTTGAGACCACAGGTCAACAGGACCGACTATTTACATGCCCACAGTTTTCGGACACGAGGTGATTGGCTTCCACTGTCCTATTACTCGCACCAAAAACACAAATGTAAAACTGTTGTTGGTCTGCCTGGGATTGAAACCCACTACCTCCGGGTTTAGAGTCCGACGCTGTAATTGCTGTACCATGTAGGCAGTTGGAACTTAGGTGTAGTCACTAACACGAACAAGGGTAAACTACAGGTCTACACCACAGCTGCTGGATGAATGGCAAGATCAGTCTTATTTACTGATTTTCCCAAGGCTTTATTCCTTAATATTTAATGCCAACGAGAAAGACCTAAACAATTTAACAGTTTGTCATGTGAATGTTTGTCCTGATAGTAAACCAAATCGCTAGAGAACAGACCAGGCAGCAAAAGCAGGACGTTCCTGTATTTAAATTTCAAAACAAATCTACTAAAGTTAAAATAGAACCGGCATTACATTAAAAACCAAATTAAATCTTTCAACTTTGTTTTGAACTTCAAATACCAAATGCAAACAAACTCCGTGACCTTTCCATTCGTCGAGAAAATTCCAGAACGATTCAAATTCAAGCGAGTGGAGCTGAATCAATAAGTACTTAGATCCAGACATTGTCCTTAAGGTGCTTAATCTGCTTACTGCTTCAAGTTTAGATTACTTGTACCGAATTCTCGTTATAAGAAAAGTTTGAAGGTGAATTCTGCTAAGCGAGTTAGTAGCATAATATCCTTGGAAGGTTACTGGCGCTTGTTTGCGTCAGACTTCACTATTAAAGCTATTTCGGGTGGTTTTGATTAAATTTTATTGGAAATATTTAGTTAGAACAGTTTCCATCAATAAGGCTAGTGTTTACTTGAAGCATCTAATTGAAACATGAACTTTTTATGACCTATTTGTTTTGTTATTATAAACAAGATCTAAAACTAAGCAGAGCTTGTACTGTGGGTGATTGAGACTGATACGTCATAAATGCCTTTTTTGATTTTTTTAGTTTCCATGACAAAAACTGGAGCAGAAGACATAATCATGATCCATTAATTGATGACGGTCAGTTAAAAGTTACATCTAGATTAGGAAACAAAAAAAAGGATTCATGTTATTTTTTTAGCATGAATTATTCTTCCAAGATTGTAGTTAGTCTAACATACCTGCCTTCCGGGCTAAACGTTTCGCTGCGTACTATCTGGTCCAGGGAACTCCTCGCTCTCCCTGGTTTTCTGTGTTACCGTATACATACAACCTTGGTGTCTTCAAGGCAAGAATGAATAGGCATTCCCTTCGTAAACGTGTGCCACCATCGGTTTCGTCATGGCTTACCACCAAGCAAAACTGAGGTCAAACGCAAACCCAAATGGATGAAAATCAGTACATAGCAATGGAAAATCAGGTCATGCAACCAGTATTATGTCCTAGGTGTCTTTGACTGTAAAGCTCGACTTACAAGAACAACAACAAATGAAAATAAAGGCTCCCCACATGAAGAGCGCCGTACGACCGAACGCCCTTAGGAACTTCAAACAAGTTTTCAGCCAAGTTAAATTGGCTTCCAGACGAATATTTGTGCGCTGAATCGTGTCGTGGAATGTGCGACGCAGGGACGTGGGCCGTAGTGTTACATTCTTGTGAAGTTTCAATTTATTCATGAATTAACACAAATATTTATTGTTGGAATACGACACGCGTAGATTTAAGTAAAATCATTAATATGTAGGAAAATAATATCCACTCAGATTTGATACGCTGAAGTGCCAGTGGGCTGGCTTCGTTCACTAAAATTGATGAGTCTCGGTGTAAAAAATTGTGTTTAAGTATGTTTATCCGCTATCTAGTTTCCCATATCTCAAGCATTTAGTTGCTAAGTTGGGACTTGGTGGCGCTGTGTGAAATAATGTCCAGTGTCCAGTGGTGTAAATGCGTTCTTGAATGGAGATCTCGTCTTGGCAAGCGTAAGTAAGCTGAGTTGACGCCAAAATAATGAGCATTGAAGGGAGCCTTTAGACTCACTTTCTAGATCATTGACCTATCTAGCTTTTATATAGGCTGTTGATGAAAATAGTATAATTATATAAATTAATAACAAAAAAAAACGACAGAAAGTTAGCTAGTGAAATATGCCGTGATTGTTCTATGAAGTATGATGTTTTTGTCATAATCCTTAAAAATGATTTGCTTTTTAAAGCAACAATGTTATAGTAAGTGTTTAGGTTTGAACAATTTCAAAGTTTTTTTGTTTATAACAATAATTCCAACATTTAATAAAGCAATGGTCCAACCGAACTCAATGATATTAACAAAAACCAATGAGAAACAACCTCTTCTGTATCTTGTGAATAGCATAAATAAAAATTGTACGAATAATCTCACAGCGTCCACATCCCACGTCGGAGATATTCAGTTCCTCATCATTTCGGCCACTATACCTTTTTCCTGGCAAGTGCCGAGATCGGCATTTCTTTTAACATCAAAAGAAAAGCGATTTTCATAAAATATCCTTTTCGTTTCAATGCTTTGTTTCGCCCCTTTGAACGTAAGCGATTTGTCAGAAGCACACGTTTTTATGTGTAGTTCCTTTGACGGCTGTCATGCGTTTAGATTAATATTTCGAGGATGGAGAATTGTGAGTGAGGAAAATAGAAATTCTTTGATTGTTCAAATTAGCTGTCATATTGAAAAGGAGGTTCACTTGCAAAATTTGCGGTTTGACGTGTGGGCAAAAATCTAAAAAAATGTTCTAGTCCAACTAATCTAACACGTACCTTTTCATGTTTAAGCATTTGTCAGGTCAGGTTGCAATAACTTCAGGCAAGCGTACAGTCAGCCAAGAAAGTGGTCTACCGCTTTTGACAAAAGTTTCTGCGAGATGTAACGATTGCTAAGGTTGACTTTTCTAACAGAGTTTAACACAATGCACAATTATGTTATGACGTTTTGTCTGATATCTGAGATGCCTGACATTAGACGTCATTGGGTGACTTAGTTTAACCTCATTAAATACGTTAATCTATTTTGCTCAGCTTAAACCATGACGATCTTTTTGAAGTAAAACTTTTTACTGAAAAAGAAAGTCTCACTGACAATTCTACTGTCAAGTATTTCCGTCACTAAAAAATTATTACAGACCTACCAATTTATCTGTGAACTGAAAGAGGACGACACCGTCGATTCAGTGTTGCTAATTAATATAAGGTGCCTAAAATTGAGTGAGTTTTACAAATAGGTAATTTTTCATATGAAATAAGTATTAAATGAAAATAATAAAATTAAATATTGTAATTATTTATGAATTAAAAATAAAAAATATTATATATCAATTTGTAGTTAAGTAGGTACGCTAAACAGTGGTCCTTCAGGATGAATAAATAGCTTTATTTAAAAAGTGATAAATGGAAATCCTGCAGATATAAAGGTTTGATAGCTAAAACAGTTACTAGAGAGATAAACTAGAATCTGGAAAACTTAACAATCATACCTACTAAATGTTCCACACTTAAAACTTTCATTCAATGTGATTCATGTACCCTCCCCGCATCAGGTACCAGGTACTATTTGCAGCATTTAGTTAGTAAGTACCTAATGGATGTAATAAAAAAAACAAATTGCTTTACAATTATTTATTAAAAACCACATTTACAGTAATTATGATCTTTAGATGAACCTGCACTACCGACATCATCATCGCTGTCCTGTGTAATTTATTTCTGTCTTTAAGACCTCTAGAAGGTTTTTAACAGTAGGCCTCGTTTTTGGCAGAATCAAATTCATGTACTCTCCTCCATATAACTCCCATGTCAAAATCATCAACGTGTATGATTCCACTTTTGCGTTTTCTATCCTTGCCTTGTGTCCGAATTTTAGTAACAGTGTCTTCTTCTGCATGTCCTTCTTTATCTATTTTTGAAATGAGTCCTTGACTCACACCTGAAACATAGGATTTTATTAATCATCGAAATTTAAAAATCGGCAGGTTAGTTGGCTCACCCATTAAACAGGTGACCTATTAGATGTGCGTTACCGTTACGTTAACCTACAGTAAGAAGAATATATACAAATATTCCGTGGACTTAAGTATTTTGTTAAGTATATAGGTATTATAAAAATAAAGCTGACAAAACTAAATTCGTTTATATATTTTGGTAAATGGAATAATCGGAGATCTCGCCCGAGCTTCTTCTTTTAAAAAGGTTTCAACCTTGAGAATTATGTTTTGAGCATCACTTTTAATGGCTTTCGGCATATTCAACTTCATTAATTCCGAAATATCACAATAAAACAACCATAGTACTCAAAAATTGTTGACACGGACAATCGAATGACATTTCAACATGGCGGTCGTAGTTCCAATTTTCGCCATTTCACAGATAAGTTGGTAGGACTGTAACAATCTGATAAAAGATGATTCAAAATCGACACTTGGCATGACGTTATATCATAAATGACAAAGAGAGCAATAGTCACTGACACAAACTTATTGGCAGGGAAAATTGACCTTGTTGTTTCATGACGTTCAAACGAATCTCAACCGTAGGGTGGTAGACCACATTTTTGGCTGGCTGTACAGGAACAATTATAAAGTCAAGTCTTCAGAACATAGAACAAAAATATATAATTCATCTTAGATAAGTTCATTAGGGTTTCAGAAAAAATAGGTGCAGGTTTGACGCAAATGAACTTCCGACTATTGGGTTTAGTCTTGAAAACCTTTTATTTTTGTTGATCAGATTGAATGATCTGATCTGAATGAACAACAATCTGCCAGTGGAAGTGACATAGATATTTGGCGAACTTTCGCTATTTCTGGTATAACACAGGAGACTTACTTTGCAGCCAAAAGCAATTTGTGGTATGTCTAATATTATGTCAATAGTACATAAGTACAAGTCTCTAACTGAACTTTGGTATTGTGGACGTAGCAATCAAAATATTTATGATTGAACTCTCGTAGCAGGTTTCGTAGTGTTGTTTTCGTAGTTGAGCTACAGTTGCTACGCTTCCGTAACAATCCGTAGCAGATTGTAACTCATTGCTTGTGTAAGAATCAACTCAGTGTTTTAGCTTTCAACGTCCTGTATCTCACACAGCCAAATATGAAGAAATTTTATATAGAGAAAAATTAATTAATTAATTTAATTTTTTAACAGTTATTAAAAGGTACAAACGGAGAAACGATTTACACAATGATTAACCATTTTTTTAAGTTCCAATGCTTAGTTTTGGGTGTTAGTTCTTGTTGCAATAAAAGTATGAGAAAATCTATTAAAATTATAAAATAATACTATAACTCAAATAACACTCCGTGTTAAGATAACATCATTGACAAAATTTAACTATGTGCCGAAAAATGTAAGCTTATAAGTAGTAACTCTGTCATGTCTTCTGCCACGGGCACACACCTAGTAAGGTTTTAAGTATCCATTTATTGAATGGTATATTCGTGTTTCTATCTTCACTCTGAGCTATTTCCAGTAAACTCTAAACTGGTGATGACTACAGAAAACAATTGAAACAAATTCAACTTCAAGTTATGTTAAATAATTCAGGGCTAAAGTTGGGGGCCATATGCAAAGAAATTTCGATAAACATTATTAATATTTTCACATCAAATATGCTCTTTGTTTCATCAATAAACCTACGTAAGCTCGCAAACAAAAGTTTTATTACTTATTCAATAATGGCAAGCTCCTACTAATATTGGCTTCTTATCAATATCTAAGTGGCTAGAAATGATTAATGCCCTACACTCTGCCTTTATATGTCGAATCATTGTTGTGCACGATATAATGTAGCTTTAGAATATTGGGGCTTCGCCACTCAATCAATATAAGGCTGTATTGCTAAACTATAAGGTAGTTATTACGCTGGTCGTCAGAGTAATAGGATAAAATGAGTAATAAGCTGTCAGTGAACTTATTGCTTTTTTGCAGCTCCTTGAGAAAGATACAAAAAACAAGGGTAGAACAATGATATTAAAATAAAAAATGGTAGAGATGTTACTTGTGCCTAAAAAAGTGGCATCCGAAATTACAACTTTTCATATACCTGAGCAAAATAAATTGTATTCAGCCCTGTTTAGACTGTTAGTACTGCAAGTTTATCTTACTGACCGTCAGTGGAACGTTTACAAAACGCTCCAATGGCATTGCCTAGGCGTCCGGCTTCTGACGCTTGACGAACGATCCTCGTCGCAGTAGTCTGTCTGATGCTAAACGCTTGCATCGTCTTTATAACTATAGAAGCAGTACCGCTAGCCAGTATAAGACTTATTATGGCTGTGTACTGTTCAAGCAAAATTCTTAAAAAACGGGCTTTTCATGGGTTTTTTTTTGATTTGTTGGATTTGTTAACGCCTCAAATAGCAAGGAGGTCAAAATACAGAAAAATGTACATTGTAAACAAGGACTGTTTCCTAAAATGTTCCTACTGGGTTTTGGACCCGGCAAACGGACGCAACATGAAATGAGTGGAATTTAAAAACCTATGGAAATAAAATTAGTGATTCCTGTACTTAGAAGTTGAACGTTGAGGATGATATACACATAACATAAACGGCCTACATACGTCTCTGGGGCCTTATTTCAACTATGAGGTGGTAAAGCTGATATTTGCTTCAGTTTCATGAGACGCGTATTGTAACTTTGCGTTAGGAATAAATCTCGAGATCTGATATTCACAAAGCAAGTTTTTCTTTAAAAAAATGTCTATACATTGCTCGAGCTGTTTTTATCGGGCAAATTTCACTTTGCCCGGCTTGGCGCTGTGTCCGGCAAACCGCACTTTGCCCGCGTAATTGCATGGCTCAGATAAACAAGCTGTGGAACGATTCGTTTACTGAAGACTAAATTCTGTTTACATAAAGTCTGGTTCGCTAATGCCTCAATTTTAAGCATCGACCAAGTTAGAAACGCTAAGCGAAAAACCGAAGGTTTTCTTAGGTTGTAAAATTCGAATACATTTCTTAAATATTTTATAATATAAATAAAAGATAACCTAGCAGAATATCCTACTAACATTATGAACTAGCGGCCGCCCGCTACATCGTCCGCGTAGAATTGGGTTAAAATAATTGTATAATTAATTTTGTAAATTATAGTCTATGTCCGATGCATAAGCTATATTGATCTAAAGTTTCATTAAATTCCATCCAGTAGTTTTACGTGAAAAAACAACACGGTACATACATCCAAACACATACACACATCAAAACTGTCTAGGGATATCGAAGGGATATCATTTTTCAAATATTTCATAAAGTTAAGTTTGTTTACAAGTTGAGCATTATCTTAAAATAACGCGAGGACAGAGGCATAAGATAAAGGTGAAGAATATTACAAAAAAAACCGTTTGATTTTGCTAAAATTTTGACACCTTTTAAAAGAAAAATCTGTCTTTTTTTAACGTCCTTACAATTGCACAATAGTGCTACTACAATTAATTTCTTTATACAATCTGAAAGGGCAGATATAGCAGTTTCTGTGTTCTAAAAATTTCTACGTTGGTATCAATATTTTAATTTTTACAGCCTCCCAAATAGCTATACTTTGTATGAAAATGCTTGAGATATCCCTAGACACTTTTGAGCAGTGTATAAACTTTCGTATTTATAATATTAGTACTAGGATTGGAGGACTGAATGGATTTTTACGAAACTTTACAATACAAATTACAGTATAGAGACAGACTTTTTTTTATTGTACAAAACATGACAGTTAAAGAGATCAATGTATAATTTAGGCGGCTCTATTGCTAGGAAAGTGATCTCTTCCAGACAACGTCAGGTAACGGACCGAAAATTAACCAATTAACTATTCAAAAAAAAAACAACGAAGTTAATGATCGCTGTCTTAGGACTCGACTACTAACTCTACTAGCCCCGATACAAAAGACATTGGCTAAATATTAAAGGGAGGAGGCCTATGCATAGCCAGTGGGCGTTGTTCGGCTGATATGATGATAAAATATCAAAAGTCTTATTAAATCAATGAACAATGAACTCAAAAACCGTCACATACTTAAAATTGCACCACACACTCAAGGGAGGAATAAATTGCGTCTCACGAGACTATTTCCACGGATTTACAATCGTTTCTCTTTTTATGCAAAGAAGCACTTGTTAAGTAATTTTATTTCATATGTAAAGCGAACTGTTACGGTTGGTAGGTAAGAAGATTTATTTTCGTGTTATATAAGGGAGGTTTTAATCCCACAAGATTGCATGCCAGGCTTGAACGACTACAGTTGAATGTCTCAAGTGCCTGTTTTATAGGTCAAAGACTTTTTGGATGTTTATTTATCAACTTGCTATGATGCTTCAGGTGATGATCCACAGTACACCTTGCCATTGACAAGGGCTTCAGTTTCATGTCTAAGAACTGTCATAGTTTTCTCCTTGGATGCTTCCGGCCAACGAACGTTTTGTGTGTCGCGGCACAGACCACGAAGTTTCTCATCACTCTTTTATCCAAACGTTACGGCTAGTCTGCCTCAGTTTTCTGGGTTAAGTTTTGACAATTGTAAGTAGATGCAGATTTTACGGGTGAGTGTTTCAGCCAGTTTTGAACTCAGGATTACAGGCTTAGAAGCGAAAGTGTTCAAGCACTGGGCCACGACTCTCGCCATAGAGACATTATGTATTATAAATATCTAACTTAGGGCCGTGGCCAAGTGGTTAAACACTCTGGCTTGGAACCTGATGATCCCGAGATCAAATCTGGCGGGAATACACCTACTTTGTGTTCATTGCACAATTTGCGGCTAAATCTCTGGAAAACACCAATTTAAAACACAAGCAACCTGGAACACGGCGGTAAGCTCGCTCCTTACCACGTTGGGTCCAAATTCCCTTTGGTGAGATGTGGGCTTTGGAATGTGTGCCTCTGACGAACACATTAGGAATTTTGGTCATGATATGTCATGTTATGTTTAACTTAGATTAGAATCATCTAAGTTGCCTTTACTGAGTACAATTTAAGCTACTCAACCTGGTGTCTAATAGCAAACCCGTACAATCATGCGGTTAGTAAACCACCACTAAATTAGAATGTCGGTTAAATATTTCAACAGTTGCAAGTTGAATTAAGCAACAACAACAACTCTGGTTATGGTTCTGTTAAAACTTAACTTTGGCTGAGCAAACCCTAATATAATTTGCGCGAAGTTACTAACTTTCTTTGAGACAATGCCTCTAAGTTTTGCTGAAAGGCTGCTCTATATATTTAATGTGCATTAGTTCAGATTCCAAGGAAAAAGTTTTACTGATAGAGACTAAAGCCACTATAGAAGTTTATACATCAAGATAGTATTTAAAAGAAAAATCTAAAGAGGTTTTTATATCTATGTTCTTTAAGCCTTTGAAAAACAAACAATCTGGCGACTCAACTTGCAAAACTTCTTTTAATAACTCAATACTTGTTCTATCTGATTTTTAAATGGATAGGTGAAGCGATCTTAGGAGCTATCTTGCATGTTTTTTTTTGTTTTTAATGGTTCCAGAAAGGAAAAAGTGAAAAACAGCTTTAGACATCTGCCGCTACGTCCCATAGCTGGACACAAGCCTCTTCACACTCATCTTGTACTTACAAATAGCTGCTTCTCGAGCTAAAATCAAACCATCAGACAAGGCATTAAGCCACCAGCTGAGAAACCTTCTTAATCGTCAATTATTCATTTTTTATTCAACAGCTGAGTTTATGAAAATTAACATGAATAATTTATTGTTTATTTATGAATTTATTTTCTTTTTTACTCCTCTTGACGTTGCATAATCTTTCAACCAAAGTATTTGATTTCCATAGCGCGTCTTAAACAAACAATATACGAGTACACGTTATGTATTTCTCAGGCTGATATTTTACGTAAATAGATTGTAACACCCAGACACTGTACACATTTTTCATGTATTTTGACTCTGAATGGAAACAACATTCGGCGCTTTTCAGCAACAACTTTTCTACCTATTGCGGCTAGAGTCCAGCCAATAAATAACCAAACGAAACTTTAAGCACTCAACAGCCACTAGAAACTACAAATCTGTTGTCCAAGCGTCCATATCCCACCTAATTTGGGAGGAAACTACGTCCTTGTAACGAAACCGCATACCGTTAGCAACTGGCCAACTTTCCTGCGAGTCGACGAATGTTAACACGTTCTAATCCTTAATTAAAATAACTGGCTGGCCGCATTAGCTGGCTGAGCTCACGTGCCGGCTAGCTCGAGCGTCTGTTTGACTGGTTCTTTGGTTAAGTTGGTTATGAGTTCAATTTTATCAAGGACTAGCTGTCCCGACAGACGTTTTTCTGTTGTCAAACATTTAGTGTCACGTGACAGGTACAAATGGTTACTAAGGAAAACGAAATTTTGGTTTTTCACAATATTCCTAGCATTCTCTCATGATTACTCACCTTTTAAACCTTCCCTGGACCTTTTCAAATATTTAAAAACTAAAAATTACGAAACCGGTCCAGCCGTTCCCGAGTTTTAGCGACACTAACGAACACCAATCCATTTTTATATATAGAGATTACATATTCTAGATGGAAATTGCCTATGTCCTGTTAAAAACATTAACGTTTGTTGTGTGTTTACTTAAGATGCCGTTCTTTAGCCCGGTAACCAGAATAGCGAAACTTTTATTTCGGTCTGCCGTTTTATCTTTAATCAAATGTTAACACGTTCTAATCCTTATAATTAAAATAACTGGCTGGCCGCATTAGCTGGCTGAGCTCACGTGCCGGGTAGCTGGACCGTCTGTTTGACTGGTTCTTTGGTTTTGAGTTCAATTTCATCAAGGATTGCATATTTTAGATGAAAATTGCTCATCTATGTCCTGTTAAAAACATTAACGTTTGTTGTGTGTTTACTTAAGATGCCGTTTTATAGCCCGGTAACCAGAATAGCGAATCTATTATTTTGGTCTGTCGTTTTATCTTTAAATGAATGTTAACACGTTCTTATCCTTAATTAAAATAACTGGCTGGCCGCATAAGCTGGCTGAGCTCACGTGCCGGCCAGCTCGACCGTCTGTTTGACTGGTTCTTTGGTTAAGTTGGTTATGAGTTGAATTTTCATCAAAGATTGCATATTCTTGATGGAAATTGGCTATGTCTTGTTAGAAACATTAACGTTTGTTGTGTGTTTACTTAAGATGCCGTTCTATAGCCCTTTAACCAGATAAGCAAAACTATCGTTTTATCTATACTCGCAAAAACTAACCCAATAATTGAACAACAGCAACTTATAGTATTTCTAAAGGTTTCTAGATATTTTCAGTTAAGTATTATACTTGAAGTAAATGTACTTCAAGTATAATACTTGCATTTTTTTACGAATAAGCGATACAACTGGACAGAACTTTCTACTAGTTACCATAGTGCGAAAGTGTTAAGGGTTTAAAAAAAAGGATTAACGTCACAAACGTTGCCCTAAAACTCGAAGTAAAGTATATTCTTGTTCTATAGAAACCAGAAACAGCAAAGGTAAAACCAGTACAAGTCTGCAAATCTGTTTCATTAATGAAGTTGCTACGAAATAGCCTGAAGTTCATGTCTTCCTGTCCGTTCTATGGGCTTGTGCCTACAAGCTACCAGTGCCATTTTAACTGCCCCTTTTAAAATATATATAACTAGAGTATGACATTACGTTGCATGGTGTAGTTGAAATTTGTGGTGTTAAAAGTATTTTTTTATTTCAGGGCCGGGGTTATGGGTCGGACTATCAGCAAGGAACGAGATCTCGGGCGAGGGTGAGTACTTAGTTCTTACGTAAACCTGTTATTTTTAACAATAATACGTGTAATGAAGGTCTATTTTGCATCAACATAAAATACGCTCACCACTGAATCGCAAGTGAGGTAGTCAGAGCTAACTGTTGCTCTAATGGTGAACGGAACGTTGAGAAGCTCACACTTCACGAAACTCCACTGCCATCGTAAACCGGGTTCTTTGAGTTTTATATTGCTTTTTAGTTCTAACCAGGATCGATTCCTGCGGGCTCCGATACTTTACCAGGGGAAATCAAACCTTTAAAAATATATTTTCTAATATTTACCCAAACATTGATTGACGTGACGGATTCTAGAAAATTAAAGAAAATATTTTATAGAGTCGGAACTACTCGAATAGAGTTGTTGTTGAAGCTGTTTTATTTCCTTGAAAAAAGGCTTAGTCAAAATATTCTTTAAGTTTCTTATGATATACTATTCTTGAAAGGCAAGAACCTTCAAACAAGTCCAGGACTTAAACTTATGAGGAGTATGAAATCGTATTAAAACAGACACTACTGCTACTTTTCTACGTTGCAGAACTTATCAGTTGACGCAGTAGTTTTGCCAAGTTAAATAATTGCATTGTGTTAACCCCTCTATCCATACCGTCTGGGACTAGACATAGCAACCATTCGAGGATACCCCAACATTTTGCCCAACAAATTGGGTTCATGCTTACACCCGCTATGTTTGAGCTCGTTCCTTAATTAAGCAAGCCTGTCAAAATTTAGCCAGGCCAATGCGATAAATTTAATTGTATGGGTAAATTGAATACGATATGAAACTGCTGATGGGTGAAATTTGATATTGTTATGTATTTAAGAACCCTCGGTCTCAATATCTCAATTTGGAGAATTCGTCAACTGACTAGACAATGATCTTCTCTCTAGCTTCGATGCTCTAGAGCCTATCGCTTAATTCATTTTATCATTTTTTTAAGTCAGGAGAATCCGTCACGCACGCTTAGTCCCTACCACGTCGTCGCTTTTACCTCTGAAAGAATCTAGAAGAACGGTCATCAGTTTTCTTTCTATTTACCCTGATCACTGCCACTTCAACTTGCATAACCATTATACGGATTAATACCTTATTTCTGCTACTACAGTTACTACGCATACTACGATTGCCATTTGCCATTTAAGTTGAGCTTCAAGCAAATAAGGGGATAGGGTAACAGTTCCACATTCAAGTTAAGAAACTGATCCATTACCTGACAGCTGAAGTGCATTCAATATTTTGAACCTTACCTTCGCAAAATAAACATAGTCAATCACAAAAAGCGTCATAAAATATTTCCGAACCTCCACCTAAATGTTGTGTAGTCGACTAGTAGTTGTAACCTAAGCGATAGGACCGCCTAAATCGTACATTTCGTCTCTGTAATTCTACTGCAATGATTTTGTGTACTCAAGAATATTTTTCTAACGATAGATTGATATTCTTTATACGCGATTATTTTTCGAAATCAAATATTCTTCATCGCAGCTTTGCGAGGCAACAAGAGCAGACCTCAGGGAAAATGATCTTGGCTTTGTACCTCCCCCCCTCCCGGCCTTAATTACAGCCCTCCTCTACAGCCAGGCCCTTCGGCGTAATTATATCTCCCTTTATTTTCCTCTTGGCCGAGAAAAAAGGGGATTCAATCATTGATAGCCTATGACGTGAATAATCTCAATCAAGCAAGGATTGCGAACTGTTTGGGTTATTTGATATCAAATGACACGAGGTTTGATTAAGCTGGCTTTATTTGTGTTTTGGTTCGTAAAGGGGGCGCTATTTTTGGAGTTTATCTTAGAATAACATAACATACATGGCCTATATACGTCCCACTGCTGCTGAGCACGCACATGCCTCACCTCAACTACATAGCATAAGTATGTTTTGTTTTGTACTATGTTATCGCATAAGGTCTTTTCCTGTAATAATAATGTATTTGGTTAAATAATAAATAAATAAACTATGAGGTGGTGCGAGCCATACTTCAACACGCGGGCTCAGTGTGGATTGTAAGAGGGATGTGAGGTTAGTGAGCAACCTTAATGTCAGATGTTATAAAACCGCCCTAAGGCCTCCGACTAGACTTAACTTCTCACATCTTAAGACGTCAACCGGGACCACCTGCTTAACGTACCTTCCAAATCACTAAATTTCGGTCGAAATGGTCACCCATCCCATATCCGACCCAGCGTTAGTTGCTTTACAATACAGCCTTTGAGGTGCCCGTGACGCAGTTGTGACAGTGGATCGGCAACGATCCTAGAATAGCCTAACGAGATAATAAAGAAAGAGCTAATACGCACCATTACATTCACAGCTAGATCCCCCACACGTACTTACTCGTAGTTGAAGTAGCTTACACTACCATCGCCCTGTGGTCTGGGGCGTAAGAATACAGCCAAGGTCACCCCCGCCTGTCGTAAGAGGCGACTAAAGGGGGGCCCTGGGGTCGCTAGGAGAGTACACGGCGGGGGCTGTGTGCTGTCATTGCACATGCGACCCCGAGGAGGACGGCAGTGTGGGGTGGCCTCGCACTGTCGAACACCGGCGGGTGTGTAAGAGGGGAGGTACTACTCCCCTCGAGGTGAGCCGGAACCGGCACAGCGCGCCAGGGTTTTACCGGTAGAGTGCCTCCCTGGGAGAGTCCTCGGTAAACCCTGGTCACGCGCAGAAGAAGGCCGCCCCGGTGTTTTAGTGGGTATTCTCAACCCCCCCGCTGCCCCCCAAGCAGCGGGAAGTGCGTAAAGGCATTTCACCGGGTTAAAAAAAAAAAAAAAAAGCTTACACTACCAGAAGGAACGAGCCTAAAGCCAAATAAACAAGCTTCTTGGGTTTTATAAGTTTTCCCTCTCTCTCCAGGAGTTAGTGGCAAATTCGTAATGAACATTAACTTACGAGATTAAAAGAAATGATTTTGATGATGACGCAATACACGACTTTTTCCAATTCGCATTGTCATCTGTGTTTCTGGCAACAGCAAACACTTGCTATTGCTTGCTTGCTTAGTTTTTATTTAAATTCGAAAAATTAGCAAAACATGTTTTTTCTTTTGTAACAGATCATGAGCGATAGTAAAATTCAAAGCGGTTTCATTTTTTCGACGTGACAGAGATAGTAGGTAATCTCAGGGGTATTCCATATCCAGAAATCAATCAAAAGTTACTGTTTCAAGCCAAATGTACAATACTTCCTACACTTAGCAGATGTGCAAGCTATTTTCCCTTTAACCTCCGCTCATACATTTTGGCCTCAATTCCTGCCTATAATTGGCAAAGCCAGCCATTTTCCAATTTGAAGGAGAATCCACCCAGACAGTAATTTGACGCTATCTGATACAATTCGGTGCTACGGGCGCGAGTATTATGGTATAACTGGTATGTATTACACATTTCCGAATATTTTGAACAAAATATTTAGGTTTAAAGATATTTATTCTCATAAGAACTTAATATTAAATACAGAGTTCGCTTAGAATGAGATTATTTCTACTTACAATTAAAATGTTTGGCGCAGCGCAGCTTATTTGACTTATAATTTACACTTACACTAGTTCAAAGTTCTACACATTACACACACTATTCTCTCCTGATATTATTTGATTGCACAAAACCACCAAAACAACAAATCAACCCAAGAAACAAAACAACATCAGTATCTCGTTAGTATCTGTTTACATTTTGTAGTACTACCGACATATGCTAAGAACGAAGCGGCTCGGCCGCGGGTCAACGCGGTAAACAAAACAGATTGCCGTACTCGAACGATTCTGCCTGCACGGCGAACTAAGCAAGTATGGAGTCGACTACGCAAACAAACATTCTTATTACATTATTACATGTATTATTCTTTTTTATTATATTAAGTGCACTGTGGCGTATAATGGTTTAGGGATTGCATTTATACATATACGTACCGTGTTAGTGTTTTACTTTGTTTTTTTTTATGTTTCTTAAGTCATAGCTGATCTTTTGTAAAGAAAAAAGGAAAGATTTTGTTTGAATTTTGATGACTTGAAAGCAATACATTTAGGTTTAGTGTGTTCAATTTGTTTTTTTTTTTTAATGTGGATAATAATAATAAAATTACATATTTCATGAGATATTTATTTCTTCCAACAACTACTTCAAGAGTTTTATTGCTCCTTTAGTAACAGAACCCTAATTTTTTTTTTAAAGATTCTTAAGCTGTCGGTATTTTTGACCTCGGCTGGTAGTTTATTATACAAGTTAAAATATTTGATTTAATCTGTAGCAGAATTTGAATGATATCAGTACGTTTCAGACTTGGTTTAAAATATCGTCTCTGAAACGAATATTTCATTCTTGCCTATCCCATGTAAGTGGCTAATTCTTAGTTAGGTACTTACCTTGTGCCTTTGTATTTTTCACATGACATGGCAAGTTGGAAATAGTAGCTCCTATTTCTAAATACAATTAATTTTATTTATACATAAACCTTAAACCATAGTTGAATTGAGGATAGTGTTCCTCAAACATCAAGGTGTCGTCTATATTTTAAAATTCAAATTACACAAAAACCACATAAAAAATGGTCTTTTGGGTTTTAAATGTTTTTATTCAACCCATTTGAACTATGATGACTATTTAGTTAAAGCCCCTTCAGCGTTAAGAAACAAAGATATCACTGCATAACTCAGTAATGAGCTATAAGATAAGTGTAAAAGAGGTTGTCACAGAAACAAGTGAATGGGAGCAAGATCTAACCGGATAAGATTTCCACCTACTTGGCATTCAGCAAGAATAATGCTAAAAGATTAAGCGCTATCCACTCAGTTCATAGACTGCACTCTAGGCCATATTTCATCCAAGATTTCGCATTTAGTGAGGCATCGCGTCGTCACGCGGGGAATCTCGCATAAAACGTTAAGAATTCCTTTGAATTATTAACTCGGCCGCATCTCAGGAAGATCTAGTGGACTTCGCCTTGGACAAAAGTCATAAGAGTAGCATACTTGCATCCCTTTGACTTTTATTAGCTACTGGTCAAAGCTGGAGTTTGTTTGAGGAAATAATATAAAAGCCAGTGATGTTTTTCCCGGTTTGTTAATATATTCAAAGCTGAAGGACCTTTTGTTGTATAGTATGCTTGATTGAACTGAATATTAGCTCATAAATATTTTTAAATTATTTTGACTTTATTAGGGGTGGCAAGCGTGATGTAAATCTGTTAGTGAGCTTGTTAGCTACTAAGTAATCTTAAGAAGTTCAAAGTGAGATGGGCCACACCAAACATGCATGGATTTCATGAATTTTGATGCTGTTTTTCAGAGACCCAGCCTAGATGACCCACGGATATTTGTAGCGGTCATCAATTTAACGTGTACGTGTGTTCGTAAAAAGGCAATTGTTTCTTTTGTTTTACTATCGAAATCTGCTAAGAAAATAACCAATATAATATGCATTGCAAAAGGTAACAACAGTCCAATCTTATCAAGGAGCTTTTTAATCTTGGTTTTAATAACCAGGAGCGCAAAAGCCATTCAACAACAACAAAAAAATAAAAAGCTCTTAATCATTCCAAAGACGTTTTTCATTACTTCTCAGCTAATGCATTGGATATCTGCATTTCTATCTGCCACACAGATTTCAATATAGAAAATGTTGATAAAACCGTAGTACTTACTACCACAGACGCAAAATGATTGCTATTTTATGTCTTAAGAAAATATCGAGCTCTAGTCTGTCGGCACAATAAATTAGCCCACTTTTTTAGTCTTTCTATCAAATAAAGATAAAAAACTCGATTGATATCCCTCCCAACTCAAGTTTTGCCGATATTTTCAACATTTTCTATTTAAACTGTGTGGCAGTAAGAGATGCAGATATCCAATTAATTAATAAGATTTTGCTACTACTAGCAAAATTAAAAAAAACATACAATTTGGTCCAGCAATCATAGATCTATAAGTTTCTAACGACCAAACACGACTTGTTTTCTTGAGATTACGCCACTAGAAAAACCATTTCAGTAGAGTTAAGATGTTTAAATAATTCTGTATTAACGGGCTTCGTTTTTCCATTCAAAGGAACCCTAAGGGGTTTCTAGGAGTAGTTTCTTAGGGCTCTGAGGGTGCAACTCATTTTCTGAGAAGGCAATTCAATACCGTTGAGTATTGTTTACTTGGGAACTAATTTCCAATAGTAATAGGAGATTAGTTGGAAATAAAATCTCTGTTGAGTCGCCGCTGGTAATCAGATTTTAAGAACGCTAGAAAAACTTGGAACTGCGTATAGAAAAATAGTTTTAATGAAGCTACACTGGGTGATAGGCGCATCAAAAGCCTCCCCCCTCCCCGACCCCCTATCTATGACCTACATCATTATCAATGTACGAGTAATTAGTATCAAAGCTGTTCAAATTCCACTATCAACTACCAGCTATTCTCTGTGTGTCCTACTTAGCTTTTATGTTCAAGCTTAGCTGAGCTTGTCAACCGATTTGGCGTTTTGATCAAGAAATAAGCGACTACATCAGAAGTCGCGGGTTCGGTTTCCGTACGGTACAAACATTCGTGTAAATGAACAGCTGTTTGTATTAGGCTAGGTGTTTCCTATGTATACTAAAAAAACATTTAAGTATGTTTATAGGTTGTCAAGTATCCGATATAACTTACAAGCTTTGTTTAATTTGGACCTTAAAAGGAGCTTTATTTTCTACTCTAGATTATTTTTTTCATTGTTGTATTTACAAAATTCAACATTATTTTAATAAATAGCTTCAACTTAACTTCCGTCCAAACATGAACGGTTTGTCGGTCGCGTGCAGCGCGGCATCACTCTTGGAGACAAATAACACGATGTATCGGCGGTCGTCACGCGAACGGCCTTGTTTGAGTGCTACATTTTACACAAGGTAAACAGCAAAAAAGCTCTCGCTTGTAGAGCAATAATGGTAATGTTTACTGACATGATTTTCACCATAAAATGGGATCCATTGGGAAGAGGTAGTGTTTAAGTAGCAAGTAGTTTTATTGCCCATTATGTAGAGTTATAATAAAGAATATTGCAAAAATAGTTACCTACATAACATAAACATAAACGTCTTTTAGACGTCCCTATGGTTTCCCTATGGAAGATTCACACATATTACCCTGTTGTTTTTTTTTCTAAAGTTGACTGTTAGTCCAAAGTTTGACTTTCACAGCTTTACCGGGCAATGGGGTGAGCGGAAGGCTCTTAACTTTTTACCCTGTGGCCCTAATATCGACTATGACGCTACTGACCAAGCCTAGATTTCAAATGTGAAGAAAATTATCCGATGTGATTACGAAAAAATAGACTTAATATGTAGAGGGGACAACTTTTAATTGAGTTGACAGCGCAGTTTTACTGAAATGTTTTACTTCAGTCCGTGCCGCGATTGAAATAAAATTAAAACTTCCACATGAACAACTTGCCAAAGAGCCTCTGACATGGTGAAGACCTGCAGTGTCAATAAGAGCCAGTTCCTGACACAAAGACCTCGCCAGCCACCCTAATTGGACTCGTCGGGGGCCGCTGAATCGACGCTTTGATTCAGACGACCGCATAAATATCTACCTATGAATAGATACGACTACCCACCAGCCCTGATACCCATTGAAAGCGAAATGGCAGTGACAAAATAATATTATTTCAATTTAGGTAGACAGGCTTAATGAAGACCGAATTGTTTAGGGAAAGATAAATGGATCGTGATATAATTACAGAGGCTATTTTGGGAATAATTATTATGAAAGCAGTGTAATGTGTGTTATTTGTTAGTTTAGATTCTATTGTATTACTTGTTGTTATTTTTTGTGGCCCGTGTTGGCGTAGGTTGTAGAGGTTTTGCTTTAACAGATCGTGTGTTCTATATATCCCCAATTCATTCACGTGACGAAATTTTGTGTCAATTTCTTCTGTCAAGCCTAAGCTTGACAGAAGAAATTGAAGAAGAAATTGACACACAACTACCTGTCTTTTTCTATCTTTGTAGAGTTAGACAGAGTGGTCAGAGTTGTTTTGGATTTTAGCAATGCTTGACTTGAAATGAAGTACGTCATACTCGAAGCAATGAAGACTGCTTTGTCGTATTAAAAAAATGTTATCGAAAGCTTTTTTTTCCATTTATTCTTTAGTTGGTTTGTTATCATTGTTAGCGATAACCAAACAGGCAAAACATCATCAATTTTCAGTTTACCAGTCCATAAAACATTCAAGCCGGGCCGTCGCGGTGGGTTCCGTACAACAACGGTTCGTAAAGGTTCCCTGGGGCCCTCTCACTCTCACTTTACCGCAGGCTTGTAAATAAATGGTTAAGCATGAACACGTCTGTTGAACGTTAATTTTCCTGCTTTTGAATTTGATTTTTAAAGATGAATTTGGAAAAAAAATGGCTTTACTCCACACAGCACCGCCTAGCCCCGAAGTAAGCTAAGCTTGTGGTATGGGATACTATACAACGGACAAACATACTCAAGTACTGAATTTTATGTAAATACGTCATAACACACGTCACATCACATACGTCATAATATTACGTAGGAAACACCTTCGCCTTTCCTTTAGCTTACCATGCCATACATCACCACCTTACACCACTGGGTTTTTTTGCTTCTTCGCAGAATTTGATCACGATATGGTACAATGATACAGAGTTTTTTTCTCAAAATTTTTATGTGCAATTTAGATTGAATAGCTAAAATTTTGTATTTTGAATTCGTCTTTCAATTATTTAATTTATACTTACTCACTTCAACTTGCAAAGTAAGTTGCCAGAACTTTGTTTTGATTGATTGATTTGGTATTCTTGAGACTTATAAAAATGACAGTAATTACGCAGCCTTGAAGTGATTGCAATAACCTGGTCAGATTTTTAATTTGTGAAGCCACTGGCCGTTGTGCATGACTTTTAAAAAAAAGAATGTGCTTTCTTAAACCTGGCCAGGCACGACAGGCGTGAGTCACGCGCTAGGATATCATTGCAAACAGCCATTTTCTAAGACATTAGACAGGGGGACAAAAGGGCGGTTTGGGTAATGAGGCCGGCGGCACGCGGTCCGTTAGCGCGCGTAATTGTGATATTAGTGGATGCGGCCCTTGGACTAGATGGTCAAACCCTGATTAGAGCCGTTAATCCAATTCTGTTCTATTTTTAAAACCGGATTCTTTACTTTGAATGCAAAGTAATGGAGTAACTGACTCAATCTTGCTTACCTCGAATAGATCGTTGACACGCGTAGGGCGTTTTCTACACCACGCCATTGTAACATCTTTTAGTTTTCATCCTAAATAAGTAGACAAGAGAAAATTATACTTTGTGTTGTAACTGTTATGATGACCTATACTTATTTTTGAAGTGTTTTCCTTTGAGTATCTTTAAACAAGATAAAATTAAAAAATAAAATCCCTTTTACATTATTCCCACAGCAGCACCATCTAGCCCCAAACTAAAGTAATTAAAGCTAGTATTATGAGATAGCCAAAGTCGCCCCTAAAATGTTTGCAAGTACTTGCCAAATCAACCTGTACAGTCATTGGTATTTGTTATGTAATAAATAATAAGTACCTCCATAAATCAATCATTAAGTCGTTAAGTACCATACGTGAGCGATATTATTGACTTTACTACATATTCAATCATTATGTGCACCTTTAAATAAACCAACAAACATCAAATTGGTCGGTAATCCCCCATCATTGTGCTAGTACGAAAACTACATCATTATTTCCGGCAGCGGTCCGAGACTAATCTTTTTACCCTACCGCACTGTTACCGCAGATATCATAATAAGTAACAATAATCTACTCGCAATGAACATTATTAATCGCCACAGAGATTACGCTGACGACCTTCTCGTCCATCAATACATCCCCTCTCTCTCCATCCCGAGGACTAAGAGGGGGATAAACAATAATATTTGCTAAGACGAATGATAATTGAATTCCATCAGAGCTCGGCTCGAGTTTCTGTATGGTCAGCAGAATAATTTACAGATTTAAGTGCGTGGGTCGGGTTCCATGATATTTACGAGGTTTTTATAACAATATTACGTAAATACACGATGATATACAATAATACAGCCTTCAAACTAAATACTTCGTCCTATTTATAGTGCACTGCCAAAAAGTATAACTTCTGCCACAAGTTGATTTTTTGGGCAGTACTTATATTTACTGTTGCAAATGATGTTTTAAGAGGTCAATACTGTAAAACAACGTATACTGTTCTTCTAACATCTTATCTCATTAAAGTGAAAGACGTAAACTAAGATATGAAAAGACTAAATTATTAAGATTCTAGGCCATAATATTGTGAAGTGGTTCAAGCCAAAGTTAGTGTTGATTATAAAATGTATTATGTATATCCACATACATGAGCCTTTGTGCAAAAGTGCTTAAGAAATCAAAAAGTTTTTATATCACGTATTAGTTGCCTTTTAATGTTGTTTAGTTGGTCAATGACTTCAGGCGAAAAATGCACTAAATCTCATTACAACTTCCACCTCGGTGAAAGCCGGTTAGAAATAATAAGAATTAAGACTTCGATTGCTATACTAACCAGCAGAAAGAGTTTAGGTTATAATTATAATAATAAATTATAATAATTATAATAACGATGTAAAAATACATAAAAAAACTCTTATTGAACCTTCCAAAAGAAGCAAAATCTAAAAATAGCGCTGTTGTTTTTTGTTTTCACAAAACAAGGAAGTGAATCTTCTGTCGGTATCCTGACAGCAGACCATTCGTCACTGCGCGGCCGATGACAAGACTAGGTCAATCGGCGTTCCATCATTCACTGCGCATCATAAATTATGACGGCGCGTGACGTCACAGACTGGGGGGAACAAGACCACTCTAGGGTATCATCTTATTTTGTTTTGAAAACTACATCGTTCATTGTTGTTATATCATCTGAATGAGATTGAGAATTCAGTTTTCCACACAACCTTTCTCTACAGTCACAAACCATATATTTAGTACAAGTCGGTATTTTTAATATGCACATCGAGACACATTGACACACAGACAGACATCGCTCTATGAAATGCGCTCTTCGATATTTAACAAGAGCTGAAACACCGAAGAACTCAACATAGTAAAACTTCAAACTTCCAAATTTGTATTGCTTACTAAGTGGATTCATGGTGATGTCAACAATATAAGCACTGATAACTTAGGGACAAACATAATATAAGCTCACATATTCCAGACGTGGTGGAGAGAGGCAGGCTTTGCTCCCGCCATGGTAACGGAATTATCAGAAGCAGAAGTAGAATGGGTACAAACTAGCTGTTACGGCCAGCCTTTATAATTCAGGACCCTTATTCGAGATACAAAAATGAAATAAAAGCTAAAATATCACCTCTTCTACAATTATAACATCGGGTTAAAGTGATAACACTTCAAAATAATTTCCCCTATGAAATATTACTACGGCTACAAGCATTCAGTTGATCAATGCACCACAACGAACACGAGCTCTGAATATTAACATTGACACCGAACAAACGCTATGGAAATGTAATGCATCATTGCAAAACTATCCAAATCCCATATCATGCATTCCACACACATCCCCGCTGAATGTAATAACGCGAGGCTAATTATCGGCTCGTCTAACACCGACAATACATTGGATGGACGCCTATCGACGTTCACTAAATTACTGTCCGTCCGTCAAGCGCCTATAGGCGTCGCCGATGATTTGTGCCCTGTTCCCGACTATTTTTCATCCACCCTACCGTTACTAAATCACGCCGACAACTGGGCGATGTACAACTACTGGACCGTTCACCCTAATGCCCAAAACGCGATAGTAGATCCAATTTCATTGCTCCCAAAGTTCTTTTTCTTTTGTGAGTTCAGACTCTTGTATTTATTACTTGTTTGCCGTGCTATAATAAAAAACCTGCTTGAAATATTGCGGATTTTTGTTTGTCCTTTCACCTTTTTAAAATAACGATGTTTGTTATTTAGATTTATGGCCCAATTCCAGGCAGAGGGCGCGACCGTCGCCCAATCAAATGCAACAAGCGGGCCGTTGTAATTGTTGCGGAATTGAATGCTGTATCGAGAAGACTGATTGAGTTGTTTTGCATTTTTAGTGGATTTTGGCAGAAAGTAATGGCTCAAATATATTTTAATTAACAGTCTAGTGAAGCAGCGAAAAAATTGATTGACTAGGCTTATTAAAATAAATACGCCAATCCAAGGTAGGTTGGCAAAATTTTGGTGGTCCAGCCCCTCTAGAAATCTATAGAGGGTACTTATGTGCAATAGTTTACGTATATGACTGTTGATGATGAATCGAAATAAATTTTGAAATAAAAAATCATTAAATCTAGGTAAGAACCTAACGTCCTCACTTTGTCACCAATTTTTTTATTAATATGAGTTTATACTATTTATTTATTATATATTTTTTGAAAATATTTTGTGACGGATAAAAGAAAAGAAAAAGTTAAAGCTTATGACAAGCTTTAACTTTTTCTTTTCCGTCACAAAATATCTTTAAAATATATATCACAACCAACCATCAATTTACGTTCACGAAACTTCTGAGTCTTCTGAAATCATTTTGCAGAAATAATACCTCGTCTGTTTTCAGCTCTTAAACAAACTCTACTTTAATTAACTGAGTAACCAAAATAAAGGTAGTTGAATTGAAAATAGCGTTACAAAGGAAAATTCAAAAATACGTTATTTTGCAGCAATCTGTTGTTTTACTGTTGAACATTGTTGAATAAATCGAATGCCAAGTAGGAAGGAAAATAAAACATTCAAAATAAGCAATGGATCCGTTCGATAAGAAAACATAAATGGTCACAGATCGGAGCAGATGTGTTGTTTTGCTGTAGAGACAGTATTGTGAAGAAACTCGGAGTGTTTTCATACAATAACTGTAGCAAGAAGTCTTGCGCTATCGTGTTACGCTTCGCTGCTAACTGCTGTGAGTCGAAGCGCTAGAAGATTGGTTAGAGGTTGGGCTAGAGATGGTGCCAGGGACACTTGTACAGACTGGCGGGAGGTATGTTTCAGTCGATTTTAATTCCTTAAATATTGGTAAAAGTTAATTATAATACTCTCTGTGTCATATTTATAGTCACGATCACATTGTGCTATGCTATCATGGTACGATGGAAGAATGGAAAGAGAGCGTCGTGGCCTAGTGGTTAAACACTCTGGCTCGGAACCCGATGGACCCGAGATCAAATCTGGCCGGAACACACCCACTTTCTGTTCATTGTACAATTTGTGGCTAACTCTGCGTTGATTACCACGTTTACCACTTACCACGTTGGCCTCAAATTACCTCGGAAAATGTGGGCTTCTGAATGATCCGTTGACCATGACGGCAACAATCAGTGTGCCTCTGACTAACCCATTAGGTATATAGTCGTGAGAGTATGTTATGTTTAATGGTAAGATGTCACCGGCACTTACAAAGAAAATCTGTTAACGTTTTCATTGAAAGGTTTTATATTACAAAACAAGTGGTTACTTTGTTTGTATCCAGCGAAGTGCTATCCCTGTGCTGCCCATACTACGAACGGACGACTGGGTGCTAAGTATGGAAAAGTAGTCGGAGTAGTCACTTTTCTCGCTCAGCCTAATTTTGAAAGCACCCTGAATCGTTGTTAAGGTTTTTTTTTGTCAAATTAGCATTGCCTCTCACAGTTGTTGCGATGCACTTGTTTGAGCGAGCGAGCAGCGATCGATGCGACTTAGAGGTACCCATTTCCCTATATTTTTCCAATAAGGACGCGTTCATTTGAGCGAACACATCGAGTATCGGATGCTCGACTGCGTTCCGTGTTTGAACACCTGACACTAGGGCTGTCTCGGCTGGCAGGATCCCTTCTTTTTATTATTCAGACTGTCAATTTTTTTTTTAAGTTAACAAAATTCTCTGCTCTTAGGAATATTACAGCAAGTTCAGCGGCGCACACATCAACCTTTACAAAACCATTGCAAAATGGGTCTTACGCCAACATCATAAGTTGCCCATATGTAAAGGTTGATGTGAGCGCCTCTGTACTTACTAATTAAACCTAACTCAAAAACGGATTTGCATTAAACTACTTGAAATCAGTCACAGTCTAAGCATGTTATAAAAATATATTTAACATATTACTAAATTTAACTCAATGAGAAAAGAACTAAGGGGAAGGACGCATTGTGTGTATTAGTGTTTTGTAAATCAACATGGGCTAAAAATTACACGTGTCGTGGGCGGTTACGTTTCACAATAGATGCATCAAATTCCAACGCTTTGCAGCGTAGTGATGTGCGTTCATTTCATACTGCTGGACGTTTAGATAAATCTTTTCAGTATATTGCTACGTTTTTGTTGTTCAAAATTTATCGGAGTTGTCAGAAATAACAAGCATAGCTCTGTTGCGCCAAGCGCGTTACAGAGCTCTGTTCCTTTGTATTGTAGCCGTTACTGCAAATTGTTTGCGTTGCAAGTTGGAAGATAGGTGTTAGATGTTTCAGCAAATCATTCATTTCCTTTATCTCTGTATTTGAAATAATATTGAAGAGAGACACTTTTTTCTCAATTAATTCGGAGCTTAAAAAACGAAGATATTCAAAGGCTTGTTGACTGCTGCCGCCGCCCTAATGAGCCTACCACCGTTACTCGAGCGGCCTAGCTTTTTTCTTGGTTTTCCATTAGCTAATAGTTAGCCGCTAGATGTGTGTATTAATGAACAGAAATTTAGTGTTCTACTTGAGGCCATGAAATAATTTAACATTACTAGAAAACTCAACCAAAATTTTGACAACCCTACCTACTTTCTCACGCATTAATACACTATTCTAAACTCTACGTCAATTTATTAAGGTTGTATTTCCAAACAAGAAAATGTCGTGTACGACGTTTTCCAACTAGGGTTGGGGAATGCAAAGTGAATTTTGGCGAACGTATCGAAATGTTCAAGTCAACGTCAAATCATTTTTATGGATGAATACGCAAGGAGGGGCTCATCGTGAAACGTGTCTTTTCTTGACGTTATTTTTCGTTTTTGTTACAAGTATTCATTTAATTTTGTACGCACAATTTAGTTTTTTTTTACAGAACTTTTTATCCAAGTCGGTAAATTAAAGTAGGTATCTGATAAATAAATTAACAATTGGAACAGCTTGGTTAAGCACGATGGTTTGGATCCCATGTGGTCCCGAGTTCGAGTCTTTCTGTAACACCTACTTTATGTTAAAATAGTACGATTTACGGCTAGTTCTTGGGTGATAGATAAACTACCGATAAATAAAAACACAAGGGCTTCTTATCTAATCACCCAAATTGGTTTGACTCTATTCAGGGGAGAAGACTAACACGGCAAACCCACAACATTACTGGTTTGATAATATCCCTCCGTTTACAATTTGTCGTAGTGCTAAGTAAAGATTTTAAACTCTGCATTTCCTAGAGTACAGAGAACAATTCATACCCACCACACTACCCGATGAAGCTTTCAAAGCCAGAAACAAAAACAAAGACTCAGAAGTCATTTAAAAAAAACCTTATGTTTATTGCGTAACCATAACATCAATATTGATCAGTCTTTACATAATTAAACAAGAACCTGATACAGCTATTATTTTTATTGTTTGAAAATGATATCGACCGAACCATCGAGCTAATACGCTGATTATATTCAGTTAAAATCCAATCGCAGGTCAGATGCTAGCCAGCTGCACCGCAGCCGCTCACCGCAGAGTAATGATTTCAAAATTAAAATGTTCATTAAATTGTGGTTTCCTTTTGTCGCGCGAGTGGTCAAACGAATGCCCAGCATCGAATTGATTCTATGGTACAGATTCAGCAGAGCTAAATTAAAATAAAGCGACACAAGCCCGAAATTGGTTCTCGTCAAAGCGTTCGCAGTAACACGCGCTTTATTAAAATAAAACAAATAAACAAAAGTGAAATGTTCATTTAAAAAACAGCTTTACGAATTCCACAAGCGGTTTTTTGCATTTACATTTTGAACTCGTCATTTTGAATGTTTTCCGCAGTTGTACTTAAATACTACCAAATTGTAGACAAAGAGTAATCGAGCTTTCTTTCGCGACTTAGCGTTTTTATTTTTCCCATTTGATTCCTCCAAGCATACACATTTATCTCAACTCTTTAAAATTTCAAGTTGCTAGTTCAGCAATTTTCAACTGATGATGATTTCTAAAAATGAACTTGTTACTTTCTGTAGGATACTTATTCGTTTTGGCTATGTCTTGATGAATATTACATCTAAAAGTGACTAAATTGTAACTATGCATAGAATATCTTATTATTATTTTTTTGCATTTTTTATCTTTATTGAGGATCCGGAAACGCCTGATGCCAAGTAGACCGAATGTCTTTTTCTGGTTTTTGGATCTATGCATAGAACAGTTTCGTACCGAGAATTGCTAATACAATGATGGGAGATGTTCATGTAATACTGGTATCCCTAACAATAAGACGTCAGCCAAAACTGTCGGGGACTACCAAACAACCCCATAAAAATATATGGAAAATGCAAAGGGTGAAACTAGTAGGTAAGTGAATTGATTTTTGTGATAGTCTTCCTTATTTTTAATGCAATGGTTAATTTAGAAAGTTTTATACCTAAATATTAAAATAGATAATGTGTACGACCTTAATACAAATTAATAAAAATATCTTAAAAAATTACAGGACAAGCTGTTACGTATGTGACTTGTGTTAGGAAAAAATGCAATAATAACGATTGTGAATTTGATATACCTACTACGAAAAGTTGACCATAGAGTGGAACTATGCTATTCGTTACTGTCTTATACAATTATTATTGAAGTAATACAACTCTTGTTTTGCCGTTTCTTAAACTATACAAGCGATGCGTCATCATTTTGTATTCTAGGCAAAATATTTTTTAAAAAGACGCTCAACCTTTACATATGGGCACCCTATGTTCCAGACATAAGAGCCATTTTGCAATTACTTTGTTAAAGTGGTTTTGGACGTCTCTGAACTATCACTATTCCATAGAAAACCCATCGACATTTGCCCAAGCTTCCGAAAGCTCCTACAAATCGTGCGTGAAAACTTGTGATGTAATTACTGAATCGCCTACCAAGTCAAATCTAATTAATTATCGACGGGAAACGTAATTTAGAACGGGGCGTACCCTCTAACACAACTTCCGTTATTTTGGTAAAACTAATGTGCCAGGAAGATCTCCTCACATACTGTATTTTTTTATTCTCCCTTTTTTCCATTCTTTAAAATTCAACAAACCAGCAAGATAGCATTTCAAATATGAATATCTGATGAGATAACAATCTACTATATAAAAATAAGTCGGGTTTTCCTTCCTGACACTATAACTCCAGAACGCACGAACCGATTTTCACGGTTTTGCATTCGTTGGAAAGGTCTCCGGCTCTGTAAGGTTTATAGCAAAGAAACGTGAAAATATTTTTTACATACAGCTAAGTCCACGCGGACGAAGTCGCGGGCGGTTGCTAGTAATGTATAAAGTGATTTTGCCACCTGATGGTGCTATACAAACTAACAGCAACTTTTATATATCCCACTGCTGGGTATAGGCCTCATCTTAACTACGAACTTGACCCTTTACTTAAAACTGAACCTTAGCTGATTCAATACGAAATAAATGTTAAAAATATTATATTTGTATGACGAAAAGTTCCCATAATCGGGAGTGTCACACAGAATCCGTAATAACAATAATGTTATCCTGGATTGATCTGGGTATCGTAAATCGAGCACTCCGGTTAGCCGATGATATTAAAATTTATCCCGATACATAAACCGGGTTAACGCCAATAATCCGTTACCTTTCATAGCGACGTTAAGTTGAAAGCGGCGGAGAGTACTGTACTGACCAAAAATAAGCAAAAGCAAGCAAAAATAGCCGGACTTACTGTATAACAAATTGTACGTAGTTTCGAGAAAACTAATATGCAAATACAATTAATTAAAGCGCTGATCTCAGAAAGTATTGGTTTACGTTGAAAAAATAATTTCTGATTTATTGAGTAAGATTGGCTACATAAAACTGGCTGGAAACAGGGAAGGCTATTTTTTGAACCTGCCCTGTTGATGCTTGAACAATTTAAGTTAAGCAGAAATGTTGAGCAAGTACCTATGTTGAGCAAGTATGACCAAGTTATTACCTATAAAATACCTATACAAACACTATTCGTTACTCTCTGTCACTGTCTGTAACTTTCTTTCAAGCCTTGCGATTGGCTGGTAGAGAATGCACCTAGGCATTAAGTGCGCCAATTGCGATTTTCTCTTTTTTATAATTTAGTGCAATCAATAATGAATAAAACAGCATTTTCCTATTATTAGCCTACATTGGGCATTTGTTTCTGTGATTTAATAATATTCTCATTTATTTCGTACAAAAAACATCTATTTCCTCCCCCTCCGCCTATGCTTTACACCGCTCAGATTACTGTTCCGTATCTAGGTTATTTTTGCGAATTGATATTACGCATTACTGCCACCACACTGGTGCTGTTACATTTTACAAAATGGTCGTCATACAATTATTTATTTAAATGCAACGCTGATAACATGTCCAACATGCTTTGTGTCGTTGGAATTTCATTACTTATTGTGTTTCTGTTTTGATTAAAACTTGCTGATTGGTTTAATTTTGTTTCCATTAAAATGAGATAATCATACATTTGATATACGAGTATAGCATTGACTTTGTATGGCTACAATTATGTACAATATTGGTTTTAAATGAAATGTGTATATTAAAAAAAGTAAAACGAATTCATTACTTAGCTATCCTTAAACCTGTATTTCGGTTTAACCTACTTTTCTTTTGCTATTTTTTGCTAAAAAAAGTCTAGTTGTTTTCACATTGTTTCGTAGAATATTAGATTTTAGTAAAGGATAGGCACATACATTATTATAAGTACCCAGAAAAATCTACTACAAAAATAAAGTACTCGCGCTACACGAAACAGCTACCCAATAAAACTTAGCCCCAAAAATCAGAACCGTTTTCTCCCGAGATACTCCGTATACCAGCGGAAAACACACACAAATCTCTCGCGAGATGGACACAGAAAACATTTTAGTTAAAACAAGTAAATAGTACACTTGTGGCCGGGAAAATAAATTCTGTTGTCTCTCATCGTAATTTATTATTTCACAAAAAAAAGACAATATTCGCTCACGACTATATCCACAACATCATGATTGTTGCCGTTATGGTGAATGGAATATTCAGAGGGCCACACTTCGTAGAGCGGATTTGCACCTAAGGTGGTAAAGGATGAGTCTACCACCGTTATTCGGGTTTTTTATCGTTTCCATCAACGGACTCTGAGTCAGAGTGCATGGTTTTGGTCTTGACACTATCTATAGTACTTAAAAATTAGAGAACTCTAGAAAAAAAATACTCATTCCCTACTTTCAACATCCAATTTTTTTATCGCAAGTGTTAATTCCGTAATATTATCGTAATGAACTGGGTTACCTAATGAAACGCATAACATTTTTGGTCATAAAATCACAATGCATAATGTAGATAGCCATAATCATCACTTGCCATAATTAATAAAAGCATAACTTCATAACGCATACCATAACATGGCCGAAATTCGTAAGGCATACTCATCAAAAGGCATAATTTCAGTAACCATAAGTATCAAAAGGCATAATTTTTATTTGCCATAATATTCGAAAGACATAATCCTCAAAAGGCATACTTTTGATAAGCATAATTTCAAAAAGCATACATTTATTATGCAGCTTACAAATATTACATGTTAAACGCAAGCAGCATGTAATGTAAATGTAAAAAATCCAAAGAGCACTTGTCCGAAAACCGCCTTTATTTAGTTTATTAACAAAATTTTAATATATAATTTGCTCATAGTGATATATATTATTTATTTTGCTCATAGTGAAATGTAGACAGCAAAAGAATTCTGTCACGGCTCCGGCATTGCGGGGCTCCGGCGGTCCCACGCGTGCTAATCGTCACAGATGGCTTTCGCTCAGCACCCTAGCTTCGGCTTTTTGGCCGGCTTCGCCGGCCAGCCTCAGCCGAGGCGCTTCCCTCATAGCCACCTGCTCCTCAGCCCGCAGGCCGCCTCGCCCCTCCATGCCTACGCGGGTTTAAATTACACTCTTGGGGTAGGGCAAAACAAGTACCACGTGGTGTCGGGGTTGGCTGAGTCGGATTTGCCCTGAAGTAGAAAAAATGCTCTTATGTGAATTAGGCTTTTTAATATTATGTCAAACAAAATTATGAATATTAATAGTTATGCATAGTGACATTATGTCTTTTGATAGTTATGCGTACTGACATTATGCGTTTTAAAGTATGCTTATTGAAGTTATGGTCAACGAAAGTATGCATAGTGATGATTATGCCTTTTGATGGTATCCCTTATTACTATTATGCATTAAAATGATTATGCGATTTAAAATTTATGCCAATAAAAATTATGCTTTTCGATGATTATGCCAATTGATGTATGGCAAATGAAATTATGGCAATAAATGGTATGCGTTCTAAAGTGTCACCAATGAACTGACATAGTTAAAATATTCTCAATTGCATACAAAATAAGGAAGTTATGGGCGAATATTGTTCCTAAAGCAATGCAATATTCAGGCAGTAATATTTTGGCAACAAACTCCCACAACCACGATGTATGAAACTTCAGAATTCCCGCTGAAATATTATATTCAAAACTCAGCAAAATTAATTATCAAGATCATCCAAACTCCACCACTTACATCTTCACTCGTATAAGCCGCTTTCGTCGTCCCAGCTGTTGTAATTCCCATCTTAGCATCGCGCGTTGCAACTCACAGCCAAATTGCATTTCACCGACTATGAATCATCCGCGCCCGGCGGTACGGAAAACAATAAACGTCTCATGCTCTTGCGTCTCGCTTCAGCGTCTTTGCTACTGAGGATCGGGCGTGTCGTCGCTAGTAATAAGGAAATGATATATTGTTCTGTCTTTGTTCAGACATTTGAATTGAATTTCATGAGTTTGATTTTGTAATTATTTTTTTTGTGTTAGAAAAATTAAAGGCTAGGGCTACAAATTTAAAAGTAGGGAGGGGTAGCACTCTCCTTGCCATTGTCTAAGTCTTCATTTACACAACCAGCAGCAGTTAGCTTCCGAATATACCATTAGAAAATAAGAAAATTCATTTCTCACCAGTATTTCGTTGAAAAGTGAATAAAATTTTCAGAAATATAATAGACAACATTTTTTACAAGGAATGCAAGGTTTATTGTAAAAATAAAAAAAATACCAAACCTTTCAAAACCAATCATTATTTACTCAAATTTATGAACTCCTAGTACGGCCTTACTTGTCAGACTAACGTATCAACACTAAATTGACGGAACTTCCATAGTGAAAGAAACAAAACACTTTTGTTTTTTCCTCACAAACTTTCCGCGTCTCGGCCGCCAGTGTACCGCTGTATGCATTAGCAAGAAAGCAATATTTTATCGCTAAGTGTGAGCCAAATATGCTGACTGTAGTACTGTAGTTTGTTTTTCTATTGCCGTCTGTTCTAGACGATTGTTTGTGGTGAGATATACGAGGCCGAGTGCTCGAATTTGTAACTGGGTGGGCTCAGTAATCGGTGTGTTGTTTTTATACACGCTTTAGCGGTGAAGCGTTTTTCTTGTAAAACATAGAGCAGGCCATTTGTACTGGTAAGATTGTTTTACTATTTTAGACGAAAGTTTAGCCTAGAAAGCGCTGTGTGGAAAATGTCCTGTGATATTCATTATTAAACTATCGGTTATGTCTTTTGACGAACATTTTAGAATAATTAAACGTACCTATCTCCATTTTTTGTCAAAAATAGTACTAGCTACGAGATATTTAAATGTAGAGACTTATTTTTTGTATCGTATCTACTTGTAAGATGCATTTTGTAGTCTCAGCAGTACACAATGTAGACTCATACATATCGCTTGCCCATGGCGACTTTTTGTAGCGCGCTTGATAGTATCGCTACTGCATTGCTACGAAGAGTGGCCTGAGCGAGGGCACAAAGATATAAAAACCAAAATCCAACTTCGACGCTGGGGTATTTATTTCTCGGGTTTTTGGAGTTGGGCCCAACCTTAGCCAAAGTAGTTGCCATTACCGAAGACATTTTGAACAAATCGTCATCGCCATCATCATCATCGATTGTCTGTGTGAGCTATCCTTTGTTTGAGTGAACCTGTATAGTTCACTTTCAGTGACAATCAGCCAGTGTGAAAACCGATAACATTTCAAATTTTAGTACGGCTAATATTTTGTTGAGATTAAAACATGTGGGTAACTGTAAGCTAAAATTTCAATTTGATCCCGAAACTGACTATTAAATTAAATTAAATAATGGCCTGTGTTTATCACGAGCCCGCTAATAAATCCAAACACCGACCGCCACACATTAGCGTTTAAACTGCATACTAAAACCAGCGCAAAGGCACCATCTCATTAATCAGATAACATAGACAATATTTTACAAATATACAGAGTGAAAACGTTGGAAATAGAGATTTATAGAGTAGAAAAAAACTCTGCTGAATTGGTAAATAATAATAAATAAATAAATATCCTTGGACATTATTCCACACAGCGCCATCTAGTCCCAAGTGGGCTAATTATAGTCCGTTATTATGGATAGGTACTAGACAACGGATAAACATACTTTTTCTTTTGTAAATACATACTTAATATATAAAGGAAACACCCAGACCAATACAAACAGACATGTTCATGCACACAAATGTTGGTACTGTGCGGGGATCGAACCCGCAACCCTTGGTGTAGTAGCCGACTTCTTAACAATTACACCAAGACGGGGTCGTGGTAACTCGAACTTAAAGTGACCTTTTCTAGTATTGCATTTATTTTTCTTTTTAACGATTATGTAACTCAGACATCTAATATCTTGGTGAGATTCAACCCCACGACCCTAATTAACTAGCAAAATGGCAATAGGCTACGTGCTTTTTAAATAAATCTTAAGTAAGTATGACTAGCATATTAACGGTTTTTATCGAAATAACCGCTACGTGCTCTCTAAAGCACTTAAGTGCTTAGAGTTTGGGTGCCACTTAAAGATAACCAACCTCATACACCATTCATCAACTGTTATGGGTGTTGTTTTAAAAAGCTCTTTAATTGTAAAACAAAGTTCAAAAAGTTAGTTGAACCACATTTCAATGAACATTTTCTAACAATTGTTAAAGCACGCGATTAGAATGTCGAGCATCCATCCAAATTTACAACAAATAGCGTTTCATTCAAATGTTTTGTAAACCTGATTCTAATTGCTTTTTTACAACAACAGCCGGATAACTGCATATAAAAAAGGGGTAACTGTCCTTTAGCAGTCCGATACACTGCCGCCGCTACGATTTACTAATTTGAAAGCCCCCTAAAGCTAATCATAATCTAATCCTAACCTCAAAATATGCTATCGATTCAGAAATGGTGAACATTATTACCATCTGTCATCATTAGGTTTATGGACCCAGAGTCCCAGTTCCAGCAAAATAACATCCAAACTACCAAACAAAGATGTTCTTTACACTCCTTATTTTCCTCGCACTATCTTCCCAACCAAATCTCAAATTGTATATTTTATGTCACTGAACAAACCTTTTCCGAGGTCCACCGTGTTGTGTAACTTAATTTCCTCGATTTCTTCTCGACCAAACGCAGGGCAAATGTCCACTTTTTGAACCCCAATCCAGTACCGGACTAACCTTTTGTAAGGTGAAGCCTTAACGGCCTGGGTTAAGGAATGTATGGGGAAAATGTTCTGCGAGGATTATTCGGGAGATGTCGTCGAATGTTTGTTTGAGTTACATTACCTAATTGTAAAAAATATTTCGAAACATTAAGATCGCTTCAATTCTATTTCATAACATTTTAAAAATTGTTTAGAAAATTCAAAATCGTTGAAGCTCATCGTAACATGTGACGTTTTCTTAAATTTCTTCAACATTATTTCGTAAGATTAATTAAAGCTAGTGACAGCAATTTATTTTGTGACGGTTCCTCGGTTTTCTTGTAAATATTAATTACTAATTATCGTAATAATTCTTGTTTGAAGACGTTACAGACAGTAATATAATCATGAAATGTTTTTGCCGTTCAATTTTACCTAAACATAATAAGACTCCAGTAACACTTATGTAGGTATTTCTTCCTAAGTACGTTACTGTCTCAAATATTTGTTTATGAAAACGGTTGCCAGTTTTTGGAGTATCCAGAAAGGGGCATTTAGAGTGAGTGTAAGTAAATAACGGAGTATATCTCAGTCCCTTAAAGGCTGTATCAGTTTGCTGGTCAAACGAGCTTGGTAAACAAGCTGGTTAGGGGCGAGAGGGGCATTCTGAAAATAGTTTAATGTTTAGATAAGTCAGTGTGGCGTTGAATTTCAGGTAATTGTGACAATTGCCTTTTAAAAAATATGCTATCTTTAACTGGCATATGGATTAAAATATTCCACCTGAGGCCTTGACTCACTCTCTGTCTTTCTTTGAAAGAGATGGACTTGTTATACTTTTTATTTCAATAAAGTGAAACAGACCCAAGCATGATATATACGCAACTTTGATCATTTACGCAGCGTTCTAGTTCAGCAACATTTTGCATTGTTGCTCGGCTCGTATGTAAAGTTATGTAGCCTAACCTTCTTCGATAATCAGAATGTCTAATTTTTTTCAACAAACCAGTAGGTAGTTTTTGAGATAATAGCATTCAACCAAACAAAACTCTTATCTTTTTAATATCTTTATAGATGTAAGTTACGAACAAAATTGTCAAGCTAACCCACTAAGTAAGGAACTGACTGGTTCGGCCGAGTTCTCAGCGTCGCTCTAATTAGCAAAAGAGCCAGCCGCATGCGTCACTCCGACACTCCCATTGTTCCCCGAGTGGCCGGTAGGCCTGTAGGCTGCGGGATTTTTATGTCTTGGCCATGCTTCAGAAGAAACTTTGACTGGCAGACAAAATGGGAGCGGTTACTTGACGACGTCAAGATTTTTTACCTGATTACTACCAGTTTATATAAATATGAAAAAAGCTTGTGTCGTCGCGAGGGCGTTGTGACCTAATTGTTATAGAGTCCCGTGTGGCCCAGTGTTCGAATCTGGCTGTAATACCTTATTTGTGTTTATTATAATTGTTAGTTAACAATATATCCCGAGATAATAGTAAACTAGCGATGACTTTAAATTGCAAAATCTGTTTACAATTTAAATAATAATTTTTTGATGGTTAATAATATATACGTGGCAAACCGACATATTGTATACTGACGGATAGTATCAATCGTAAAATTGGAATGATATTATTATTAAAAAACTGTATTCATATAAACATGTGTCTGCTAACCTAAAACTTCATCTTTCCATGAGAAACAAACTCTAGATCTGTTCACACAATGTCATATTGTGTTGTGTTAAGTTGTATTTTTCTTCACTTAAATATCCGAGAACAATACAATACTCGTATGAAGTGTATTTTGTTGAATGGGTGCTGAAGACACGTTATCTTTTACTTCTAAAGTCTTTCAGAAGCTTAAATACTCAAGGGTACAACTAGAAACTTGAGTTTCCGTCTTTCCGTACAAACTTAGCTTCTTTTTATTTTAGAAGTAGCACAATCGATATTCCAGAAATGTAATATTATTTGAATTCGTCCTTATTTACTTAACTTAGTAGACACCAATAAATCTCGAGACTCTAGCTAGAGATAAAGTAACATTAGGTACAATGTGTGTGATTTTAAAAAATCCCGCATACAAAACATTTCACTTAGTTATTATTTAGTTAGGTTCAAAGATATTTTATTCTCATAAAACATACAGTTCATTTACAATGAGAATTACTTAAATCTAGATAGTACATTAAATAATAATACTGGAGCTGCCCGGTGGGGTACATTAATAACAAATAGAATTCAATAAATAATAAATAAATTGCGTGCGTCAGGCAACGTGCGCCCTCCGCCATAACTATGTTCGGACTAATGTTGTGAACTTGATCTGCGTGTGTGTGTGTGTGTGTGCGCGCGCGACGATAGCAGGTATATTCCTCGCGGCCAGTTTAGAACCGTAGACGCATACGGCGATTGTTCCAGTAGGCGCGCCGCGATAGCTACGTTTGCACGATAAAATTAATATTATAATAATATTATATTTTATAACTATTTCATTATTTGCCTCGAAGAAAATTAGTGTAGTAGTTACAAGTTTGTTCTTGCAAATAGGCTAAGAGGTCAAGGTCACCACAAGCTTCTTCTTCTTTTCTTGAGCTACCTTAGCATTATGCTTGAGACATTTGTCATTTGTAATAACCTGCGCTTTTCTTACCTTCGAAACCATTGATAACTTTTCCAAAATAATATCTGTTGCTGAAGACGACCACAATTTCTAATAACGTCTCAAGCAGCACAACACTATTCCAACTTTAAATTATATGATTCAAACTTACCCACCTTTCAGAGGTGACGGGCTCAAAGCGGCAAGTAAATTAGACGTCGACGACTGTTAAACATCGGAGTAACTAGCAAAGCCGTTCTCAAACTCCACCGGCGCCAACACAAAGCGAAATAGACTAACAAGACGATATTTGAAGCCAACCGAACTTTAATAAATTGTTCGATGTTGTAAACAAGTTCTACTCTTTTGAGTTATTGCTGATAACGCTGAAACTTCGTCGCTCGTCTGAGGATCATTCGAGTCTAGCTTTGAAAATTGAATTCTATTGAAAATTGAAAACAATTGACGGAGTTTAGAAATGAACGGGTTCGGATTGTAAGGCGATAAGGAGTATGTCCGCGTTCTCGAATCTGCTTTTAAAATCTTTAGACAGTTGCTTTCGATCGATTTGCTCACTGGGCAAGCACCGAAACTGCACGGCTCTGACCCAGCAATTATCTTTCCGCACACATTTTGAATCTTAAGTTGTGAGTGGTACTATAAATTTTGCAATAATTATGACAAAGCCAACGGCAAACTGTCAGCACGCTCGCCTCTACTATACCGCTCAACTCGCAGCTCGCGTCCTTCCACTTTAAGGTTCAAATTTGAATGGCAAGATAATTGCTGGATCGGAGCCGTGCGTTGCCGTGCTTGAATAATGTGCTATACTCGGATTTTTAATTGTAGTCAGTGAAATGACATTTTCAGTGTGGCAGGTTTTCAGTCCCAAATAAATAGTGATGTGGTAAATCGAGTTTTTACAATTAAAAGTTAGTCGACATTACAGCCTGGCAAAAAAGTCGTAGTGAATGACCACGTCCCACTTCCATATGTCATTATTGGCAACACACACTGGTCAGACTTTCGTTTTGAGACATAGAGGTATTTCGGTAAACTGTATTTAGTAAATAGATTTTCAGTTTCAAAATGTTTTGTTTCTGTATTATATTATTTACAGGTAAGACTTTCGTTTATTAACAGGTCATACAATTGGAAAAGTTTGGGAGGATACAACAGTAGAAACTTCCATACAAGTGTTTTCTAAAGGTTTGACTACAGGCCTAAAGCACAGTATAAACCATACAGTAGGCTATCTAAGGCCGCCCGCCGAGTTATTAGCCTAGCGTGCACACAGACACGCGGCACAGCCCGTCCGTACTGCCGCCTCCCTATGCCTCCCTATTTTATGCTAGCGTGTGCGTGAAATCGCGTGTGCGTGATATCGCGACACGCCGCGCGACGCGCACGCACACATTCAAACCGAGAGTGGCACGTTTGTATGTAGATAGCTTACTGTAAGATTATACTGTGCCTAAAGGGCCCAACCAGCAAAGGACGACGCCTTATAATTTCATATATAGGCAGTGATGAAGGTTTTGTAGATTCCGGTTTACTTATTTTTGAATCGAATAATAATAGTATGGACTATCATGAAGAGATAAATTCAGAATCGGAGTCGGAATCAATAGCAACCGTAACGAATAAAAACGTATATAATTACTTGTATTTTGCTGACTTTCAAGTGTTAATTCCCCTGAACATCTTTGAACATTTTTTTTCCAGCTATGGTTATAAATTTTTAGTGAGAAGTTTTAATATGGAGGTAGGGCCCATATTTCTTAAATCGTATTATTTAATACGTTTTGTACCAATTAAATATTTACAATTATTTAAAAAAGGCTTTGATACCTCATAAAATAAATCATGACTGAATGTCTAAGTCTAGTGATTGCCGAACGTCACTATTGTAGCGGGTCACCCTTTTTTGTATCAGTCACTGTTGAAGTTGTCATTTCGCTGACTACAATTATTAATCGTACTATATATACTCGTATTTATTTATCGATCAAAACCCAGATAGCTTCAGGCTTGCCTGTTGCGTTCAAAATTCACTGAGTGAAGTGTGATCTTCATAATATGCCGTTCACCATGCCGGTAACAATCAATATGACTACTCATTAGGGATATGCTCGTAGTCGTCAACGGATGTGTGTGTGTACTAAAATGTCTTGGCTTAGATAAAATACTCCTGGAGCACTTATGCTGTGTTCATTATTCAACTTGCTGTTTTTGTGACGATAAAAAATCTTGCAACCTTAAAACTATGGATGACCCAAATTTAAGGCCACATTGGGTTTTCAATTACGCTTGGCGAAGTGTTTCCGTTCGCCATGACATTGACGTTTGTGTGCATTTAAACACCGTTCGGGATAAAGACGTGGGCATATGCTATGTTATGACATATTATATATTGTATATGCAAACTTACGCAAGTGCTATCTCATGTACAGAATACACTAACTATACCCCATCAGAACCCCAACAAATTTGCTTAGCGCGAGGTCGCAAACTGTCGATTTTCGCTTGTGGGTCATCCCGACAAGGGTCCCTAATTTAATAAACAATCACCCGACGGGTGCGCTGTCAGTGATCTTCCTGAGAGCTTCGTAGGGTTATAATTATTTATTTATTTACTAGTAAATAAACGAAATATTTTTCCACGTACCAAAGTTTTCATTTTTTGTTGATTTTTTATGTAAGAGGGAGGAGCAAACGAGCTTGAGGGTCACCTGATGAGAAGTGATCACCTCAGCCCATGGACAACCGCAACACCACTAGTGCCGCCGCTGTGTTACAATATCAATATCAATACACCTAAAAAAGTCTTCAAACTTTCTTGTTAAAGTTGTTCTAAGTGGTACAATCAACGACATAGTGCCTATACACTTTCGAACCATGTCCCATTAACTTTGCTTTAGTTGTCATAGAACTTAAGGAAGAGCTGTGAGATAAGCCACTATGACAAATTACTGAAGTGATCAGGCACCTTTGGCTTTGACTATACAACAGCACATCAAGTTCCTAGGAACTGAACTATCATCAACCGTCTTTGGTCTTATTTTAAAAAAAATAGGCAAAAGTCAGATTGGGTAATTTTAAGATAATACTGAACTTACATAAGCTGTTACTCTGCACATTCTTGATCCACTTTTCTTTTCCTGTTTCTCTACCTGGAGGTTAGGCAACCTTCCAGATGGAAGAGATCGCTTTTAGCGGTAAGTCCGGTATGTCTCAAATCTCTGTTGAAGTTGTTGTGTATTTGTTTTCTTTCAGCACCGGAGTAATTTAATCTTAAAGTTACTCTTTTCAACTCAGTTTCGGTCGAACCATCGACGTCCATTACTATCACTTACACCATATTACGCGATTCGCACACAAAACTCTGCCTTGGTTTTAAGCTAAAACGCTGATGCAGGTAAACCAAATTGCCTGAAGCGAGTGATTAAATTTCAGGGATGGCTCCGAATAATCCGATATTCGTCCCTTGCCCCCCACGCCCCGCCTGTCGAATGATCCCGTATCTGCAGGGATTTTTTGATTTTGTTACATGAGGTGCCAGGATTGCTGTAATGATGTTACACTCACGTACGGTGCTGGAAACAGTTTATTTTTTCCCCATAGGTACTACTATCAACGACGTAAAATATATTTTTATTATAAAAAGTACAATTATCCGGTTGTTGAGCACATGACTGTTTGTACTGTGTGGGGATCGAACTATAGTAGCTAACTGCCTAACCATTACACCAAAGTGGTCATCAGACAGAAGCGTTCACTTTTTATTTTATAAAAATCTTACATGAATGCTTGTCTAACCCCGGAATTCACAAACGACAATCAACGCTAAGCACGCGCTCACGCTGTCCCTTTCAGTTTAATTGACATATTTTTACGAGACAGCATGGGCGTGAGCGCGTTTTAGTGTTGATTGATGTTTGTGAATTCAGGGGCAAATGTGTTGTTAGCCACAAAACTCGAGCGGTTGAATTATTTTTTGTTTTGTATAATGAGGACTGAAGAAGGTACTACGAAGAGAAAAAAGTAAAAATACGAGAAAGATAGTGAAAAAGACGATTTTTATTGAACTGTCACAGTCCAATAACCTTTGACGACGTCTGTCGGAACAGTTAGTTGTTAATAAAGATTAGTTCGTCAACCCCTCTCTTGTTATCGGCATCTTTAAGGTCCATTGTCTACGCTATAGTAACACGATCCTGCGTATAGAATGACCTCATTAAGTAAACTATCATTTCCTTATTATTAGGAGACAACTATGTCACAAGACATTTAATATCCATAGCTTTGGTTATTGCGAATTTGCCGGCATATTGTGTTTCGACGATATTAGAGCGGTATGGTGTAATTAAATACCTTAGCTTATATTAGAGAAATAATTGGAGATTGTTGTCCTCTTTCTATAAATAGAAATCATTTCTCCTGAGTAAACTACCTTTTATTTTGGTTTCTCGGTTTTTGTGCAATTTGATAGCGTGGGGTGTAGAGTCTTCTTGATATTATGATTAAACACGGTTGTATCTAAAATATTTTGGTTCAGTAGGTAATAAGATAATGCAAACCTAATTAGTCTTAAAAACTACCCTATATTTTCGAATTTTCATATTTATATGATAGCGTTGACATCATTACACACCTCCGGGGGGATCTATTCCCCAAAACAAAATATCGATAAATTACACAAAACTAAACTTTAAATATCTTTATTTTATCAAGTAAAGACCTGACTTTTTAAAAAAAAAACTAATGTATTAAAAAAAAAAAGAAAAAAAAATAAACAAAAGAAGCACATGAATGAAATATAAATTCACACAATACAAACAGACCGGAATACATATTCATACTTATACACATCCCAAAAATACTCATACATACACATTGTATTGAAGGTTGAATCTCTGAAACCGCTTTTACGAGAGACCTCTATAAATAATGGTTTAATTCGCCGTTTTCAATATGGATCGGGACTTATTTGACCCTTATCAAACTTTAGTTCTATAAACAGAATTTTAAGGTTTATTTGTTTCGGGTTTCCTTTGTAACTTCCTTAGATGAAAAAATCCTGTTTCCGTAGGTACGTTCATTCAGCTAATTTAGTTAAGTGATCTTGATTAAGTTATTGACATTACCAGGTGTCGTAGCTCAGAGGTTAAACATTCTGCCTCGGACCCCGGTGGTCACGAGTTTAAGACTGTCCGGAATACTTACTTTGTGTTCATTGTACAAATTGTGGCTAACTCTCCGGTGATGGAAAACATCGACAAGAAAACCCAAGCAACCCGGATAACGGCAGGAGGCTCGCCCTTTACCACGTTGTGTTCAAATTCCCTCGGCAAAACGTGGGGGTCTGAATGTTCCGTTAATCATGACGGCAACCAATCAGTATGCTTCTGACTAAACCTTTTAAGATATGGTCGTGAGGATTTGTTACGTTGTGTCAGTTGTGTGTGATTGCCACTGTGTATGCGATTTTTATATTGTCTGTGTATCTTTTTTTCATTTGTTTTTCTTTTGTTCCAGACTGGCAAGCACTTCCATAGAACATCGCTCCTAATTAAAGCTTTCAACCATAAGTTTAGACTGGACCTTGAGCTTAACACGTGAGTACATAGTCTTTAATATGTTAATGTGCATATAATAATGCTTTAATAATTTATACCTAAGATACCTACCTAAATAAGAGTCTTGAGATTGTTCCTTCATTTAATTCATTGTTTCCGACAGAAAAACAGATTATAGGATTTAATTTTTATATTTTTAATATTTTTTTCAACACGTTTCTAGATTGTACTCGTAGATTCGGACCAGCGGTAATTATTAAGTCAGATAATATAAAACTAAATCTAAAATTCTATGCCGGGTATAGTAATATTAATATTATATCACCGTTGATATTTTTTGATCAATTGCCTAAAATACAGATCAGCTCAAACCCATAGTTTTCAACATTTAGAAGCACTTCTACAAGCTTTCCAAAAAGTAAAACCCCTAACAGTTACCTATCATGTCACGTAACTTCATAATATCGCTGTCCTTTTTCATTACAAACATCTGTTCTATCATACCCTTTATAGCGATCTCGCTCCCTCACGCAGCTTTCATAAGTTACTTCGTTTATGGGGACCCTGTCCTCTTATATTCCATTTATGGTGTGCCCAGAACTGTTTTCTGAACTCTGCCGGTGGTCCCTTCGATTTGTTTACTTTCAGATTTCATATTCTGTTTAAATGTGAAACCAGACCTTTTGGGATTATTGAATGTGTTTCGTGCTGAGTAAAAAAGTATTGGGTTGCATTTGAATAGTCTAGAAATAAATAAACACAAAACGATGATCCGCGACGAGGTGCCCGGAGCAGTTGTGACAGTGATCGACGACGATCGCTGTTGTAAAGCAACACACGCCGGGTCAAAAATGGGATGAGTAACCACCCAAACCGAAATTTAGTGATGTGTATTTCGGGCATCTCCGTGCTTCGGAAGGCACGTTAAGCAGTTGGTCCCGGTTGATGTCGTTTAGCCTAGTCAGAGGCCTTAGGCGGCTTGATAAACATCTAACATTAAGGTTGCTCACTAACCCGACACCCCTTCAACAATACGCACTGAGTCCGCGTGTTGGAGTATGGCTCGTTCCACCTCATGGTTGAGGTGAAGCCTGTGCCCTGCAGTGGGAAATATAGGCCGTTTATGTTATGTTATGTATGTTAAAATGAGGATTAAAGACCATGAGCACACTTCTCAAACTGTCAGACTAGCCCCGGAATTTGCAAAAATCAATTAAAGTTGAGCACGCCTTCAAAGTGTTGCCGTCACTTTCAGTTCAGTTCCTCATACAGGTACCCCACACCTACGCATACACTCTCACCCATGCATTCACACACACGCAAACGCACGCACCCACACGCAAACGCACGAACACACACGAAACTACCCACACAATAAACGCACATGAGGCACTTTGGCATAAGATTGCCGATTCTGTTATTTAATTTGTTCTGTTGCCATCAGTTGTAATTTAATTTACCATAGTCATAATAAATTATCATTTAACAAACCGTAGAGTTAGCTGCCGGTTATTTCCAATACAAGTGCCCCAGACTTTTGTTAATAAAATATTGTTTATTTTATTCTATTTTAGTTATTGAGACACAACAGGATGGCATGAGTTTGATGGCATGCTCAAATCTGATTGACATTTATGAATTTAAGGCAAAGTGTTATTCAATCTTTGGATCCGTTACCTGAAAATGTTTTAATGCTGTCAGACAAATTACGTTTCATAATTCTCGCGACAAAGCCCAAGAGGCTTACCCTTGTTTGTATGACAAAATATATTGTGATTTTATATGCGTCAAAAGCATAATTAAGTAGGATTTATATGGGATTCAAAATTTTCCGGCGAAAGAGCGTTTCTAACGAAAACCTAATAGGTATTTCGCTTGTCGATAAAATATAATATTTTATCTCTATGGCAAGTGGCTTGCGGACATGTTATTGCATTCCACGGTGGCCATTGATGTGAAAAATAATTCCATTTTGTCTATGATAAATATTGAGGAATAAGTAATGTTTAGTGGGGCTAGAAATATTATTTTCTTTCTCCAATGTAGAGAATATGTAATACGTTTTTTACTAGTTTGTTTGCCTTTCTCCATTTTGATGCCTCCAGTATTTAGCACGTTTTATAGTTTATCGTAAATTAAGTCTCCCTTTTCATAAGTTTACTTCTAGCTGTCGTGTCGTGATTGTTCTTTAACGATAAAAACGCCGAAGTTGTACATTTACATGTTGATCTTGCCTGTAAACTATCGTTGTTGATTTAGTGTGAAATCAATAATGTTTACTAACTTAAGTCCTAGTACTTAGAACAACAAGCAAGCTTAAGATTACAATCTGCTTAATTTTTCAAGACACTATTGCACACACAACAGTAGCTCTTAAAGCTTGTAGATTCCAGTAGTTTTTTTCACTTTACAAGACTGAGCTCAAACTGACTGCATTCCGCTATCCAGGCGACAGCTTTCACGAGCTTCTATGTGCCGACAGATTGACATTCAAAAAACCCAGTCCGGAAGCGTCCAGCAGGCGGTGTGCAAAAATTTGGTTAGTCTGCAAAGAGCAAGCGTGTTTACCCCTAGAGCCGTGTGGTCTCTGTTTGTGCTTTTTAATGAACTTGTCGTCAAGCCGAGCGTGGCAACGTGCATGCGAAATGCTGCGGAATAAGGAACAGGAATAAATAACGTTGAGGATAAGAGAGACCTTTTATTAGGGACTGGGCAGTCGTTATCACTATCTCACCTGTTGGTAAGTGAAAATGTGATCTACGGTGGTACATAACTCCAGTAAATGCCCTTACCTAGAACAGTGTAGATTATAATTAGTTTGTATGTGGACTCAACTACAAATAATTGCAAAACGGATAACTCAATCGGTTTTCAGTTCAGAAATGAAGACTACCCGAGCTGAGAAGGTTTACGAACGTCAACCGTTCGTCAACTTATTTTGAAGTCGATTTCATAGTCAAAACACGTCATTCATTCGCTTATTGTCAACATCTCACTCAACATAGTCAGTGCATTCCGTTTTTCGAAATTTTCAGATTTTCGTTTTTCCACTCTGCTATAAAAACAGACTTGTTATGTATGTATGAATAGGAAATTCTCTGTGATTACACTGATTTACAGGCAATCTGCCTTGTTTATTTTTTTATTCTATTCAATTTGTAGCTGGCTCCACACTCTGTACTTGTCTAGGCCCTAAGGAATGGTATTGCTTGTACAAAATACTGCTCGGGAGCCAACTGCTAAAGCCGTGTTGAGTCTGTTTGTACCTATTAATGAAGTTGTCGCCAAACCGAGCGTGTCACAAGCGTGCATGAGAGAAGTTGTGGACCAATCCACAAGCGAAAAGCGATTTACTTGGCCGTTGAAGAAATGTACCTACTCCAGAACAACCTACAACTTCTACAATATAAGGATTGCTTAGATTGAGAGTAGACGGCACTGTGTAGAAAAATGTGCAATGAGATGTATTATTTGGAATATTTCAACCCAACATGTCGCAATGATGTCTTTGTAATGCCTGGGTGCCCTCAATACAGGACTTTTTTGATTATTTAGACCTACAACTTTAGCTTGCAGTATTCTTGCAAGCAATTGGTTAAATATATTATTACCTCTGTTTATTTATTAAATTAATATAACAATAGTTATATATATTATATGTGGCATTGAGTCCGCCACTTATGTGCAATAAAGAATGAAGAAATAAATAAAATAAATAGTTATATTATTTGTTAAAAAGATAATGTGTAATAATTATCCTTAAAAATTAAAGATCACATCACGTATGTTTCCTTTTAAAAAACTTTTAGCATACTCACTCTAAAGTACTTATTGTTCAAGTGTGTAACCGCGTGCTATATAAAACTAACTTGGCTGCATTTTGTCAGAAACGGGCAACCATATTAATAGTCTTGGCGACAATAATTAGTGACTTGCAGAGAAAACTGCACTCCTTGCATTGCATTCACCGGCACAAAATAAATACACTCGCACCACACACAAACGGAATCATATAGCTGCAAACTAATTTTCCGCTTGCGTTCCTCACAAGTTACTCTAGTTTCTTGTGTCTTAGAACCCCCGTTCAGTCTAGCCTGTAAAGCGAGCGACTTAGAATTCCTCTCTCAGATTGGAAAATCAGTAGAACACTTTGTTCCACTCACAATAGAAGAGGGGCTGCCCTCATTGCCGTCAATTGAAGTATAAATTTAACAAGGCAGATTTGAGTAATCCACGAACAAAAAGATTCGAAACTGCGCACCTAAGTTTGAATGGAGCCTCTGTCATCGTAATTTACCGGCGCTTGAAAAGAAACAGTTGAACGGATTTTAAATGTTTTAAGATTTGTAGACGGCTTTGAATAAAATCTTTTTTTTATAGTTTAGCATTGACTATGCTGTTTTATATCTAAACTAGTCTTCGTGGAATTTATTTAGAAGTCGAACTTCCGAAATTCCTTACTTAGTGCTCACTTACATTGAAACTGATTAACCAGTGGTCACTAGGTCTACGGCCCGTTTAATTAAAATTGAATAAATAAATGAAATAAGCGGTTCCTTATAACAAATTGCAATATTCTAGGTACAGTAATTTCCGCTGTGCACCCAAAATCCTTACCTTCATTTAAATACCGGAGACATAGTGAATACCGGCAAAAAACATCATGGTCAATGATTTAGGCGGAACTCAACGCGGGACACGAGATGATGAGCCACTTTTGTCCTAGCCCACTCGAAAAAAAACGAATGTGATCATGTTGGTTCACGCGGGTGTTGCACCCACAACACGAACCGACTACCGGTTAGTTCTGGTTAACTATCTTCTGAAACTGCTCTAAACATTTCAATCATGATTTCTGTAAAATTATCATCATCAAGCATACAAATGGTTAACCATAATTTTATTGATCTTGATCTTATGACATACTGTACTGCCTACTAATCTTAGTCTATGGAAAAAAGGTTACAAATACGTTCACCCTCAAAAAAATCTAATAAAAGTCGCTTTCAAACTGGGAAATACCGAAATAAATAGTCCAATTTCTGTCTACTCATCGAATACGAGTCGTATAATGATATTAAATGGAAGTCTCCCAAAGGCTCTTATATCTTTCCCAGAAAGAAAAACAAGTTCTCCGACCGGTGATAATGTTTCACGGTATTTTATTTATTATTTCCTTAAAGGGCGTAGCTGGTCCGTAAGTACGTGCAATATTTTCGCCCAAAGCGGAAGAAGGCAGTAAATAAAGCACCTCCATGTTGGGGATGAGATGAATTATGCCATATCCTCCCGCGACATTTTAAGCTCGGAAAAAAGGAGTTGGGTCGTGATGCGAATTTATTGTTTAATTTTATTCGTGAGTAGTTGACGGGATATTTCGAGTCACATAGGAGACGAAGGCAGAGCGCAGTGTTTTGTCATACTGCTTTCATGTAATAGAAGAATTCAGCTGGGTTGGGCAGCATTTGGGAAGCTACGTCGAGTCTTCACATCGTCGATCCCACAGTGCCTAAAGACAAAAGTTTTCAATCAGTGCGTCCCACCCGTCATGATATACGAAGCTGGAACGTGGACACTAACGGCACGGCTGGTCCACAAATTTAAAGTCACTCAGCGGGCTATGGAGAAGGCTATGCTCGGCGTTTCTCTGCGAGATCAAGTCAGAAATGAGGTGATACGGCAGAGAACCAAGGTTATCGACTTAGCCCACCGGATTAGCAAGCTGAAGTGGCAGTAGGCTGGCCATGTTAGCCTTAGAACCGACAACTGTTGGAGTAAACGTGTTCTAGAGTGGAGACCGCGTCTCGGCAAGCGTAGTGTAGGACGTCCTCAGGCAAGGTGGAGTGATGATCTGCGCAGGATGGCTGGCAGGAGCTGGATGCGAGCAGCCGAAGATCGAGTAGGTATAGTGGCGTGCAAAAGAAGAGGCCTATGTTCAGCAGTGGACTACGACAGGCTGATGATGATGTTGGGGATGAGATGAATAATGCCATATCCTCCCGTGACATTTTAAGCTCGGAAAAAAGGAGTTGGGTCGTGATGCGAATTTATTGTTTAATTTTATTCGTGAGTAGTTGACGGCATAGGAGACGAAGGCAGAGCGCAGTGTTTTGTCATACTGCTTTCATGTAAATCACAATAAATGTTTCAGACAGGTCACACTCATTACATTACCCCTTGAACGCCATAGATGTTTTATAGCGTCTAAAGGACATGAAAATGAAATGTGATGGCGTTCAATGGGTTAAGTTGTTGTTATACCGATGAGAGTAATTGTTTGAAGAAACTACTCATTTTTTGCAACATGATTGGGCTAATTTGGGTTGACATGGTTGAATAACACATAATAGGTATTTCGAGAAGCAGGGAATTAGGTCCCAGAGACTCCCTTTTTGGCATGCAAATACTAAATTTCCGAACCAAGTAAATTAAGTTTTTTTAAAAGAGTTTCTATACCATAAAACATCGAGGGCCTAGTTAAATTCATTTCAATGTTACTTTTCACATCAATGTCATATTGGTACGAGAGTCTTGATTGATTTAAAACGATTTGATTTACGCAAAATGAGGCAAAAAAAAAAGTTCATTCCTGTGAAGAAATTTAGCAGTGGGACATTTATCTAGCTGATTCGAGAAGATACTTCCAAACTCCGTACTTCTTTCTCTGCAATACGAAAACGTGAAACCGCTGCCAAAAATGTTCAATAATTACTTAAAACAAGCCACGGCTCACTTCGGAACCGCAGCGCCGACTAATGAGATAAGGCCCGTTCCAACGATCCCAAATCTCTAGGAACGAGTGCTGTAACCGACTAGAGTGATGGAAAACCGGTTACAAAACCCGTCACAATATAGAAAACCGGTATGTACCACAATATCACAGCAAACCGGTATATACTATTTGCGCTGAAAAAAACATACTTCCAACTGTTCTTGCTTTTTATTTTTAGTTGCTTTGCTTTTTTTTCTTTGCTCTGGACCTGTTTTTTATCTTTTCGGTCATTTTGAGTTTATTAATCGCTGGCTTTCGCACAATATGCCCAAAATACTCATTACAAAAATCGAGTAAGTATTGAACTTATTATTCGCTAGTTTACGCGCAATATGCCCAACATATTCCAAAAATCGTGAAAGTATTCCACTTACTCAATTTGGACAAATCTTGTTCGACATGGAGTTTCTTTAGGACCGAGTCATTTGTCCGGAAAGCGGCGTAACATGTACATGCATGCATGTTACGCATCACGCAGACCTCTTGAGTAACCGATAGCAAAATTTTAATTATAACCACCTTTTAGAGATTAACAAGCGAAAAGTCTAAAACGTAATTATGTACACTTACATGCACCTTGCATTTCTGTCTTCGGCGCTCGTTTGATGGATTTAAGAAAACCGGATTTTGGTTACTCGACTCAACTTGGTTTGAACAGATTTGAAAAGTCAAGTCGTTACATCACTAGGGACGAGAGGCCAGAAAGAAAATTCAGAACGACCTCCGACGGTTCCTTACTCATAATTTATTCTTCCAAGTGCCAGTGGCACACCGTAATGAGATGAATCCAAATTAATGCTACCTCTTATCTTTTACAAGATGAGGACTGCTTTCCGCCTGGTAGCGAGAATTGTTGAATAAAAAATTGTAAGCCTTTGAGAATCGGGAGGCTTTATTAGGAGGTCCAGGATTAGCAGGACGATAATCATTTTCAATAATTGCGTTGCTTGTAATTTTATAAGACGGTGAAATTGGAGACTGCGGAGAAACTGGCTGCCTAGGTTACGTAATTATATAAAATTGTTTAATGAATTTACAGGCTGATTCAAAACTAGAGTAGATATTTTAATTTTTTTGTTAAATAACATTAAAAACTCCTTTTTTAGAAATCGTAAGCGTTTTCTTTCCCTTAATCCTTTTTTTGCATTTTCAATATGGAAACACTGAATCAATACCACTGGCAAAAAAGCCATGATAACAATGATTTACTGAAACATACAACTTGAAAGACATGAACGAATCAAAAATAGATTAATTTACAAAACATTAAAAGTTCAAATCGAATTCATCTTTAAACTTTATTACAAACATATTCGTACTCCAGGAACCTGAGCGACTCTAAAGTGATTTACTCGCTCAAAGTTTGAATATCAAGCTCAGTGTCTCCAAACTGCTATTAGTCTGAGTGGAAAATAACTAGACGGAGATTAAATGAAAACAACTTGGCTCCAAAACTGTCGCACACCTAACTGAACAGCTGGACAAACTTGCCTAACGTTGTAACAATGAAGCAGTTTTAAGTCAAGTGCCACTAACCTGTTTCGCTTTATCTTGTATTTACACTGGCACCAATGATATTATAATAAAAAATAGGTAGATTGGTTACTTGTGCTAAAAAAGTGGCACCCGAAATCACAACTTTACGTACACCTGAGCAAAGCATTGACAGTGTTGACAGTTTGAGACGACACTGCGCAACGTGTATTGTAACTGTCTCGTTTACGCTCTAGTAAATAATCATACCCCCACTCAGTAATAACGGGGTAGTCAGAGGTACACTGAATGTCATCATCATGATCAAGGGAGCTTTCGGAAGCTCAAACTTCACTAAGCGAATTTGGACCTAACGTGGAATTGTTATTTTTATAACTATTAAGCTATTATTATTTATATTTTGGTCTTTTATAAAACTCTCTCATTTCTGAGGATTCTACACTTTTCGCGGGCTTGTGGCCAAAACGAAAGCTGTTTTGTTTTAAATGATTAGGTTTGATCTAGTGAGAGGAATTTACGGACAATCCGGCAAGTATTGAGAACCGCGGCTTTCTGCAGAAGAAGAAATGTAAGAGGGTGTATATTGAGCATTGCTAGGCTATTGTGTAATGTCTTTGGAATAACACCTGTTGAAGACAGAATGATGGGTATAGTTTTTACGGTGCTGACTCGCCATTGTGTTTTCAACTCAATGCTGAGGTCTGCATACTTGTTGACTTTTTCAGTGTGTGTGTTGGTAAGATTATGTGTGTTTGGGACGGCGATATCTATAAGGTAAACTATTTTATTAATCTTATCGTGGAGTGTTATATCAGGTCTGTTGTGGTGGATGGTTTTATCCGTTATTATGGTCCTATCCCAGTACAGTTTGCAATTGGAGTTGTCTAATATGGCCTGTGGGGTGTACTTGTAATATGCAGTTCTTTCAGTTATTAATTTGTGTTTGAAGAGATATTGATGAACTATTGCAGCTACTTGGTCATGTCTGTGTTTGTAGTCCGTTTGAGTGATAGATCTACAAGCTCCTGTAATGTGCTGTATGGTTTCCGAAGCACTGTGGCAGTGACGACAAAGATCTGACTGTAGGGTGGAGTCGCGTATGATATGTTTCCTGTAGTTTTTGGTGTCAATGGTTTGGTCCTGGATAGCTATCATAAACCCCTCCGTTTCTGGAAACAGTTCACCTCTTCTTAACCATGCGTTCGACGCAGCTTTGTCAACATTGGGATTAAGAAGATCGTGGCGATGTCTACCATGGAGGGATTTCTGCATCCAGGTTTCCATTTTTTCTTGTGGTTGGATAATTTTCTCATTAGGTTGTGGTGTGTAGTTGCTAAGGTTGAGTGGAGTGTGCTTAATGTCTGCTTGGACTACGGCGTGGTGTAGCTGAGAGTTTGTTGCGCGGTTGTGGAAGAACGATCGGAGTGTTGTTATTTGTTTGTTGTGGAAATTCTGGATATCTATGATCCCACGGCCTCCTTCATGTCTCGGCAGGGTGAGTCTCTGTGTGCACGATCTGGGGTGGTGCTTTCTATATTTGGTCAAATGGGTGTTGATGGTGCGTTGGTGTTTCTTGAGGTCTGATTGTGACCAACGAATGATCCCGAAAGAGTATGTGAGGGTAGGTATCGCATATGTATTAATTGCTTTAATGGTATTTTTGGAATTCAAATAGGTGTTAAAAATTTTGTGTAGTCTAGTTTTAAATTTCTCTGTTATTTCTGATTTTACTGTTTTGTCGTGTATTTGACGGGTTTGGTGGTAGCCTAAGTACTTGTATCCAACTACATCATCTACGGGATCTATTTGTTCTCCGGTGTGTAACAAATGAGTATTAGGTATAACTTTTCCGTTCTCAACTGACTGTATTTTGCATTTATCAATACCAAAAGACATTTGTATGTCAGTTGAAAATGTTTCTGTTATTTGAGCTAAATTATGAATTTCTAAAAGAGTGCTGCCATAGAGCTTGATATCGTCCATGTACATCAAGTGGGAGACTGTAAATTGTGTGTTATCGTACTTCAGTTTAAAACCACTATTGCTGTTGTTGAGTAGATTTGAAAGCGGGTTAAGAGCCAAGCAAAACCAAAGCGGGCTTAAGGAGTCGCCTTGAAAAATGCCCCTGTTAATTTCGATAGCTTCAGTTTCAGTGTTATTTAATTTTAAAACAGTCGCCCAGTTTTTCATCGTGTGTTGTAAAAAATTAACTAAAGCGGGATTAATGTTATAATGTTGAAGAACATAGACAAGCCATGTGTGTGGTACGGAGTCGAAGGCTTTTTTGTAGTCTATGAACATGGTGTAGATGTTCCTTTTTCCTTTGTGCGCCTGATTGGATATTATTGCGTCTACAGTGAGTTGTTCTTTACAACCTTGACTGTGTTTTCTGCATCCTTTTTGCTGTTCGGCTAAGATGTTATTGTTGACAGTGTGACTGTATATAAGATGGGAGATACATGATGTTAGTATTTTGTATAGATTCTGTAGGCATGTAATTGGTCTATAATTAGCTGGGTTCTGTGTATCGTTTTTAGTTTTGGGTAACATGTAAGTTATACCGGTCGACATGAAGAGGGGCATGGTGTCTGGTGATTTAATGAATTTGTTGATGTGGGTTAGTAGGAACGGATGGATACTACTGAACTTTTTAAACCAAAAGTTGTGAATTTTATCGGATCCTGTGGCCTTCCAATTATGCGTTTTAGCTATTACTGACTTTAAAAGATCTAAGCTGACGTCGTTGAATTCCATCTCTGGTAAGTTTATTATTCTTTGTTTGTCTTGCTCTATCCAATCGCCTATTTTGTGTTCTACAGGCTTAGACCAGATATCAGACCAAAATTCACGCAGTTCTGTACTAGTAGGAGTGTTTGAACTCGTAGGTGTTATGTTACTATTGTTGGTGAGAGTGCGATAGAATGTTTTTTCATTCGTGTTGAACTTGTTGTTTTGTGTTTTTCTAGCTGTTGTTTGTTTGTATCTACGTAATCTACTAGCGAGAGCATTCAGTTTTTGTTTTAATGTGTCGAGAAAGTGTGATAACTGTGTGTTTTCAGGTTCATGTTTTGCGTGAATTTTGTAATGTTTCTTAATTAAGTCTACATGTTTCTTGAGAGCTGCGCTGGTATTACCTTTAATGTATTCTGTCAGTCTTGATATTTTTGTTCTTAAGTCACCTATTCTGTCTTCAAGTCGCTGTTGCCATTTTGGTGTGTATTTGTTATTGTTATTTTGAATGTTATTTGTTTCATGTATTTTACCTCCGTTATGAATTGCCGCAGTATATGCTGCGCTATATAACTTGTTGTGGAATGTATAAAAGTCGTCGTTTTCATGTAAATACTTTGGTAGGACTGTAGAATTAATTATCTGTACAATTTGACCTAACTTTTTAGAAGGTTTTTGTTTCGGGATGTAGGGTTTTGATGTCGGTTCGGTGTTTTTAGACTTTTCAAGAGTATCAATAAATGTAGTCTCTATTTCAGTGTGTTGTGTAGTAGTGGTGCATTCATTAGCTTGTGTGATGGGTTCGTTATTGAGTCTCGGCGGAGTACAACTATTATCAGTTAAGTGTGTCGTTTGAGTGGAATTAGTATGTAGGACGTCAGGTATTTCGGTAGCTGTTGGGGATATTAAGTGTGGAGATGTAGATCTCTGAGTATATAGGTCTTGTGATACTTCGCTGCGTATTTGCTGCATTCTTTCTTCAGAAAGCATCCTGTTATTAATGATGACTCGCCGTTGGTCTGAGATTCGCTGTTCCGAGACATGTGATATTTCGGGATGTTGAGAAATAACATACTCGTGTAGTCGTGGTCTGTAAGCTGTTAAATTTGTTTCCATGTTTGTGATGATCAAAAAGCCACGGAATATAGTTTCATTAATGGTGTTCCCCCATCTCATTCTTTGCTGGGAAGTTTGAATGTGAGAAGTGGTTGCTGGTCTTGTCTCTTCAGTTAGTTCTATTTCTACTTCTGCTCGGATCTGATTAATAACATTTGTTGTTAATAATTTATTGTTGACTATTGCCCTACGTTGACATCCAACTCGTTGTTTACTTGCTTCCATTTCAGGGAATTTTTCAGAAAATCTGGCATGCAGTTCGGTGAGGTAATTTCTTGTATCTGATTCTAAGTTGGTGATTAAGAAATATGTGCGCAAGATGAAAATATTCATGTTTTCAGACCATTTCTTGCGTGCACGGCGGCCCACTGTGGTGGGTACAGGGTCAGTGGCGACAGATGCCTCCTGCACAACATCCACAGGTGGGTTTGAAGGTGATAAAGCCCTAGTAGATAACGGTGACGAGCGTAGCTCGTTAAAGTCTAGTTCCAAGTAGGACGGTGGCGATGACGGTAATGAAGGGAAAAGGGATTCTATTGAAGTCGAACGGGAAGATTGGTCGGCTTTCGTATATTCTTCGATGGGAGCCCGCCTGCTCAACTCCTCATCGCCGATGGACCGTATACTGTGGCATCCAGCACCGGCTCCAGATGCGCCCCGGCGACCCCCGGGAAGCGGCCGCAAATTGTATCTCTTATTTCCTGTATTCATGTTTTTATGAGGTTTGGGACCGTTGGTTGGAGAGGTAATCTCTGGTGTTTTTGAGATTTTAGGGTAAGTTGCACCATAGTAGAAGTTAAAGTTAAAGTTAATTTTTTTGTTAAATTTGACAATTCGACGTCATTTTTGGTCGTCAAATTGTCAAATTTGACGAAAACTTTAACTTTAACTTTAACTTCTACTATGGTGCAACTAACCCTTAAAGTACTTGTAACCTCAAACTAATGAGGGTTATTGTCAAGGTGTTGATGACTTGATTTTATGCGTGCCTGTCTCCGTAAGCCCCCCCACCACGCCAAGGTGGTCCCGCAGGGGGGCTATTATTATTATGTAGGTACTTGGAAATTCACGGGTCCATAGGGACCCGGTCCTTTGAAGCTTGCGTGGGGCCGAAGCCAACACGTAGAGGCTTTTTGGTACCATTTACTCTATTTTGAAATGTGTGCATCTGCCGGGTTTTATCTCTTGATAAATATTGAATATCTACCCAAAGACAACACCCGGAAAATGCAAGGACTATTGTACAGGTAGTAAAAAGGCAAAAAAGACCAGGCTATGTAGGGGAATTTTTGGTGGACCGGTTAACTGGGCTATTGCCTGAGACAACGGACGTCTGCCATGCAAATTGTCTCATTCTTTACTCTCCTGGCAGACGGTGACTAGCCGCTCACTAAATGGGCCACCCATACGTGCTGACGCACAAGGTCAGCAAAGGCGGCAACATGGCCGTGAGCGGCTCAGGGTGTCGAGAGGTGTGCACCGCTTTCTACGAGGTGGTTTCCCACCTCCCCAACTCGCGACTTAGGCATGTTTCACTTCCACCCTGCGAGCATTCAGCTCTAACGCCCCACTCCGGACGGCCGGTTAAGGCAAGCCAGAGGTGAGAGTCCTGCGGCCCCCGCTGGGGTCCACTCCAGCCGGCCAGTGAAGGCAAGCGGAGATGGAGGGCCTGACCGACTCTCGGGGGAACTCGGGTCCGTGGTGTCGCTACACACCAACAGCTCGCCACAAGCTGCCCTGCGGTAACGTCGGGTTGGCCCGTGGTGTCGTAACGCACCAACAGCTCTCATAAGAGCCGCCCCTGCGGGCTTATTATTATTATTATTAACTATTTTTCATTATTTAAGCAGCATTAATATAAAATTGACTATGATTGAACACAGACTGATATATTCACCCATACAAATACGTAGATACATCATTTAACTATTAACAAATTTAAAACTTAAATTCTAAAATGTAAGTATACAAGTATTCTAAATAAAACCAAACATGCAAATAAGTCCAGTTATTTTTTCCTAGTGAATAAATTGGTAATACCATTCTTAAATTTTGTAGTTACAAAGAAAAATAGGGATAAGCATAGATATTTTGTACACAGGACAGACAAGTTAAAGTGTTGTTGAAGAGCTGTTTAAGTTTTTCTGAATAAGAGGGTTAGTCTATTCAGTGACGATTGGTTTCCATGTAACCCCAGAACCTCACACAAAATCCGTAACACATCTCCGACTGTCGGACCGGCGACAATTACGTGAAACGAAATTTTCAAAGTGAACTCTTCGGTTATTCCACTCACGTTCTCACCTACGCCGCGAATTCGTAATCAAAATGAGCGATACAAGAATAGGGCTTTCAGAGCATGCACTTAATAAAAAGGGGTAGGGTAAACTCATCATCGGAGGGGGGAGAAGACGAAGTTGTGCAGCCTATTGATACTGATTACACCATCTACTTTTTAGGTTAATATGATCTTGTGTTATTATTTTCACAATGTTTAAATTTGTTTCGAGTTCATGTTGTAATCTACTAACTTTTATTGTAAAAAAAGGAACATGTACAAAAGAGTAACTGCCGAGTTTCTTGCCTGTTTTCCTCAGTTTAAAAACAATTTTATAATCTGGTAGTAGATCCAATTAATATTTAACTATTCTTTTTTTTGTTTTAACAACCTGACATAATTTTTAAAACAATTGTTTTTTAGAAATACTTTCGAGTTTAAAATTGAGTATTTGTAAAGCTCTAACTGTTAACTGTTACTGTGAACAGTCAAGCCATTCAAGATTCATAGATTTCTCTATTTTTCTACGCGGATACCGAGAAACTGTCGTCACATAAATATTAATCACCTGTTTTGTGCCACTGGTGATAAAAATAAAGTTGAAGGCTTCTTTTTAACTGACATCTCAACCAAAGTTCGGTTGAGATTATCAATAATATTGTGATAATCCTAAGGACCTCTTTTCAGTTCAACTGCATCATTTTTCATAAATTTGAAATTATACCCATAACTTTGCTTTTGTGGCATCCTGTCTGTCACAAAAAGCCTCTTCACATCATTTTTTTTATGCCTCCACTACAATATTCAGGGATTTAAATTAAAGATTTCATAAACATTCATTGACTGACCCTGGAGATTCTTAGATAAGAGATTTACGACCTCTGCTTACGTAACAGCTAGATGATTTTGTTGTTCTCTCTCGCTCTCTTTGTGATAAATATTAAAGAATCTTGCACATAGAGCGCGTATGCTTGTAAAAACATAGAACACAACGCGAACCGCACCGCTCCTGACGCGTTTAGGCGCCACACACGTACTCTGTGTGCTGGAGCCTTTAATGCTAAACCAAACAAATGAGCGATATGAAAGCGCCATCATGTTATTGCATTAATCATTGTACGTATAAAGCTCATAGCACATTTTCCCAACACGCCAACTGCACGGCGCTGACCCAGCAATTATCTTGCCGTTCTTTGAACCTTAAGTTGTAAGGACACGAGCTGCGAGTTGAGTGGTATAGTAGCGGCAAGCACGTCGACAGCTGGCCGTTGGCTTTCTGATATTATTATTGCAAAATAGGTATATTGTACCACTCACAATTAAGGTTCAAAGAGAATGCAACATCTTTGCACATAATATATTTTTACTGCAGTATTCTTTAGTTTTCGGAGTCAAATATCTCGAAAACAGTATCGCAACAACCTTATTTCTTGTTTGTAATCACTTATTCTCTCGTTTGACATGCGTTTCATAACTTGCCGCCGAAACATGTTTTATCAAAATGGCGGACAAGTAGGAGGATGTTCCTTGAATGGCAAGATCATTCCTGGGTCGGCGTCGTGCTATTGCCGTGCTTGTCTAGTGAGCTACGACCTTAAAACTGTTCGGGTGAGTAAGGGTGGAAATAATTTCAGCGTTCACGATATTGCCACATCAACGATCGGTGCAGACTGCAGTATAAATCTCCAGCACCCGTCTCAGTGTAACAATGCCACCCCCCTTCCCCCATTACTTACACGGTTGCTCGCCTTTTTCGGATTTTCTATAATTTTGCGTTTCGTCAAACGTCGCTTTCTTTATGAAAACCACCGCTGCCAGGATGGATTGTCCCATTCAAAAGCACTGGGTGCACACTATAATAGGGCTGAAGCCTTAAATGTAACTACCTCCTAAACTAACGAGATATTAACACCACTTTTTTTTTTTTTCTTTTTTTTTTTCGAGGGGAATCCGTTTGCGGACTTCCCGCCCTCCGGGGGTAGGGCGGGGGTGTGTCAGAGTCACCCACCCCGGGTAGGGGTGGGAATACTGACTAAACCCCCCGGTGCTCCAACGTTGCCATCTGTTGTTCGGATTTGTGGGAACAAAAGTCTTCCATAAATCCGGCAACGGCCGTCCGGTTTCGGACCCATCCTTGGTTTTGTGCACGTGGTGCCACATGGTGGTCAGGGCGTGGGAGGAGCACTCAGCACGCCCTCCAACCTTCGGACTCTTGCGGGTGGCAAGCAACCCCCGTTGTCGTCACCCGCAGAAATCCTTTTTAGGGCAGCGTCTGGCGATCGAAATCACGCCTTCTGCGCCCGACCCTCCTGCGGCGGAGTGGATGGGACATGGGGTCCTCCTCACGTGCTCGCTCCGCCGCTTCTTTCTCTAAGAGGACCTCCTCGCAAAATGCGGAGAAGGCTTCCCAGGATTGCTCATTGCCAGTGATGGCCTGGACAATTGCCGACAGGGACAAATCATGTCCGACTTCTTGTCTTAATCGTGCCCTCTGTTCTAGCCATTTTGGACATTGCGCCAAGGTATGTTCAGCCGTGTCTTCAGTATGACCGCATTGATGGCATACGGTCGTCGGCTCACGCTTGGCCACGTTGCACAGATACCTCCCGAAACACCCGTGTCCAGTTAGGACTTGGGTGATCCGGAAGGACAGCGCCCCGTGCTTCCGCAGAATCCATTCGTCCAGAGATGGACGTATTGCCTCTATGGCCCTGTGGCCGTACGATGGTCTTTCTAATCGTCCTCGCCAGAGCTCTAGGAGAGCTGTTTGAGAATCGTCTCTCCACTTCTGTACTTCCTCAGCGGCAGGATGTTCACCGCGAGCCCTTGCCTCAGCGCGCTGATAATACACGTCCGCCATGACGGCAGCATCTAGGTCCCATGGAGGGATAGCTGCCAGCAGGCACGCCGCCTCCCAGGCTATGGTGCGGTAACCCCGTATGACGCGGATGGCCAGCACCCTCTGAGGTCTTCGTAAGAGGGCCTGGTTTTGGGGACCAAGCGCGTCAACCCAAATTGGCGCGCCATAAAGGGCCATAGACCGCACCACACCGGTATACAGGCGGCGGCAAGCCACGTCCGGTCCGCCAATGTTGGGCAGCAACCGTGAGAGACCACCAGCCACTTTGATTAGTTTCGGAGCCAGTTGGCTGAAGTGCGCCTTGAAGGTCCATCGGCTATCGAGGACGATGCCAAGGTAACGCATCGTCGACCCGATGCCAATGGTCACCCCTCCGATCACGAGGTGCGCTCCTTCCGGTGGTGATTTTCTTGGGCCGTGAAAGCAAATCGCCTCTGTCTTGTTCAGGGCCACCTCCAATCCCAGCATCTTTATCCGATGCACTATATGAGCCACACCAGCCGTAGCCATAATTTTGGCTTGTCTGAAAGAGGTGCTGCGTGCGGTCACAAGGGTGTCGTCTGCGTAACATATCACGTCGATCCCATGGAGATTTGAGATATTAACACCACTAACATAATGTGTAAGACCAAAATTGTTACTAACTAACTAACTTACTAATAACATATGGAATGTTTGTTCTGAAATAAATATTTTTTTTTTTTTTTTTTTTTTATTCTGTTCGAAAAATACTACGAAGTAAAACTTCTAGAATTTTATATTTAGATGTTGATCGCTTTCTCACTAAGCGGAGAGCTAGAAGAGTAGTGTTCAAAAATTAAGATTTACTTGCCTGTACTTGCTGGAGAAGCATTCTCTTTTTTAAATCTTGTCAATTCAAATAAATGGTTCAAATTGTGGTTTAAGTTGCTTTTTTCACTAATATCAAAAATTAAAGTCAATCAAAGTATTTTAAAACTGATTTGCATGCTTTGCAAACCTTCAAATTCCATAAGAAATCTTGCCGTAATCATTACGCAAATATAACGAATCTCCACTTTTGAAGTCACTCATACTCTGAACCGATCGAACGCCTGAGTGGAAAAACGACCTTCCTGTGTTTCCTTCATAAATATTAATGATTTTATTTGGGAATTCCACGATGGCGCATAATACGATATCACCACCCGGTCCGCGGGCCTACACACCATTATTTACATGAACGGTAGCTCTGGCTCTTTATTGGGTCTGTATTGTTTTTCAATCGGCCCCCGTGAGATGACGTCACGATCATAAACAACATGGCGGCCGCGAGCTGCGGTCCGAACCGATGCCCCCGGGGGCGTTTTTTACACTGAATTTACATTTCGCGTTGTTTTTTAGTGTGAAGTAGGGTGGAACATAATTAGATGTTCAGCCACACTTCAGTTTAGATTGTTGAATCAGATTTCAATATTTGTAATCATCAATGTTTTTGTGGCTTTATATTAGGCCATATTCCCAACCACTAGGCCAAGACCATCGACTGCAACATTGCCGTTTAAATATCATCCATTTATTAGAGCGCCGGTAAATAGGGCATTAATTTATTTGTAAACAACATTCGTTGTATACAGCAGTTCCGACGACCCGGCAAACTAAGGCGCAGATGGCGTGACAAGATGGCTACAATATTTTCTGCTTAGCCCCATGGTTAACTGGTAGAGAATGCCTTATCGGCATTAAGTCCGCCATTTGTACCAATTGATTATGTGCAATAAATAATAAATAAACAAGCTTAACGCTTTGTAGGGGACTGGCCAAAAAAGGCCTAAAATAGGCACTCGTGGATGAGGGGAAGAGAGGCCTTTGCCCAGCAGTGGGATCCTCATGGCTGATTTGGTGGTAAGCCTATACCGTAAAAGAATAGGTATACCCAATATTATTTATTTGATCCTGATTCATGGATTTTTATCAAATCATGAAACAAAGTCGCTTCCCGTGTACCTAATTTTGGTGAGGCTTTCACTGTCATTCAAATTATTTCTCCTGGATGGTTTAGGGGGATATCGAACGCATGGCACATTTACTGAAAACACAGAAAAGGCTGCTGAATCAGAGAAATAATGTTTAAGGCGCGATACCAGGAAAACGGCTCTCGGGAAAACTAAAGTTTTATATAGAAAATATAAAGTGTGAGGCACGAAAAAAATCGTCATAGTAGTCAAAGAGTTGCACAATCAGCTCAAACTTCCAGTATATGGATCAACTTACTAGATTAATGTGAAAAAAAATCAGAATATCGCTAAAAACGTGCAAAACGCACGCCCGTATTTCAAAAGTTTAGGCATCATATAAACTAACAACTTACGTGTTTTAAATAACGTGTAAAGATCAGATATCAAAGAAGCATTGCCAATCAGTTGTTTTTCATTGCTTTATTTCAGTTTTGTGCAAAAAATTCCCAAACATTCCGAATTTTTCGCTTGAAATCTCCATACAAATTACTATGGAGTGAGTGAAGTTTCTTTGATAGCTGTCCGCGCACCGTCGCAGCTCACTCCCCCCCATGTCCCCAAGGTGAACGAACGTCGCTTTTGACGAAAATGACATTTATAATTACGCGGATAATTTACACGAAATAGGCGCACATAGGGTCTTTTGTTGAAAATAGTACAACTTTGATTTTTTTCCTCCGTACTGTTTGTTCATATGCATTATGCATAATTTATCAAACGTATGATTTTATCATGATTCACCATGAGAGTAATATGGCAGGTTTATATTTATAAGTACAGTTGATTAAAAGCTCTCTTGGGTTTGACAATTTGGTACTAGTTGCCATTTCATTTTCCTATTTTTTCTTGTAAATTTTTACTATTTGTAACTTATACTGAAAATTATTACCTATTGGTATTTGAAAAACAATCTATGTATTTACTTTTAGCATGGTGTCAATCTGCAGCATCATCGGTTAATGCCAATACGGGATCTGCCTAAAATATTCAAGCAAAACAAGGGAACGAAGTAAGAACGCAAATAGCATTGATTGCTTTCAAATCGAATTGATTAAAACTATGTTATTTGTGTGGTCTAAGCTACTATGTTATCTGATCATGAAAGCTTGATTAAGGTGTCTGAATAGATTAAAGGTTCTTTTTTGAACAATATTTTTTACTAAATTAATTTTGGAGGCCTCTATCATAACTGAAATTGTTCGACAAAGAAATTTGACGAAACATAAAGATACAAAGTTATAGAGCAGAAATCAAAGTTAATACTTACGTTAAGTTAAGTCTTTGAAAAAATGCGAACAGAAAACTATACATCGAGTTCGTGTACTTACACACGCCGTATTTTTATGCTTGTTTGTATTCTTCACGCAGTGACGTGCACTCACCCGGCGTCATGTGGAAGACTGAGTTGCGGGACTGCGCAGACGGCTGTCAAAGAAACTTCACTCGTTCCATAGTAATTAGCATGGAGATCTCGGGCAAAGAAAAATGAAAGTTTGCGTTTGCTTATACGAAACAAAAATAGTTATTGCAATAGAACATAATGACAAGTTATTCGAAATGGAAACACACTTCACACCGGAGCAGCTTTTACAATTGTACCAAGCACAAATTCGGTTGTGTATGGAGTACTTCTGCCACCTCTGGGATGGCTCTGCCAAGTATCAGCTGGATGCACTGGACTCAGTAGACCGAAGAGCCAGGAGACTGATAGGTGACGAGACGCTCGTTGGAACCAAACTCGAGTTTGGAGCATCGGCGTGGAGTTGCCTGTCTATCGGTTTTTTATAAGGTGTATTTCGGAGAGTGTGCGCAAGAACTTCATGACCTGATACCACCCTCTACTTTCTACTACCGGACCACAAGTCGCCGTGAGGGCTTTCACCTCCATGTGGTCGACTTTCCAGCGGTCCGAACTAAGCGGTTTGGTGCTTCCTTTCTGGTCCGCACCGCTAAGGAGTGGAACGCCCTCCCTGCGTCTGTGTTTCCGGATACATACAACCTTGGTGTCTTCAAGACAAGAGTGAATAAGCATGTTTTGGGTAAGCGTGGCTGGCGAGACTGAGGTCAAACGCAAACCCATTTTAAATTTTAAAAAAATGGATCAGATAGAACTTTGATATAAATATGAATTATCATATTTACGTCAGCCATGGAAAAATGGCAGTGCAAGCATTTTTATCTCTAACTGGCTATTTGCACACAGCTTTTCCCTGTAGTAATTTGAATGAACTATACAGACAAACGTTCTAGAAAATATAATTAGCATCAACTATCATTTAGATAGTGAAAGCTTAAGTAAAAACAGACAGAAAAACGCGGAGGGTGACTTCCTTTCATACTATGCTCTACTCGTAGATCAATTCCAGTAAGATGAAGATCACGGTGTATTCTGTATTAAATTCAGCGTAAAAAGCCTGAAATACGATGGCCTCTACTGGAGACTAAAGGTATTATACTCAAGTGTTATTATCTAAAATAAATTATCCACTAAAAGTGTCTCAACTGTTGACAACTGTTAAATTCCTCGTTTTAGTTAGTAACAAGATAGCTCCCTTTAATGCTTCTTGCAGCTTTTCATTACAAGTAAGACCAATTTATTAGTGGGTTCTTCTGCATGTTACTAGAAATGGCTCCGTGTATTGCTATATCATATGCATTGGATGTAAGACATATTTTGTGTTGATGATGATCGAACGGATAAACCAAGTTACAACTAAATCTCGATGGAATCGTCAAGTACCAGATATAACATTGTGCAAATAACGTGGTCACGAGAATAGATTGCAAATAATAGTGTAAAAAAATAATTGGCAAAACCGCTTGTTAGTATGTTTAATAAAATAAAACTTTTGGTTACTTTCTTTTGTTTGCCCTATATCCTGAAATATTTTGGGTAGCGAAATAAAATTATCTTTGGTGAACGCATCAAATGATTATCATGCCGCGATTTATAATAATAATAAAGAAATAAATATCCCTGGACATTATTCCACACAGCGCCATCTAGCCCCAAGTGAGCTAATTATACTCCGTTTTTATGGGATACTAGACAACGGATAAACATACTTAAATACTTTTTCTTTTGTAAATACATACTTATTATACATAGGAAACACCCAGACCAATACAAACAGACATGTTCATGCACGCAAATGTTTGTACTGTGCGGGGATCGAACCCGCGACCTTTGGTGTAGTAGCCGACTTCTAAACAATTACACCAAGACGGTCGTCCGGATTTATGCATTGCATTTATGCACGGATTGCACGGCCCAACCACTGTGTGACCATAGCTGTCACGATCGCTTTCAAATTTGACAGATTTTCTCTCCGGCCGACCTTAGTATGGACCCTTAATACCCTTAATACCCTTAATTTCTGGTAAAGACATATTAACTATGATAAAAATATTTTATTGCACAACACAAGTACAGATAGGTACATTACAAGAACTCTTAAAAAATTCGGTAAAATTTACCCGATTAGCCTAAAAGCTATCTCTTTCAATCAAACAAGACAAAACAAAAGCGTTGTTGCAAGATAATTGAAAAAGAACAACAATGAATCGATACTCATAAAAACATACATAATAGACATACCCATTCTTCCTGGTAGCAATTAAATAACAAGTTTAAAGTTAAAAGGTCGTAAATGTATATTAAATAGCCCGCAGTCGTACATAACTGAAGTAATTAAGTCATTAAGTGCGAGCCAGATCGCTGTTAAAATGATGTCGCCCGATATTGACCGGAACGTACGGTAATGCGACCCAGGTGTTAAGGGAGAGCTGGGTTAAACTACTAACAATAGAGAAATAATACAAAATTAAAGGCTATTTTATACAATGGTAAACAAAGGTGGTAAGGAAGGCACGTTAAGCAGTTGGTCCCGGCTGACTAGTCAGAGGCTTTAGGGCGGCTTGATAACTTCTGACATTAAGGTTGCACACTAACCTTACACACCCCTTCAACAATCCGCTGAGCACACGTGTTGGAGTATGGCTCGTTCCACCTCATAGTTAAGGTGAGGCCTGAGGCCAGCAGTGGGACGTATGTAGGCCATTTATGTAAACAAAGTTGAATCAATTTGTCAGAGTATGGCTCGACCCACCCAATAGTTGTGGTGAGGTCTGTGCCCAGCAGTGGGCCGTATAACGGCAGTTTATGTTTTGTATGGTGGTTTATAGAAAGCCGAAATTGAAAGTTTTACTCACTAAAACTTAAATTTAATAAAAATATTTAAATGTATTTTTCTGTTGCAAAACATCATTTTCTAGAATTTAACCGCGCACACCGTTTGATGATAAGCGGTTACCTTCACCATCAGGCTAACCCACAACCTTACCTTATTTCCTCTAAACCAAGATTTGTGTCGACAAGCATCAAACATTTGTTTCTTCTGTACGAAAGTGGCCTTATTTCTGAAACAGTAATAGCGGCCAGAATAGTTTAGCCAATTACATTATTTTAAAGATATATACTCCAGAGATCTATGTGCCACTCTAAATGCGTTTTCCTTGTTTTATAGCACGTTGCATAGCATAAAACCATCTCATAAAAAAATGTCCGCTTCCAGTTGAGCATACATTAAAGTAATCCCAAACGGGTCATTCGGGAAGCAAGGAAGGCACTAGCACAGTATAAACATACAGAAGGTTATCTAAGGCCGCCCGCCGAGTTATTAGCCTAGCGTGCACACAGACACGCGGCACAGCCCGTCCGTACTGCCGCTTCCCTATGCCTCCCTATTTTATGCTAGCGTGTGCGTGAATTCGCGACACGGCGCGTGACGCGCACGCACACATTCAAACCGAGATCCGCACGTTTGTATGTAGATGTTCTACTGTATGTTTATACTGTGGCACTAGTCGCCCACCAAACGTGCTCGTTCAAAAATTCCACGGCCCAGCTCTACCCTTAAATGTAAATTTGGTCATTAATTTAATTTTCCACTTTTGCGACGATAAAATCGGACATTTCAATCGCGACAAGCGATTGTATCGCTCTTTCGCTACTGAATTTACATAATTGCCATAGTCGTTTGATCTCCTTTGTTTAATAGCGTATAATTTATAATTAAACGAACTCTTTCCGCCTTTTTATAAGGTTTTTATGCATTACAATTCAGGTATTGGTAAAATAAAGTTCAGAAAAAAATACGTAAAGAAAAAAAGTCAAGTAGTGTTCGTCATAATAGAGTGATAGCTGAAAATTACTGTTTTTGCCTGCAAGGTAAATATAATATAAAATGAGACTAAAACTATTAGGTACTGCTGAATCCCGTGTAATTTTGACTAAATAAATTTCTAGAAGTAAATCTATCGGTAGTCGATTACCGGGTGGGTCACTACTCAAAGGCAATGTACCTTACTCCTACATGTACCCGAATACTTTCACTCAACAAACTTGCGGGTGGGTCCCAACAAAAACTTATTCAGGAAAGTTTTTCGATCGGTTGCACGCGAAACGTATACTTGGTGACCCAATTTTCGTTTAACGCAATAATTTGATGGATCGTATAACTTGTTTTGGACTTATAATGAAGCATCAATGATATGATATGATAACCCACGTGAAAGTTTAAAGTGGAACTCTTTGTTACTTGAAAGAAGTTGCAAGATTATGTTGAAAATTTTTTTTTTGGTAAAAAAAAAAAAGTGAATCGGATTGGCACGTACTCGTACTTAACGTAGGCGTTAATTACGTAATAAATTATATATAGGTATAAATTTTATGTGCCAAAATATACTCACATGTTGGTCATCAGGAGTGGCACATCGAACGTTCAAAATGTGAGATCGTAACAAAGATTCGAAAAACCAAAAAAGGTCTTGGCTTCAGGCGGAAATGTAGTTAAGACAGCGCATGAAAAATAATAAAAATAACAATAACATGTGACATACTATTATGGCGATTATGGTGATTGTTTGAGTGACAATACCTAAGCCAAATAACATTTTTAAATTATTTCTATTCAAAAAAGGTAGAATACCAAATCGAGGTAAGGCCAATAGACATAATAGGAATAATAAAATCTTTATTGGTTCGTTTCTTTAGCAAACGATTGAAGTTGGGGTTTTTTTTTAGTGAGACCTAGATGAGTGCTGGCGTTAGCCAGTTTAGCATAGCTGGGTCCAGTGATTTTGATTTGAATGAAATTTTCAATCACTACAAGTCTACATAGCACTACAGAAATAATATGACTTGATGTTTCTCCAATTTCCAATTCATATAACTTAAAGTAATACGGGCCTCCAGTGTGCTTGGTGCACGTATCGTATCGCGAGCGTGCACGTTTACAAAATGGCCTCCGTGACGTTCGGCTTGTCGTAGTTTCGCACTCTACGGTGTTGTCGCATAAAAACACTGCTTGGCGTATTTTTATATTATCAGGAGAATTATTGACATTTTGGTTTCCTCTTAGGGTCGTTAAATTAGAGTATTTAGACTAGGGGCACATTTGGGGTCTGTACACTGGAAATGCTAACTAATTCCTAAAATCAAACTATCAATTGCTTTTAACGTTTAACGTTAACGTTACTCTGTGTACCTTTAGAACCGTTACGCATTTTTTTGATTGAAAGCTATATCATCCACCCTACGGCCTTTAGCTTCTAAAGCTATCTGATACTATCTAGCATAAGTTACTTAATAAAAAAGCTGAGAAACCGGTAAATGAGTGTCATAGCCTAAGAGCTTAGTGCTCCAGCTCGGAGGATTCTGGGCAAGAAAGTAACCCGTAGAATATACTCAAAAGTCAAGGAAAAACCCCAACAACTTAGATAATGGGGGTTGTCATTCGCCAGATGTGTTTCTTGTGATGATAATCTTCAACATTCAAAGCGTCCCTAATACCCCTGGCGCTAAAGTTGTGAACAATTCCTATGTTATAGTGATGCCCTGGTTTTCGGAATGAGTATGAAATATCTTATCATTACATAAAACAAAATATGGAATTGGTTTTACTACAGGTTCAGATTACAAATGTGATCACGGACAGTTTATAGATGTTTGAATATCAAGAAAGAAAATAAGTGGAGATCGTCGTGGATTAGTGGTTTATCACTATTTTTATAAACCGTGTGCTATGAGGTCAAACCTGACCGAAACACTTGCTTTGTGTTCATTGTACAATTTGCGGCTAACTCTCCGGTGAAGGCAAACACCGGTAAAAAAACTCAACGCGGATGGCAAGCACGCTCTTTACCACTAAAGGTTGAAAAAATTGCTGAGTGAAATGTGGACTTCTAAATGTCCCAATCACTACGGGAACCTCATATATGTTTTGTAGTTTTATTTCGATGTACTTATAGGTAATGTTCGCGTAACCTTATGAGAACCTTTTTACCAGTGGCCCTACCGACTAAAACCCCTACTACTCCCTCTAATCGTCCGTAGTGGGGGAACACGGTGAGTAACGCGAGGCCTGTTACGCGTTCCCCCGGACGGAGCCCGCCTGGACGGAGGGCCGGAAGCGACCCCCCCTTCGTGGCCAGAAGGGACGGCCGAGGATGTCAAGCCGTCCCTACCAGGCAGCGGTGAAACCCGTGCAATGCTGGCGGCGGCACCCCCGTACCACGCGCCAGCCACCGTATGCAGGCCCTACTGGGCCCGCAACCACGAGCCACCCAAAGGGCGGCTCCGCTGCCGTAACTTGCGGTACGGCCCCGCCGGGCCGCGACGCACAGGGGGGATCAGCCTCGGATCACTGGCCCCCACCAACCGGTTGTGCGCCGCGGCCCCAACCACGCGCCTCAAGGCGCCTGCAGGCCCCACTGGCCCCGCAGCCCCTCGTCGCCCTTACGGGCCGCAGCGGGTGGGTGTCCAGTCCACCACGCTGCCACGCCTGGGTTCTCTTCGCTTCCCGGTGGTGCCCCTACCACCGGTACTAGGCCCCCTCGCCACGCCGAGGCGAGAACCCATGAGGGGGACCTTATGAGAACCTCTAACAACCCCGTTTGTGATGTTCGTAGATGAAATTAAGCGAACCTATCATCGCCATCTTGTATTCATCCTGAAACTCATATATTAAACTGTCGCCGAAGACAGATACATCATTTAAATACAAAACCCTAATGAATGAAGAGTTATTTTTCGCGTGATGACAGTGCGCGCGTCAGCAGAATGATTAATTGCATTCATTTCAAATAGTTATTCGCATGTGAATAATGACAATAATGGAGAACCTTTGTAGTGATGAATGAGAGCGATGACGTGGAAATGAATAAGTTTGACGAATATGGAACCAGTCGTTTCAATTTATTATTGAAAATGTTGGTTAAATATTTCTTAGCATGAAGTTCAGTTGGGAAATTGTATCACGAAAAATCTCAGCCTAGCTCAGCGCTCTTTTAGGAAAAAAAAACTAAAGTAAGTTCAGTGAAAAACCTTTTATACCTTTTCCACTGCTGGGCATAGGCAACACCTCAACTACACACTTCAACACGGCTCAGTGCGAATTGTTAGAGGGGTTTATGATAGTGATAACCCTTGCTGAGAGATTTTATCAAGCCGCCCTAAGGCATTCGATTGGGTTTAATGACTGGCACCTAGCGATGTCAGCCGAGAATAACTACTTAACCCACCTTCCGAAGCACGAAGATGCCTGAAAAATTCATCACTAAATTGTAGTCTGGGTTGTCACTCATCCAATTACCGACCTAGTGTGCGTTGTTTTGTAACGGTGATCGTTGCTAATGCACTGTCACAACGGCCACGGCAGTTGGGGCGATTACCCATACCTTGATGTGTCGTATCTTGAAATTGGTGTCAACAACGCGGAATTAAAAATCCGCTGTCATCAACTAGAGACTACTCTTCATTAGCATAGGCACGGTGAAACTATTAGCGTGGCGTAGGTAGCCTGCAGCCACAAAAATTCTGCGCATTCACTTAGAGCCCGGTCTCCTCAGGTTAGGCAGCAGATAGGAAAAAGCATCCGCTGCCTCCAGAAGACGCGGCAGCAGCCCACGAAAATGCGGGCCGAAACTATTAAACATGATAATCTCGCTACGCGGCTCATGCTCGTAGCTCGTAGCACATACTATACTACATAGTTATCCGTCCTATTTTCATAATATTACTTCCTTGGAAGTCTAAATTACTTGCGTGCTCGTTACTCCCAATCACCAGTAAATACGGTGTGAATCCATTGGATTATCGATCCGGTTCCAAGTAAACAAAGCCATTACGCCTCTTTTCGCGTGTAATGACGGTCTGTGGGCTACAACTTAATTAAAAGCAGTCCACCATCAACAGGCGTTCCTCGTGTTGTTTTAATTTGGATAAAATCGATTCTCATTATATTTAAGTTGAGGGTTTAAAGTTTGTTCTGTCTTGGTTAAATTGATCACAATCTGTCGAGGTTCCTAATGTTTATTAAATTGACTATCTTGTAAATGTTTATGTTATTCTCATTTTTCTCAAGACGCGTTTTTATTAGCGTTCTGTTCACCTGTCTATTACTTCACGTTTACTCTCTGGAGATCACTGCTCTGGTACCAACTGCTTTCCACAGCACGGAGATGTCCGAATAATATTCAAAAACAGGCTTTCGGATGACCGTAGCCTCAAACATTGGGGCATGGGGGCAATGTTCAGCAATTTCCTCCAACATGCGTTATTGCGTGCACTTTGTATGGATTTGTAGACCAGAAGTTTTTTGCAACTTAAGGCGCTGTGCAAACGACGCGCGACGGGGCGGAGCGCTCTTTTTGTCCGTGAAGTAATAAAAATCACGTTTGCCTGCCGATTCCCGCGACTACCCCACACCGAGAACACAAAGCATTTAAAAGTCCGGCGGGCATCTGCGGCCTGGACTTTTTGCCCTTCATGTGCATTGGTAGAATAGGATTCCCATTGCGCTATCGTTCGCGGTCATAAAGACCGGCTTGCCCGCCTTGCCCGACACTTATTAAATGACTTATCTACAAAGCTACAAAACCACGCCGCCCAAATTCAATTCCCTCTAAAATCCTCTAAAACCGTATCCACTCGACGTGCGTTACATTATCCCAGGCAGCCGTGTCGCCATTAATAGTTCCTTTACAACTAAAATAATTAGTTAACTCGTCAAGTTTGATGTCACAGAGCCTGTTAACAAGTTAATTTATGTTGGAACTAAGTAAACGCTTGTGTGGCTGCGTGTTTGTCGAGTCGAAGTAGACGATTTATTACACAGACTGGAGTGGCCTGCGGATGAGTTCATTGGAAGGTACTCACTAGAGATAGCTATTGAAATCGAAGTTTGTCCTTCTTTGATAGTCATCATACGAGTACAGTAGTATTTTTTCAGAAATACGGGTGTCATGTTGAGTACATTTTGCAGCACGAATCACAGAGAAAAATGATACATACATACCCCTCACGACCATATCGCTAATGGGTTAGTCAGAGACACACTGATTGTTACCGTCATGGTGAACGAAACATTCAGAAGCCCACATTACGCCGAAGGAATTTAAACCCAACGTGGTAAGGGGTGAGCCTACCGCCGTTATCTGGGTTACTGGGGTTTTATATCGGTGAGAAAAAAATAATACTAGAAATCACCAAGTTGCAGGATTTTCATTCATTTCCCTGAGTGAGAAAAGTATGTCTTTTCTAAGAATGAAATCTTATGTATTTTCATACATGATGATCAATAGATATCTTTAACTGTATCTTTTGATTCAAAATCAATAGAAGCTATTGTTTTTTGTGTACGTATAGTGTCCTTAGCAAAAGTTGATTTTTATGAAACATCTCGCAACAACGACTGTCTTCTAGCGCAATTTGTGTTTTGACTACACATACGCACTTATAATGTTAGGATATACTTTGTGGCACTAAATAGGTACAGAGGTAATAGATAAAAATAATTGAAATTAAATGAATTGATTTCTATTATAGATCCGTACAACTACAGAAAATAGTAAATAGTTGAATTTTTAGTTCAACTTATTGGAAATTACCTCCAATTCAATTCCACCTTTCCCGCCATCCCTACAGGTGTCAATCCGCCCATAACACTGTTTGACAAGCGAGCGTGAGCCGCCCATGCGAGAGACGCTCATTCTATTGCGAGCGCCCTTTCGTCCCTTGGTCTGTTTGTGTTGACATTGGCTTAACCCTCCGATTCGGATTAAAATGTCGTAAGTGTGTGGTTCTTACGTGGAACAAACATAACATTTTAGAGGTGTCACTATTGTGTCAAGGAAGATGTTTCGTGCGGTTAAGAAGTTGAACTAAAACAAAAAAATAATTGGCTGTTTTTACCGTGTCAGCAATGTAAATAATATTTAATTACAGAGTTGCATAACTAAAGTAACTCTTAACTAAAATGCCTACTCACCTTCTTCACCGGATCTATCTTGAATTTAATCCGGGTTTGATTCTAGCTAGAACATGTTTGCTAAAGGATTTGCATCTAACTATCCAGTGATAGAAAACACCGTTAAAAACCAAAGCAAAGCGAATCGCGTTGAAATACTTCACTATTCGAGTTACTTTGATTGCTGGAGCAAAGTCAAGCCCGTACTTCAGATTACATTCAACCTTTTTACTCGAGTACAGATTCGAACGACGTTTTTCTGAAACTTAAATTGTGAAATCTTCAAGAGTTTAGTAATTCTATGAAACACAAAACAAGCCGCTAAGTTCACCATGGCGGCAAAGGTCAACTTGCGTGCGGATGTAGTCTTCAAAGATTTGTAAATATACATTCTCAATCATATAATCCGATTCATCAAGTAAAACAATATAAACCCCCATTCGGCAATACTGCTTTACGCAGAATCACTGACGACAATTCAATTTTTTTACTTCCCAAAAAAATAACATTCGAGCTCCCTTACAATGCGAGTAGTTTTTGTTACTTCCGATTTGGCACCACAAAATTTATCTTTGGGGAACAATGAAAGAAAATGGCCAGCCTTTGTTCTGTAAACATCCACCTACCTAATTGTTTCTTTTGTTTTGTTGCTTACCTACCTATCCCATTTCGGTTCGGGATCGGTAGTGGTAACGTTAACGTTTTTCTTCTTTGGTTTGTTTTAACGATGTTGCAGTTAACTTCTACAATTTGATAGGAAAACCAGAAAAAGGCATTCGGTCTTAGCATCAGGCCGAACTCAAACTCGAACCCGCGTCTTTCGCAAACCGGGCGACTGCACTGACCTATTATGCTACCGAGACCATTAACAGACCGGACGAATTTTTCTGGTATATTATACCTGACAGCCAGTGTTTAGGCATATACCTTAAACACCTTACCTTATCTACAATTTGGTTTAAAAAAGAACGATTTCTAACGATCTTATTCTACTGTTTTACATCTTTTTGTTTTTTTTATTTATTTGAATATTTACCCAAGTTGACAGTCATTTGAGTACCCTATTGTGTAATAATAATTTGTTTGAGAAGAATTAATTATGAAAGATTGGTACAATTTTTTCTATAGTCAGGTAAACGTTTTCAGACAAACAAAATTACGAATTACAGCTACGTCAAAAAACAAAAACCTATGTTAAATCGTATAACTATTGACTAAACTGGTAAAAGTCAGACGACGATAGTCAAAAACCATGTCCCAAAACACAAACTACAATCTGATAGTTTGAATATTTTGCAGCGTGAAGTTTTGTTTAAAATAAACCGTGTTCATTTTCAGTGCTAACGAAATAATGAAATCATCCCATGATTACAGAACGTTATTGAATCTCCATATTCCGCAATTTGCCCAACCAAATGCACGAAACGGTAACAACATTAAATATTAAAAAGCGTATACCAGGGCATTTTAAACGCGCTCACATAAATTCAGAAATCCGAGTTACGCTCATTACTGCACTGGCAATAATTAAAAACAGATTAAAAACACAAACTAAGTGAGCGAACGAGGAGACCGGTTATGTGGTACAGATTGTACCATACAGCCTGTAGTGCGCTTCAAATCAAACTTCTCTCTTCTTGCTCTGTTCATAACTCTTTTTACAATCTCTGCCCGGGTGTTAAAAAAAAAGGTTTTTGACCCTTTTAAATGATTTAGATTTTTTGTTGTTTTAAACTTTCATGAATTTCATTCAAACACGAAAATTGCATCTTATTACCCGTAAGATCATTTAAAAGTGAATACCATTATCAATAAAACTATATTTTCTACTAGCGACCCGCTCCGGCTTTGCACCGGTGCAATGGGATGTTGTGTTATGTTATGTTATACATAATACATATAGACCTTCCTCTTCAATTACCTTTTAAGAAAACATATCAAATCCGTTGCGTGGATTTAACGATTCAAGCCAACATAGGGACAGAGACAGCTACTTTGCTTTATACTATTTGTCACTTGAAGTGACGTGAAATAAACTAGACTACTAGGCACATGTCGCATTGAGAAATGGGCTTACTTACCTGTGTGGTCAGGAACTTATACCACACAATCCCATATGGGATAGTCAGAGATGCATGGAACATGCGCAGTCTACAATTCGATCTATGTTATATCTTTTAATCACACAGATCACCAAAAACGATTTGCTAAGCATTCGATCCCCAATTTACGTTTGAACTAAATCTTCCGTTTGCATTTTTATAATCTCGTGTTACTCGTTTTTTAGTTTCGTCTGAGGCGCTTGTTTGTAGTAAACATTATTAAAAACAGAACGCGGGAACACTCGGCTCTTTACGCTGCGTTTCGTTTCTCGCATCACTCCGCTGTTATTATTTGTGTATTGTGCTCGACTTTATGATGGCTTTGTTTGCGTAGAGAGGAACGTTGGAGCGGAATAATGACTAACCGAGTATTTGACTTTGTGTGTGATTTGATTTGTGCTAGTTTTTTCATCTGATAGTATGACTATGATAGTTGGCCTAATATTTAATTTATGAACGAATGCTTCCAGTCGTTTACTTTTTTTACTCTGCTATCGTATTTTTTTAAAATTAACGACTTTTTACGTCTGTCAAGGACACCAGGAAGAAGGCCTGTCACAATACCTGATAAAAATGGTTAATACCTAAGTTGATTAGAAGAATCATAGCTATTATAGCATAGGTAATTTACTATCCGTCAAAACTTTGCTTGTAACGTTTTATTTTTATGAAAAAAGAATATTTTTTTAAAACTTACAATTAAGTTGACCTCTTAAAAGGTGTTAGGCTTTTTTTTCTGAAAAATATACCTAGTAATCGTTCGCAACAAAATATTTTCAAATGGCAGTACGATTTTATGATAAAAGCCTCAGGCACAAAAAGTTAAAATGCGTTTTTATCGGTTGTCATGAAAAATCGTATTTTGCATCAAATGGCCATGTAAAATAAAATTGTCAACGATGACATTAACACGCGACCGAAGCGCGCATAACAATTTGAATTTTAACGGTCGATATTTTCAAACGCTGAACCTTCAAAGATTAACTGAAAATGTAGGTAGTTTTTTTTAACTAGAATAGGGTCAAAAGATATCTCTATTTTATCTCACGAAGAGACTTAAGAAGTAACAACCTCTGCTTGAAAAAAACACGTCTAAGATGGTTCCTTCAAGCAAAAACAACTGTTAAAGGGTTACTATGTAAGATCAAAAATCTGTTAAATATGTCGTAGATCTTAGTCAATTTCACTTCAGAAATCGGAGTTTTTGCTTTTTGTAATGTGAAATAACATGTTTTGCAAAATTACGTTGCTATATAGGGTTAAGTCCCCAGTAGTCAGACTTTTAACGAAAGTTCTGAGTTTGCACTGCTCTCATTTCATAAGGAAATGACTAATTGAGTGAAATGATGTTTTATGTCATCAATCATTTATTAAACTTCGATGATCTTTAAGTGCAACACAACATAATTACTCGAACTTCGAGATAATTACGAAATAACAAAAAATGGCACTTTTCCCCAGTAGTCAGCCCCACGGAACCTTAAGTCAGCCTTTGGCTCCCCAGTACTCAGCCGCTACTTTGGCTGCTTATATTTAGGTACAAAAACTCTAAAAAAGGGGTAAAATTTATTAAATTTGTTGCTTGTTGACTTCTGACCTACATTTGCTCAGATTAAGGAGGTCTGCTTCTTCTACCGCTTGTAAAACGGTTTTTTCCGGAAGACCTATTTGATGTGATGCCCATGTCATTATTTCTCCTTCTTTCTATCATCGCACCACCCGCTATCGTCAGGGTTTTCATCTTTATACTTGAGAGGCCCCTTGAGACATTTTTAACTGTAAATTTAACACTGCTAGTAATTTAAATAATGAATCCCCAAGAATTACTCACCCTACAAAACTAAAACAGGGGGCTGAGCTCTAGATCTTAGGCACCAAAACCCCTAAACCCCAGTAGTCAGCCGCATCAAAAGTTGTACAGAGACGCGTACATCAACTTTTACATAGGGCCACCTTATGCCGCTGACATAAGACCCATTTTGCAACGGTTTTGTAAAGGTTGATGTCAGCGCCTCTGTACATTATAGCGGCTGACTACTGGGTTTTCTTCATATTTTAGTTGTACGACCAAGCTTCAAATGATCTGTTTAAAAATAACGAATCGAATGGTGTACATATCACTCAAAAACAAAAAAACAACTCAAATCCAGAAGTCAGCCACCCCCGGCTGAGTACTGGCGTTTCTAGCGAAAATCCTGTTCCCAATAGTCAGCCGTCTCAAAAACTGTGTTCTCTTGGGATAAACATCAGTTATCGTACAAAAGTATGCTCTTATTACATTAAATAAGATAAGCTGACAAAAATACTTCAGTAAAAATTTCAGGTAAAGCAGCTGATCGCTAATAACCAAGCGACGAAAAGTTAGAAAAAAAATGGCGGACATCGTCAAAACGGTCTATCCGTCGTTGGCACTGCTATGAACGTATTTCTCTCTCTGTGGTGACTGCAGCACGCACCAGTCACGAGCTGTTCCGACCAATAAAGAGTCAAGGAATGATTTAACCACCATGTTATTGGTCGTTTTAAAATATTGCGCTATTCGTGACGTATAAAAGTCCGAAAAGGCTGACCTTAGGTGCCTGGCTGACTACTGGCGACTTTACCCTACCGTTATTTATAACGCACAGTTAAGCAAATAATGTTATTACGTTTCATGACGCCCAATAAACGCGAAAACACGTGCACGATCATAATCATCCAATAAAATTATCGGGAAGGTTTTAGCGGAAAACATTGTAAATAAAAGATTCAATTGCGATATTCAACTGCTTATTTTTTGTTGAACGAGTCGAGTATCTTTTTTTTTGTATTTTAACCTCAGTCTCGCCGGATGGTAAGCGATGACGAGTTCGAAGGTGTAACACGCTTACCCAGAAAATGCCTATTCACTCTTGCCTTGAAGACACCAAGGTTGTATGTATCCGGAAACACAGACGCAGGGAAGGCGTTCAACTCCTTAGTGGTGCGGACCAGAAAAGTAGCACCAACCGCTTAGTTCGGACCGCTGGAAAGTCGACCACATGGGGGTGAAAGCCCTCACGGCGTCTTGTGGTCTGGTGGTAGTAAGTTTCTTGGTGTTTGAAAGAATCTTTTGTCTATCCCCGCACAGTACAAATAATTGAGTGCATGAACTGGTATGTTTGTATTGGTTTGTGTGTTCCCCATGTATGTAAGTACAGAAGAAAAAGTGTTTAGCCTAAGACGATCATTATTTGAATCCCTCGATAATTCAGTCTCCGTCATTTTAAGTATAATCATTTACTAGTAACGGTTTTTTTGGACTTAATAGCATGCAATAGCAAAAATAGCATGATAAAGTAAAAAGGATTCGAAATAAACTGTTTTAATTGATTTGAAACATAACCTTAATATACATTCGCTGATGTGCCCTATATGTGCACAATAGTGCATGGAACATTTATGAACCGGACAAAGAATTTCGTAAAATAGGTATCATGCAAACAGAATTTAATTAATATTCTCATTTTACATAGGCTCTGAATGCATTACTGAATAATTATTCATCATAAAACATTATAGTTCAAATTATTCCTTCGAAATATTGTTTTCTGAAATCTATGGCACACAATTGTATCCCCGCACATCAAAGCGATTTTCATATTTCTCTACAAAAATAAACTCAATCAAACAATAGAACATTCTGATCCGTTTCCCTAAGATTAGTAGCCCTTAACCTTACTAATTCAATAGCGCGCACCTTCTTCTCAGTTGGTTTGATATCAAAGTCCCCGTTGTCATAGCAACGGAGCCTTTCAACTCCCGCCGAGCGTGAGTAACTCCGCCTTAGGTGGACCGGGCAGAAACAGGTCTGCGGTGTTATATAGCTGGATAAACCGGGGTATATACCCGGGTCAGATGCATAGCCGGTTGATCTTACGTTCGCAAACTTGCTCACTGACGCGGCCGGGTCAAAGGCAAGCCTTCGAATTAGTCGACTAACGATACTTGTCTGTTTGTGTTCATGTAACGGATTGATTTTCAACGTATTCTTGCTAATGGATTTCTAGTGAAACTAAAAAGATATGTTTTTATAGTTCCAAGGGTATTCAAAGTTTCATTTAATGAAAAGCTTTATACATTGTTGCTTTTTATTGAAGTGCCCGTGGCGCAGTCGTGACAGTAGATCTGCAACGATCGCTGTTGTGAAGCAACACGCGCCGGGTCGGAAATGGGATAGGTGACCACTCCAACCGGGCATATTGCATAATGCGAGCATCTCTGGGCGTCGCACGTGAAACAGTTAGTCTCGGTTGAAGTCGCTAGATGTGAGTCGGTAACCAATGACGGAGGCCTTAGGGCGGCTTGATAATATCTCACTGCCCTAACACCTCTCCAACAATCCACACTAAACCTACGTGATGGACTGGGCCGTTTATGCTTTAGCTATTTTGATATTGTGATTCATTTTGTTATTTCGAATTCGCTTCATTAAATGCCTCAGTAAAATATTATTGAATGTAGAAAACAAAGAAAGTAAAATTTCATGTACAGAAATCATCTAATCCCAAAATTCAGATTAACGTTGAACCATTTAAATAGACCTATTGATAATTACTTTGCCATTTGCACTTGTAGCCTGTAACTGGTACAGTGGGGTCAACGATGCTGGTCACCGAATGGCTACGTTTCTCGGAGCGAATCTCAGGATGTCCCCTGGGAAATCTGACTCTGTCTTCGGACCTGCAATGAGTATAATCTGAACGGATAAGTGAACGTGAATATATTCATTTGTAGACGTACTTAAAATACATCCTGGTTATTTACTATAACCAAGTTTTGGTAACCCATGCTTACGAACATGGCAATTGTAAAAAATAAACTTAACAGGAATTTGAACGTTAGGACGTGCTTCAAAAACAAAAAAAACGCGCCCTATGAAATGATTTTACAAAATAAAGGCTGGTCTTGTCAACTACATAGTTTATATTCAAATCTTATTGTAATCTATTAAAAGGAAGAACACCCATAAATCAATAAGCAAGCAAACTTTAACACTGCTAAGGCTCTTTTAAAAAAATATTCTTTGAGGTAGATTTAGAACCCCAAAAACAGCATACCATTTCATTTTCTCATAACATTTACAAAACAACTTACTGTCAACGATGTAATAATAATGTGTCATTACCGGAAAAAGCACAAAATCACTATAAATGGAAACGAAATGTAGGGCTTTTACCGTGCAAGGAGATATTACAGGCTCCTCCAGCCTCCTCATAGAATCGATCACGGTAATTAAGCTTAGAAAGAGAGTTGCGTATACTCCAAAATAGGACAAGGATACCCGCCCTTAATAAGTTTATATAGAAGTAGTGGCTGCCCGTGGGACTTAGGTTTTTTTATTGCCACCGAATTTCATACGAACATGGAACCCCTATTTTATCACTACTATTAGTCATAGCGCCGTGTTCTATCGCCTTAATAGCCTTCTATAATAAATGAACTTCTTATCAAACACTTTTTTTTTTAAATTCTGAGGCAGGATGTCCAGAAATAAGCCCGTTCAAGCAATCAAACAAACTCTTATAAGATATAATTAATAGTATAGAAAAAAGTTCCAAATTGAAAACTCTGGTTTTAACAACTAGGTACTAATTTCAGATTTAAGTATTATTTTAATTCACAAAAAGAACTCGTAGACCGCGTTATTATGTAAAAGACGGAAAGCCTGTAAATCATTTTGACGCACAAGCTTTGATACTGAATGTAGACATGACAATGTAGAGGATATCAGAGATAGAGATTCTCTAAGAGTAATTAAGTTAATGATATTTACAAAATAAATAAATTTTCCACCTACGTTGACGACCTAATGACTAGCGCACGTAATGTTCTACAAGCTCATAATCAATATCAACCACGCTTATTAAACTTGAACATAAGTTGCGTTTGCTCCAAAAATAGGGCAAGTACGCCCTTAGAAGCCAAATAACCGAAAGCATGATAAATACAAGCTACAAAGGCTGAGCGGAGTGAGCGGAGTGAGCGGACACTTATACGCAACGTGAGCATGTACGCTTCATTAACGGCGCCTCTAGCTTGTCGGGTGCATTTAACGTGCTTAAGTTACGGGAAATTGCGGTAGTATATTGTGTAGTATTGGATTATAGCATAGGATATTATTTTCAGGGTTCGTTTTCGTAGGCCAATGATTTTGATTTTAAGATGTTACTCTCTTCAATGAGTAACAACAACAACATATTTTACTGTGGATGTCACCCGCTGGCAACTTATTTCTCTTTCAACTATTGTTGTTGATGAAATCACCCTGGCTCATTGGGCAAAATATACCAGAAAGATTCGGCCGGTCTGTTAATGGTCTCGGTAGCATAATTGGTAGTGCAGTCGCCCGGCTTGCGAAAGATGCGTGTTCAAGTCCTGCCTGATGCCAACATAACCAAATGTCTTTTTCTGGTTTTCTTTAGAAAGATACTGCATGGAAAATGCTAAAAACAATAATAAAATATTGTTAAGATGTTTTTGGTTTTTGCAAATCGAGATGTAAACGTTGTAAAACAAAACATCCCCTTGTTTGTGATAGGTACAGAGTCTTGCAGGTTTTTGGCCCATCAAGGTTGGACTTAGAGAGGTTCTACTGTATTTCACTTTCTCCTAGGAATATTAAAAAAAAAACATGAAGAAAATGCATTTACTTTTTGTTCAAACTGTGATGCTGACTGTACTTTGGGTGGACGAAGCAACACCAGGACGATTAAATTTAATAAAGCTGTGACCAAATGCAACAAATTTTTTTGTTGTGACGAAATGCCACTACTGTGGCCAAACGCCACCAACCCGCTGTCACCACAGCTAAGATTACATTGTTTGCTGAATTGGACATAACCAGTAGAAATAATATACTGCACATCAATTTTCACCGGTAATGTCAAATTTAATGAAACTACTGTTAGAACTTATTAATTCAATTCCGCTATGCCTTTCACTCGCTAAACCACAATTCAACCGCGTCATTGATCCTGCTTCATCACGTGGAATGAAAACTATGACGTCACGTGATTGAATTACGAGTACCTAGTCTATAATATTAGGAATTAGCAACGCTAGATTATGGCCTCATTAATCTCCCAAGTTGCTGTTGAGGAACAAGTTTACCGCATAGATAGTCAGGTTCTAGTTGAAAATTTAGGTAATGTGGGAATTTCGATGGTAATGGATGTACGAGTATCATGCAAATTAACTTTTCGAGTACAAGGCTATTCACGTGTATAATAAATTGATATTTATTATGATTTTCTGGACATAATCCCACACAGCGCCACCTATCCCCAAACAAAACTAAATTCTGTTAGTAAATTTATCAGCCAATCGTCACACTAAACTAAAATATATTTTTTACTCGAATGATAGCTCTCGACAAAATTAAGATAAGATTTTTACAACCAATTTCAAAAGTGGTCAATTTACCTAAAAGTAAACAGGTAGTTCAACTAATCTAAATCTAATCTACTATCTATTTTCGTCAAAACCATGAGCGTATAATATAAGTACTAAGTTAATCCCTAATTATTATTCAACGGGCAACAAGGAGAAACACCTTGCCAAAAATACCTCCTTGAGCGAACCCAGAGTCATAACTCGTCAGTGGCAACGGGAGCTCGCACTCTCATTTACAATTGCGACACAAGACTATCTCGTTCGGTAAACAATAGTAGTTACACTCGAGATACGAGTAATAAAGATCTCGAGTGAGACATTTGTACGTTTGAAAGCCGTAAAATAAATCCGAAGATAACAGCTAGTGAGAGTGTCAATGCGGATTGTCAGAGGGGAGTAAGGTTAGTGATAAAACTTGCTGTCAAATGTTTCGAGCCGTCCTAAGCCTTTGACTATGTTAATGTGCTTGACGACTGACATCTAGTGACGTCATCCGGGACCAACTGCTTAGCGTGGCTTACAAAGCACGGTAACGTACACGAGAAATGCTCTAATAAATTTCGGTCAGGGTGATCACCGATCCCACTTTTAACTCGGCGTGTGTTGCTTTACAAAGGCGATTGTTGCTGACTCATAACCTGCGCCACAGGCACCTGGTAAAGTCGGACTGGACAGTAAGCAAAGGTGATGCAAGCTTGATGACACCATTCCTCCTGATGATAACTCTGGACACTGGCTTATATTTGTGATATTCTTATGATGTTTACGTGGAGGCAATGTTACTCTTGGTACCACTTTACTCATGATTTTATCAATGCGTAGGTCCGCGTGTTGTACCGCCTCGCTCCCCGTTCTCATTAACACCGTTGTATTTGAACTGTTAATGGCCTGATTATCATATTAAGAGGTGACCTGAAGGTAAAATTACCATGAATTCTCCGGCTGGTAGTCTCTTAAGAAAATACGCATAATTCTGTCTAAGATAGGGGGGATAGACGTGAGGAAGGGGGACAATTTGTAAAAAAAACCTACGATATCAAACAAAATATACATTAATTTTTACGTTTTTTTAAATTAATTTTTACGTCTTAACTCTCAAGTGATGAATAACACGATGAAAAAAAAAAACCTGGATAACGGCGGCTTAATGGACCCTTGCAACTTTGGGTTTAAATAATTTGTCTCAGCAAAATGTGGGCTTCTAAAAGTTCCGTTCACCATAACGGCAACAGTCTGAGTACCCTGTTTAGGATATAGTCGGATGTTATAATATATGTTATTTCAAATAAGATAATTGTCACAAAATCTTTAACACTATTTACTGAATTCGAATAAACTAATTCAGTAAATAATTCAGTTTATGTAGAGTTAGCTTGAAACCAAAGGTAAATGCGTATTTACTGAACGCATTTAAAGTAACAATATGAGAAAGAGACAATGTCAGTTACAATGCTTGTGATAAAACTCGCGAAACTAATCCCATGTGATAGAATTAGGTCCCAGAAATGTTCATCAAAGGCGGTTGCAAACAGAGAAATTAGACAGTGACGTCTGTGACGTTCAGGAATTAAACGAGCGCTGGCTGAATTATTTTACAGCACGCTCTGGCCTTTCTGATTCCCGGACGCAAACACGCAGCTATTCCGTTTGTAGCGATATCTCGCTATATTGAGCACGGACACAGAGTTGTCATGACGTGTGATGGGGAAATTGTGTTGGGATACCTACGAAACTATTCATGTTGGAAGTCTGTGCGAGCTTCGGTGCATTTTAGGTCAAGAATAAAGAGACGTACGCACGAAAAAGGAAATTACATTTCTGATTGCTACAGTATGTCATCATCAACTAAAATTATGACATCAAATACTGACACATAAACATAGAAGTTGGATGGCTAGTTACTAGTAAAGTTGTTAGTTAGCTGTAAACCAGAGAAATTCAGTAAACACACTGCTAAAGTAACAATATGACATAGAGTCAATTTCAGTCAGTTACAGTACTTTTGATAAAACTCACGATAGTAATCCCATATGATAGAATTAGGTCCCAGAAATGTACATCAAAGGCGTTTGCAAACAGAGAAATTAGACAGTGAGGTCTGTGACGTTCAGGAATTAAACGAGCGATATTTGTACTTACGAAGATCCCACGTTAAACGCTCTAACTTTTTCCCAAAGTCAATATCAAATTCTCTAATTCAGGCAAAGTTTTTAGTTTGTTTATAGCTATTTTCCAAACGTTTCTTGAAAAAGCAGGTATTGGAAGTAACATCCAGTATAAATCTGAACAGAGCTAACGAATGTTGACAAAGCTGGAAACTGGATGTGGCTGAACCACTATCTCGCATTTCCATTCATTAGTTCTGGTCCTGGAACATTCACATGCAGTAGATACTATAACAATATGTAAGACAGGATACCAGCTGCAATTCTCATCAATTGTTTGAATTGACATAAGCACATGTTAAAGTTTACTTAATGTGAAATAAACTTTGATAATGTGCGATGAGGTACTATGTTGCTACACGTACCGACTACATTTGAAGCTTGAACTTGGTTGCATCGCTCAATATCGCGAACTTTGGTTTGCTAAGCCAGCTTTTTAACCAATACATCAAATCAGTGGTCAATATGCAAGCGTTTGAGCGAAGATATGAAAACCTACCTATTTTACAGAGGTACAGAAGCGTTCGCATAAACCTTTAGAAAACCATTGCAAAATGGGTCTTAATTCCCATTGATTGATGTGAAGACCTCTGTACCTGTACCCCCCATACTTTTAAGTACCTACGCCACTCATGCTATTGTAGCTACTATCAAACGTTAATACATTATTTTATCAACTCTTGCAGTATACCTACAGATATAATAGACTACACTTAGTACGGAAATGTGTTTATACGAACAGAAATGAAACAAAAATGTTATTTAATTTTTAGCATTAGGGATAATGCATTATCATCTTACTAAAGATAGGAAAACCAGAAAAAGGCATTCGGTCTTGGCATCAGGCGGGACTTGAACCCGCATCTTTCGCAAGCCGGGCGACTGCACTACCAGTTATGCTACCGAGACCATTAACAGACCGGACGAATTTCTCTGGTATATTATACCTGACAGCCAGGTTGGTATCACCAATGTTTAGGCATATACCTTAAACAAAAATGCTTATACAAGCTAAGAGTAACTAAAATTACTTTCGCGAGGAAAGTTACTGATTACTTTAATTTGCCAGCAAACAGTTATGTTATAATTTGTTAGAGGAAAACGAAAGTTTATCGTTTTCGCGTTGCAATCATGAGAAGGGAAATACAGAGCCTCCACTAACGGGGCATTGTGCCTAAAATTACATAAATGTTGAATAAAAAAATTAAAAAAAACAGGTGCCCGTGGCTTAGTTGTAAAGCAACACAGGCGAGGTCGGTAATGAGATGGGTGACCACCCTGACGGAAATTGAGTGATGTACTTCTCGAGTATGACCGACCGAGTAGGTCACAACCTAGCAATCAAGGGCCTCCTGAAATTAGATAATTAGATGGTGTCGGACTTCTGCTCAACGTAACTGCGCACGGTTTTCGTACAAATACTTAGACAGTTGGCGGTACAGTTATTCACATGATGGCTGCACTTAACGTGGCGTAACGGCTTTACATAAGCTTGTAACTACTAGGTACTACAGGTTTGTAACCCAATGCCATAGAAAATTTAGTAAATTTACTCAGAAATTAGAGAAAAAGGTCTATCTTTCCTGAAAGTATTAAAAATTATGTATAATTTAATTCAGTTTCTACTCAGCACGTTTGCAATTCCAATGTTCAAATTCAACATAGGTATTGATAGTGTAACCTTGTTGGTGATCATCAGCAACATAACATACATACATAAGCGGCCTATAACGTCCCACTGCTGGGCACAGGCCTCACCTCAACTGTGAGGTGGAACGAGCCATACTCCAACACGCGGGCTCAATGCGGGTTGTTGGAGGGGTGTAAGGTTAGTGAGCAACCTTAATGTCAGATGTTATCAAGCCGCCCTAAGGCCTCTGACTAGGCTTAACGACTGACATCTAGCGACGTCAACCGAGACCAACTGCTTAACGTGCCTTCCGAAGCACGGAGATGCCCGAAATACACATCACTAAATTTCGGTCGGGGTGGTCACCCATCCCATTTCCGACGGCGTGTGTTGCTTTACAACAGCGATCGTCACCGATCACTGTCACAACTGAGCCACGGGCACCTCCATCATCAGCAAGTAAATAAATAAATAAATATCTTTCACCCTACACTCCAACTGTTAATCTGTGATGAAAGTTTACTGCTCGCGACGAGTTATTCCGCTCGTTTATTACCACTTTTGGAGGTGAATTCCTGTTGCCAATACTCGGCCCTGTCACAGCGAAACTGGAAAACAAACTAACAGTAAATTGTTCGTTTCTATACACACGAATGTGATAAACAAAGCGATATTTCAAGCAAAAGTTGCGCTTGCTTGCTGTTGTTTGATTTTGGGCTGTGGACTTTACTATTTTTTACATACATGGGTATACGACCGACCATATCCCTAATAGGTTCGTCAGAGGCACACTGATTGTGGCCGTCATGGTGGAATGTCCAGAAGCCCACATTTTGCCGAGGGAATTTGAACCCAACGTGGTAAGGGGCGAGCCTACCGCCGTTATCCGGGTTGCTTGGGTTTTATATCGGTGGTTTCGATTACCAGAGAGTTAGCCGCAAATTGTAAAATGAACACAAAGTAGGTGTGTTCCGGCCAGATTGGATCTCGTTACCATCGGATTTCGAGCCAGAGTGCTTAACCACTGGGCCACGATGCTCTTACTATTTTTTCGTTTCGAAATCAGCTTCTACTTAGTTATGCTTCTTAGTATTATAACTGTGCTTGCCATATTTGGGCATCACTGCTGCTTCCCATCAGATGGAGTGAGCCTAGGTCATTTTTAAAAGCACTACTTATAAGTATTTTTTTCCACCTAAAAATCTTCAGTTTCTAAAGTTTCAACAGTATACTCGTTGCTCTTTTTACAAACGGATCCCTAAAAAGTGTTATTAATTATGTCAAACGTTACCAGGTCTTACCACTTAGGTAATGATTCTGCCAGCTATTTCCATTATCCGATCGTTCTCAAATCTACCCTTATTTTAATCATGTAAAGATGCTTCACGCAAAGTTTGCTCTATATCACGTTACTTTGTTACTTCGAGCTAACGTGAGAGTAAGTTCGAAGTGTTAGTAAAATAAAAAGCAGATATTATCTACGGATACCTATTATCTCAATTTAAATGGACCCACTGCATCAACTACTCAAGAAATCATAAAAACCCGTCATAACAAAAAATACAGTATACAAACATAATGAGACTCTACTACTGGTGTAGAAAGCTAATTAACTTGTTTCTTTACCAAGATAGGTATTTATCTGATTCTGTAGTTGCTATTTTAAACATTTATTACCGTTACATGTACATTCATAATAGGTAAGTACGATTTCTATCTATAAAACACAAACATCATACCTTATTAATGGAACTAAGAATCTGATTTGCTTTCTAGCTAGCAATTCGTTCAATCTTGAGTAAAATGTAAACTTCCCATTTCGAAAATAAAACACTCCGACTACTTGGTATGCTCACGCTATTTATTTAGCATTTTTTTTTCTGGTTTAAGAACTTTATTTCTCATAAAGAATTATATTCACTTACATGAGAATAAATATTAACTTACATAACAAAATTTCTGGGGCTACACGTATAAAAAAGTACATTAATACTTACTGAGGTAAATAAATCTAAACAAGCTTAAAATTAACCAAAACGGATGAGACAGGGAATAGTTAAGCGTTTACATACTTCTTTGTTTGATAAACATGGAAGATAATGTTTACTAAATGGTAGACCAACTGGACTGGTTTGAATTGAGTTCTTGTTTTGATAGAATGCCTCAGTGATCAAGTGATACCCACCGCTATTCGGATACATTTTTTTTCAGACTTTCAATGTAAACAATATTCTAAATCACTATAGAACATTGTAATTTCACAAAAACAACCTGTATTCTACGGCACCACCTGTCATCATCGTCAACAGCCTAACCAACCCAATAGGACACCATCGGGTCCTATCCTCAGTTGGACGCATACACCTACTTCCCCAGCAGCCTTACCCCAATTTCCACCCCTCCTAGGCTAAGGGCACCCCATGGTACGCTTGCCGAGATGAGGTCTCCATTCAAGAACACGCTTACCCCAACGTCTATCGGCTTAGCAACAAACGATACTGGCTATCAGCAAGTTTGACACTAACCAGTTCATTTTTTTGATATCGTTATTTTACGGAATACTCTTTTAGTTTTTATGCTCGAGATAACCCTTAATCAATTAGGCTAAATTGACATTCAACACCAGATAAGATCAAGGAATATTCCATTTTAATGAACTCAATTTAAGAAAATATTGGATAAGATATTTTAAACTGACTTGAAATAAGTCTTTTGTGCCTTTCTAATTACGTTAGATAAATCCTTGGCAAATGTTTTATCTTTTTAAGATAATGTAAATTTTCATTTTGTTTGACGAAGCCATTAATGAGTTTTAGTAATTAATAAAGTTTTAGTTAAAGACGAATGTATTTTTAAAAATTGTATGTTGTCTTAATAAAAATCTGTTTGTTTGTTCGCTTTGAAATTGCGGTTAATTTCTGATTGACTATCTATGTACAAATGAATATTATAGTATAATTATTTTTTGCGACATTATTTGTCGAATCATGATTCCTTTTCAGATCAGCAGATTAGAGTAATACATATTGTGATACCATACAACTCTGCGCCTTATCTCAAAAAATGAGACTATCCACCAAATCGACAAACCGCAATCAATGTTGTGAGAGTACACCGTCAAACTCGTGTCGTCTCGTAAAATCTCTATAAAACTGAAAGCGATACTTGTGAGGGATGCTTAATTTTGATTTGAGCACGGAATAACACATCTTCTAGATTTTCTGAATTACAAAAAAAAACTTGACATTGTCATCTCATCTCTCGATAGGAGAAAGTACGCAAACCATTTAAAACGGGTCTACCCTTTATCGCAGAACTTTTTTTGGCATAATTTTATAATGCATAACAACGGATGGCAGAAATTACATTTCGCAGAAAATCATTTCGCATACACTCATTTAGCATACATTCAAAAAGCATAATTTTGCATGGCAGAATCATCTTTTGGCATAATTTTATTAACCATAATAATCAAAAAGCAGAACCATGGTAACGCAGAAAGTAAACATGCAGAAACATCACATAGCAGAAAGTTAATATGCAGAATTATCTTATGGCATACTTTTTTATATCCATATAAAAAATAGGAAACGAAGCAGCAAGCTAATCAAGAAAGTCGTTTTTTGGGTTTAAAAAAAAAATAACCACGAAGGTTTAAGGCGGGAGCGAAGCGGAGCGAAGCTCCCGCCTAACCTAACCTAACCTATCCGTGTCGGTTTCGCCCCGACTCTAGTGTAGGGCAGACCAGTATCCCAATTTGTTGTTATAACAAATACCACGAAACCACGAGAGAAATTGAATGACAATAGTATGCCAAGTGAAATTCTACCGAATAAACATTATGCAAAAAGTAATTATGCATCATGGAACTTTGCCAAATGAAATTCTGCCAGATAAAATTCTGCTATCATAAAAGTATGCCATTGAAAATTCGGCCATACAAATTTTCTGCCAAATGATGATTATGCTAAGTATTTTTTCTGCCTTGAACATATTCGGCCAAAGAAGATTATGCCAAGTGTGTTCTGCAAAATGAAATTCTGCGAAAAAAAAATCTGCCAGATAGAAGGAACCCATTTAAAACATTGCGATACTGAAGCTGCAGGCAATTTTGTTCCGGTGTAGTTATTCGAGCAGAAAATAAAGCAATATTTGCCTTATTTTCTTATTTCATAAGAGTTAAGGCTCCCATTTTCTGCACACATTAATAGCATAGCTGCATCGACGATTAATACACTGCAACGCAGCGGTGTTGAAGTGAAGTACGTCTGAAACAATGGCCACTACTAATCGTATTGACGTCGAGCGCTTCAAGCTCATTAATGAAGCTTTCAGCGATGACGCGCCCTCTATTATGGCGGATATAAAACACGTTGTGTAGGTTATATTAATTTAAGTTAGCAATTTATGATGGTTCATTTACTAACTCTTGAAGGAAAATTGAAACAAGCACAAAGCAAATACACATGGTAGTCCTTGCGAGGATTTCAGCCGCGATTTACAGCTTACAACCATAGTCATAAAAGAAGGCTTTGAATTCAGATTTAAAGATGGGTAGGGAGATTGTCTGATAGACAAAGGTAACGAAATACAGCAGCTGCCACTGATGAGCCTACCGCAAGCACCGTGGTGGCTCCGATGACTATGCCCCTCTGTGATGAAATGCAGCCATATTCCTGACTTTTTCCTGAGCCACTTTTTCCTGTGTCCTCCTGCCAGCGCTGGGGGAACCAGCGCCATAGTGAACGCCTCTTCTGCGTTGAGAAGAGGCGTTCTCTGCGCTGTCTCTTAGGGACGACTGGTACTCCCGGCTTTACCCTACCCCCTCCCCACGGGAAGTAACCGTAGAGCCAGTTCGCCCCCCGGTGGACGGGTATGCGTAACGCATTTCCCAAAAAGGGTATACTGACTTCATCATCATTGCCATCACGCAGAAACCCATCCCTTCGCTAAACGTATCAATCTTTTTGAACCTGAGGAGATTGGTGGTCTACCTAAACTCGCCATTATCTGGGTCGCTCAGGTTTTTCATGGAAAGTTAGCCAACTTCTGCACGTTTGAGCTTAGCTTCGTTGAATAATCATGAATAACATCGTTGTACGCTTAATGACGTCATACTAACTACGCGATTTAATTACTTTAGTCTGTCAACGCGGTGCTAAAGTTCGGCTAAAACAAGGGCTGTTAATAAACTAAAACAATAGGACGTTAATAAACACGGTAGCGAGCACACTCGGGGCCCGGGACTAGTTTATAATGCTTTCAATAATGACATGGTCAGCTTTACATAAACGGCCTATATACGTCCCACTGCTGGGCACCGGCCTCACCTCAACAGCTATAATGTGGAATGAGCCATACTCCAACACGCGGGCTCAATGCGAATTGTTAGACGGGTTTAAGGTTAGTGAGCAAGCTTAATGTCAGATGTTATCAGATGTTATGTCATTTTTATTTTTCTTATCTTATTAATTATTGTTTTGAATTTTTTTGACGATCTCAATATTAATGACTTATATAGGACATCAATGTAATTTATAATGTTATAATAATACTGTGAAATAAATGAATCTAATCTAATCTAATCTTATCAAGCCGCCCTAAGGTTTCTGACTAGGCTTAACGACTGACATCAACGTCAACCGAAACCAAAAGCTTAACGTGCCTTCCGAAGCATGGAGATGCCCGAAAATTACTTCACTAAAATTCCTATCCCATTTCGGCTCGGCGTGGGTTGCTTTAAATACAACAGCGATTGTCGCCGATTACTCTAACAACTGCGCCACGGGCACCTACTCGTATGTACAATTTAAACTAATCAAAGATTTTTCTTGTCCCCAGGCAACTGCTAGCACCAAACCTAAAACAGACACAGTACCTTGCGAATGGCGCCGAAAGTGACATCAGGACCGTAAGTTTTCCTTATTCAAGTTCTTAATTTTAAGGTCGTAATATTGGGTCAACCCTTAAACAAGATTTAGTGCTAAATATTGTTAGTCTTAACCAATTTACAGCTCCAACAAAACCGGCTTATTTAGGCACAAATTAATATTTGGCGTTCCCCCAAGTTTCGTGCTTTGTATACTGAAATGGTAATTTCAGGTTCAAAAACCTGTTTGTCAGCTGAAACATAAAAATAAATCTTCTTTTTTAAAACTTTATCCGTAGCATCCTTAGAAAATCGTAGTCTTGCTCAACTTTTCTTATAAAAAGCGGAAACATGATCTAAATACCAACTTAGGGTGAAGCCAATCACTTACACCGCTGTGAAGTGATTGAAAAATAATATGGCTGGATTATTTGCAGTGCTGAATCAATTTATATAAATAAGAAGACGTGATTAATTATTACATCATCGTAGAGACTCAACATCACACATTATTAACACAGAGTATATATAGACAGTTGTTTTCTTTTTGGGCTGAGGCAAATCTTGGCTATTTATACTTCAATAATTTTCTCAAAATAACATTATAGTTTACACTTACTTAAATTGAATAGGTAACTTATTCTAGTACCATCAGCGTTCATAGGATGACAATGATCGTAAAAGCTATGATATACCTAACAATGTAGCCAAAAAGACCAATCACAGCAAAAACGAAGACCCTGCCTGGTTATTCAGATTTTTGAAAATGATTTCTGTAAAGAGATTACTATACATTAAAATGTAATGTTTTCTTGTCATGTACAAAAGGAAGCCACAAGAGAACGGTTGCCTCTAAAAGAGGGTTGTTAGAATGTAAATAGAGGATTCTACCAACAAATTGTAAGAGCACTATCACATTAGGCGACTTAACCGCAGAGCCAGCGCTGCAACACCAGATGCTTCCACATTACTGCGGTCACCGCTACTCAGTCACTGCGGAATATCAGCACAGTCGCAAACGCCAACTTGAAGAAAAATAATATATAAATGAACTAAAGTACTTCTTCATAAGCTAAATAATCGAAAGGATGCGTAGGATTATTATAAAAATAGTAATTAACTATTGAAGCACACCAAAAAGCTAACTATTCCCGTAATTCGGCTACAATCACAGGTGTAAATGACTATCGTTTCAGATATTAAATGTGTGTTTTTCATTTAGGTTTTTAGGACACTGCAGCAAATGAAATTATTGAAATCAAAACTATTAGAACATAGTACTTTGGTAACGTAAACACAGGTATGTGTTTCGTCAGTGAGCAATTTCACGCAAGGTGAGGAACCCCTAAACTTCTTAAAACCTTAAACTCTCACTTTACTCTCGTTAGGTTTTTGCATGAAAGTTATAATAACTTCATAAATGTAAAGTGGCCCGATTAGATTCCACTCTCAGATTTTCTTCAGAATCGCGCAATCCCAGATTGCAGGTTCTTAGTTTGAGTTGCTAACTGGAGTTCCAAGTTTCACCTGAGAACGAATTTAGTTTCAATAACTAGACTTTGTTATACTGAGGAGTTGGCACTGTTGAGTGAATTTATGATGACCAGTAATTAATTATGGCTTTACTTTTTCTGTACTTTCTTTATCGTTAATTATGATGCTCAAGGAGACCAAGGATCAAAGTCGAAGTTGTTAAATGGTATTTTTTGTTGCTTTGCACGGTGCACGGTGATGTTCATTTGAGAAAATTATGAGACTTGAGTCGCAAAATGTTTCTTGATTTTGTACAGTCAACAGCACATCAGGTTACCCCATTTCCGTTTTTTCTCTCGCTCTTGCCAAATGTCATTCCTTTGCAATAGAGCAAGAAGGATTGACCGGAAATGGGTAGCGTGATGTGCCGGCCACCGTACCTGTCAAACGAAATGTCATATTTGTTGATTTTTTTATTGAACTCTGCTACTGACCAGAGCGACTGCTACCGGGACAGCTAATTGCTGATAAAGTTGAAGAAATCTCTCTAATTGAGTATTTTAATCTAATGATATTTTTAAGTTTCACTAACACATTAGTCTCTAAGCATTTATGTTCTCTACTGACTATATGTATGGAATCTTGTATTGTGAAATAAACAAATTCCTTTCATTTTTTTCATTATTTTGCATACCCAATGGTTGACTAACCATTCAACCAGTCTCTACCAGTCATAAATTCCGTCTTTCGAGCAAATTTTGCATTGACAAATAAAACTCTAACTAAGCACGGTGAAATATAAAAGTACAGACCCGTTCAAAAGTGTCCAACCGCTCGTTTGTAGCAGGAAACTAGACCCTGACACGATTTCGCGTTCAGTGCGCAACTGTACTCGCGCCCAGCCGGGACAGCTCAATTCCACGCATTCCTGCCTCAAAAAGGCTTTCATGCCCGAACCTGATGCAAATTACAGTGCACGGTGTTAGGAATGTCAGAATCCTCACTTTGTTGCATTTTTTGCTAGCGAAAATCCATACTGTTAAACTTAGTTCTCTAGGAACGCGCGTTTTCGTTCGTAGTTGATGAAATTGGACATGGAAATTAGACAGTTTTGTACTTATCAGAAGTATCAAAAATTAACATAAGATAAATTGAGAGAGAGAGAGATAGAGGGATATTTGCGATAAATTGGAAGAGGCTGTAATTTAATAGTTGATTTATTTAGTTGACTAGAGAGAGAGAGAATAGAAACTCACTTCCCGTCTGTTCTTTCTTCATAGCTTCATCATCAACAGCCACATGACGTCCACTGCTGAACATAGGCCTCTCCCATAGATTTCCAGAGCTGCCGGTTGCAGGCGGCCTGCATCCACCGAAACCCTGCGACCTTTATGATGTCATACGTCCACCTCGCGGGTGGGCGTCCAGCGCTACGTTTGGCGTTTGGCTTCTTAGCTTAGACCGCTACTATTTATTCAGGTTCAATTAATAAAATCACCAAATTAAAAAATAAATTATTCGCAATACATTTCTTTCTGCACAAGCATAATTTCAAGCGCGCTGAAATATTAATATGACACGTAAATAATTTCGTTTTGTGTTTAAGCACTTGACATGGTTCACATGATCTTGATTTCAAGACTAAGGGCCGGCGCTCACTATCGGCATCGGCACGCTTCAGGATTTTAAGGTGGCAAATAGAAATATACTTTAACTTTATGGAAATAAAGTAGAAATTTCCGTGATGTGTTCTCGTAAAAACAAAATGCATTTGTTCTGTTTCTGTTTCGGCATTTTCTACTTTATTGCCATTAAGTTAAAGTATATTACTATTTGCCATCTTAAAAGCCTGAAGCGTGCCGATGCCGATAGTGGGCGCCGGCCCTTACATCCACTGCATGCTCTGCAAATTGATGTATCATCTTTTATTTTACCAATATGGATAGTGAAACAAGCAAATTTCATCTCCGTAGTCTGTGTTTGAATAAAAAAACAGAGTTCCGTAAAAGTTAACTTATTTTAATGTTCATTAGTTTACTAAAGCGGTCATCAGCAGAAACAGCGCTTTGAAGCGTAATTCATTTCAGATCTCTTTCAGCGCAACTCAAAGCGCCAAGACTATTCCTTGCTAGAAGCGCAGCGGGCTGTGAGTTTACGCTTGCGGGAGTACGCCTCTGCCATTGACGCCTTCTTGTGAATTCAAATCGTCTCCGTGTAAGTCCTAATTGGGCGGTTCGATAGAATAAGTTTGGGCGGAATTCTGAGTGCGTTCGATTTGGCTGGAAATGTAAACGTATTTGTAAAAAGAGTCGCCCGGTTTGCGAAAAACGCGGGTTCGAGTCCCGCCTGATACCAATACCGAATGCCTTTTTCTGGTTTTCCTATCTTTAGTTGAACGGCTTATATCAAGATGTAAGTTGGATTGGCGAAAAATTGGAGATATTTCCAGCTGTTATGTCTTTCTTTATCCAGATATTTTTTCTATCAATTTGAAAGGTGATATTAGAAATTTTATAAGTAGCTCGGGGATCTGGTTCGGTTTCATTTTACATAATTCATAAGCTTCAAGATTGTATTCATTAATAACTTGATCGGATTGCTTTAAGGCTCAGATTGGTAAAGCAATCGTTTAAGATACGGATACGGAGAGCGTCGTGGCTCAGTGGTTGAGTACCTTTGTTCGGAACCCATGTTCAATTTGGCCAGAACATCTAATTCGCAGCTAACTCTCCAGTGATGGAAAACACCGAATCAAAACAACTTGGATAGCAGTATTAGGCTCGACCCTTGCCACGTTAATATCTAATTTGGTTTTGTGTACACGCTCCTTGGCTTTTGTATTTTCATTTAATTAGAAGATTTATTTATGAATAAAAAAATAAAAGTTCATGCAGAAATCTGAAAATCTGATATGTACCAGAAAAATAGACATACAGTCAAGTTCTAAACTATATGTCATAACCACGATTCATAAAACACTCCAGCCATTCACGTCTCTTTAACAATTCACATTTCTTTAAGTGATCTTCACAAGAGATACAGTCTAAAAAGGTACACACAGACAGTGAGCCATTTGTATCGAGGTCTAAGGGCAAATCCGGCATATCCAGCCTTTCAACGAATGAGCTCGCTACAGTCCGCCATTTTATACAGAAAACTTCCACCTTATTGTGGGATCATCCCTTCTCAGATGCGTAGTGATGCCGAATTGTCGATGGTTTGAACATCGATAGTTGACCACGAAAATCATATATGATATCGATAGGCTTATCGATTCTGTCGATAATGTCAATAATATCGATACTTAAATCATTTAAAACGGGATTGCTACCATGTACCTTTTTTGTTTTGAGTTTCCGATATTTCGGCACTGTTACAAGCGCCATGGTCACGGAGTAACTGGAGATCTTGCGGGTAAGATGTTATTGGCAGACATATCGGTCTACCCTCCTTCGAATTCTTTTATTACGTTCGCCGGCGGTACCACTGTTCACAAACTCACTATTGTCTCGCACCTGTTCTCGACACACAACACTTACAGTATCTGCACGCGAAACGACACTTAGTTTGTTTTTCCGGTTTTTGAACCGTCCGTCCGTTTTAAATGATTTAAATGTAAGTGACCATGAAAGTTTAAAGAAATATAATATATCAATACTGCCGATACTATCGATGGTATCGGTAGCTCAGTTTGGTACCATAATCGATAGTATTGTAGTATTAATACACTACAATACTATCGATTCTATCGATATTGAGCTACAATACTCGCTCAAAATCCAAAACACTATCGAAAGTATCGATGTATTTATTGCAATATTCGGCAGTTAGTAGTATCGATAATATCGACTGGATACTATCGATAGTGCATTTGACACTAAACAATCAGTCAGTAGTATTGTTGTGTGTCGATAATGTTTACGCTATCAGGGCTATCGATATCCATAGACCAATCGATACTATCGCTTTTATTCATTAATCGATAGAGTAACGATATTGGACTAACGAGCGGCAACACTACAGATGCGTGAGATTACAATCCCAGTATTTATTTGCGAGAAAAAAATTATCCTGCCAAACGAGTGTTTACTTTTTCGAGCGTGCTAAAAAAGTTTTTTATTTGCTTTAACGGTGTGTTGTAGCGAATTGGGCCTCGAAACTTCCGCCATTTTTGTTGACATTGTACAAGCATACAGAATAAATATAGCTGGTTTATTGGTTTTGTTCATATTTAGGCCAATTTATTCATCAATACCATCATAACTCGAATTTCGAACTATCTCCTTATATTTTTACAAAATAATAGACTAGTTAGGTATTGTGGGCGTATTACTTGCTGTATACAAAAAATATTTTAGGAAAAAAGATTTACTGACTTCTTCAACGTGAAATTGCTCTATTCAATAAGGAAATAACCATACCAGAGCAGACCTGTTCATGTATACGATGGTAGTTTACTTAATAAGTGTGTTTTTTACAAAAATACAAAAGTATTAGTGTATGTTTATTAGCTCCGTGCATTGTTTGGTATGGGGCTAAAAGGCGTTCATGTCTAAGTATATTTATTTATTTTATTTTGCTAAATGACAGTTTCATGCAATAGAGTACAGAGGAATGACCGGAAATGGGAAGCCTGTCATGCCGTTCACCGTAAACGGATGAATGAGTTATGTGCGTTCACATTCACATGTGCGGGGATCGAACACGCGGCCTTAGGTATAGCTAACTTCCTAACCATTTCACAAAATCGGTCGTCAAACTTGAGTACAGACAGACACATTCACCCTGAACGAACAACTGTATTTTCAAATTGCATTCGTCGGTACAAAGGCATAAGATTAACAAGTGTATGAAACTTAAGAATCCACAAACTGCAAGTTGCTGGAATAACTGCAGGCGTCTTGTGGTTGCCGGGGCGGTGCATAGTTCAGACGAGGGAAGCAAAGTTTAAAACTGAAAAATTCGTACACAAGATTAGAATTTTTGTAGAAATATTGTTCACTAGTTTTCCGCCCGCGGCTAAGCCCGCGTGGTATTCGGATATTATCGCCTTTCTCAGCAAAAGTCGGTAGACTTTGCATCTTTGGTTGGTAGTTTATCACAGCTATGTAAACTATTTATTTTGTTCTGTGTGTTACGGATTTGTATAAACTTCTATACAATTATTAGCGATATGTCAAAAGTGCATAAACCAAAACAGAGCTTTTTTTCCAATCCAGTGGTTGATTAGGTATTTGTTTTTGAATTAGTCTGCAACTTCAACTTACTAATCTACCAAGCTATCTACAAAATATCCATTGCCAACATTGAGACGTTAGTTACCAAGTAATTAACGCTTGTTAATACAACTTGCCCATAGGGTTTAGTTTAAATTATGCAGCTTGTAGCGTTTCGGCAGTGGAATTAACTTTGTACCGTTTCTAGCTTTGTTTGGACTTGAATAAACTTTGTAAGAATGAAGCGAAGCAGTGCAAGGAGTTTGCGAAGTAGCTTCGGGGGTTATTTTAGGCTTTGACCGCGCTGCGGCTAGGCATGTTGCAGAACGAGGCATAGATGCGGTGCACGCTGAGAACTGTGTAAAATAGTTATGAACTGCTGCTTTGTTATTTAGTTAATCTTCTTTACATAGTTTTAATCACTAACATAATATAAACATAGCAAAAATTGTGGCCCATTTTCGGCAACCAATCTTTGCTATGTCATGAGCTTTAATGCAATGCAATGATCCACAAAATAAACGGATTTAATAGTTCATTGTATTTTAAATTGAAAAAAGTTTACAAATGTTTTGTACTTAAATCTTAAAATACGGGACTACCTTGTTTGTTTTGAGTTTCCGATATTTCGCCATGTTTCAAGCGCCATGGCTGTTGCCATGGTCACAGAGTAACTGGAGATCTTGCGGGTGAGATGTTATTGGCAGACATATCGGTCTACCCTCCTTCGAAATTCTAAATTAAATGTTGCCGACGTTTTAGATATTTTCTCACTACTACGGGTAAATTATCAAGTAATCATGTCGTGGTATACCAAGGCACTAAAAATATTTTCCAACTGCTTTTATTTTTGTGTGAGTAACACAAACTAAGTATTATTTAAACTCAATATACTACTTAATCGCTTTTATCCTATACGAATGCGAGTAGGTAAAAGCTCGTCAATGTTAAACTCCTAAAACTAACATTCGTTAGAATGTTTGCCGACCTCGAATAAATTTCATTAAAAAGTTTCACAGAATAAATTTAATTACATTCAAAACAAACTCAAGTTGCGATTAGAGCGAACTAAGACGATTTTGTACGGGAAACTCTTAAAGGGTCTTGACCCTACTTTTTATGACTGTCCTAGTTTAGTTATTTTTTATGCCAGCTACTTTGGTATTTGAACTAACAATCTATTTATTTAATCAATTTAAATTCTAACTAGGTAAAACTAATATTAATAACAATAATAATAATTAAAGGGTTGACAGTTGACAGTTATAATAATTCATAGGCGTCTATATAAAAAAACCGTGTTTTGTTTTTGTGTGAATAATAGATATTTATTAAAAGTTTTTTTAACATATCCGTAACAAGCATTTATCATTGCTCAAAAAGCTCCCGTATTTTCTGTCAAATGAAACAAAAGACACAGACCAAATAAAAGGTAGACAGCTCAAATAAAAAAGATTCCAAATCGACATTGCGCAGTTAAAACTCGAGGAAATCGATGGGTGATAGCGACTTGTCCAAGTCTCCGATATTAAGGAAAACTTGGCCTATTCATCAGTCAGACAATTAAAGTGTTGAGATCGTTTTAATTGAGTTTTGAGAATTTTACTTAGTAAACTCAGGAAGATTAAGATTGAATGGTTTAGGCGATCGGTGCTCGATAACACTGGAAAAAGACGATTTTGTAATCGTTTACTAGTTTGACTTTACTTAGCAACTTGACTTCGGGGGTAATTCTTGTGTTTTAGAAACGTCTGAATTTAGTTTGGATCTGATTGATACGGTCTTTGCTTACCACTTATGTAAATATGACTCATAATAAGAAATTTTCTTAGCGATGCAATCGAATGAACCTTTTTATCCAACTTTAATTCAGTGCTGCAACATTTATTTAGCTATTGAAAGAAAGAAAAATAACCAAATTGTATTTTTAATCAGGACATACCCATTTACAAAATATGCAATGAAAATAAGATTTGAGTGCCCTATCACTAACCCGCAGATGTTGGCAGCAATAAAAACGAAAGACACAAAACCCGTAGCAATTTTCTCAGTTTCAAAGGTTTCTATGCATTCTAGAGTCTATCGTCCCTGAACGCTCAGTAACATTAGTTATATTAAGTATTCTGTGCCCGAGTAATGCATTGGTTAAAGTAAAAACTGTTAAAAAAGGCAAAACCAACTCGATTACTTTGCTTTCGTTGTATTCAGTGCACGCCTGGTGCATTTAGTCTCCCATAGTCCTAATGGTAATGAGTAGATAAAGCCAAATCGCACTTTGGGCTAAATAAAAGCCAGAAAACTGTTGGCCAATTAGAGTGCACAGTTTTCCCAATTGCCGCTGGCTTTTGTTTCATTATTCGTAATGCATTTCAGAATAAATTGGACGAAATAAACGTTTTAAAAGAATATGATAATTTTGTAACCACTGTCGATTGTTATAGACATAGATGCGTTCACATCAACTTTTACAAAGGGGCACCTTGAACTGCTGACATAATGTTAAGACCAACTATTTTTGAATTGTTTCGTAAAGGCTGATGTGAACGTCTCATTGATGAATTCAGGCCATAGGTCGATAATACACGTTGTGCTATTTTAATTTGAAGTCTATATGGCAAAATAGGCTACGTGAGCCACATGCGAGATGCCACATCAACGCTAAAACCGGAGTTTAAGACAGTCGCCGTGGCCGAAATCGGCCGGGATTACATCATCGTCATCATCATCATATGGCAAAAGTCAATAAAGTTATGGAAACTGCTTAGGAACTAGATGTTCTGCCATGTCGTTGGATTATAATGTCATCAGTCAAAATGGCCAGCCGCGACGTTACATTACCATCCCCTGGGAGGACAGTAGGCTGCGTTTCCACCAGAGATTACCTATCTTCGTTCAATGTAGTGATTCTATTGGTTCTCAACAAACATATCGTCGCACATCTTTGGTGTAAACGCTCCCTTAGGCTAGCTTTTAGCGGGTCTTTTTAAAACATAAGTTCAAAATGACTTGTTACGGTTGTGAAAGGTTACGTAAAAAAGCTTTTCTTCCCCTAAAAGAAAGCAAGTTTCAAAATAAAAAAATAAAAGGAGAACTAGAGGCAGCACGATTGGCCATTTAACTGACCGTTGCAAGTTACCATCGGTTTTCATTAAACTCGTTTCCGAAGTGGAACCCGCTGAAAGACCAGGGAACTGGGAACAAACACTTTAAAATACAATTGGTAGCAAGTAAATAATTTGGAGAAAATCATATACAGGGTGGCCCAGCGACAGTGGTCCAAAAATTTTTTTTAGGTAGAGGGCATCATAACAAGTCATTTGAAAAAAACATTAGTTCCGCGAAAATCAATACTTTAGAAGTTATGATTTTTTCAAGTTTCTTTTGAAATTTCTCAACTCTAATCACTTAATTCACTCTTGTTTGGAAACTATCGCACTGAATCAGTTAAAATTTGGTATAGATGTACAATAGTAATGTAGAAACCATATTATGTGCAAGTTTTGAGTTTATTACAAGACAATTTGTTTTTCTTTAATTTTCGTCAATAATTTTTCGCCATTTCAAAAACTACTACAATTTTCAAAAAATCACCGCTGCTATGTTTGTGCACTTGATGACTTGTTTATGATCTTAAAAACTGTCCATAAGTATGATAATAGTCTATGCAAAAACTTGAAGTGATGCAACCAATGGAACACTTTGAAAATTAACATTTTGTACGGTAAGTCGCTAAAACTCAGAATGGGTCATTTCTGCACTGACACTCATTTAAAAAAAAAGTAGCCAAAAAATTTTTTTTCCGATAGAAGGCATTATAGCAACTCATTTAAAAAAACATTAGATACTCGAAAGCCAATGGTTTAGAAGTTATTTTTTTAAAATTTTGGGCCTAAGTGGTTGAACTTCAGAGACATATAAATCACTTGTGTTTGTAAACTATCCGACTGAAAAACTTCAAAATGAGTAAGAATAGTAGAGAGTGAAAAAGGATTTATCTCATTTATTCATTACAATACAATGAGTGATACAAAGGCGGACTTAATGCTATTAAGGCATTATCTACCAGTGAACATAAAATAAAGCGAAGCCAATTAAAGCATGGGATTAATTATTAAGTCATCCCATATTTGAAGTTCCTTAGTCGGATAGTTTACAAACAAAAGTGACCTAGGTCTCTGAATAGGTCTAGGGCCTAAAATTTAAAAAATAATAACTTCTAAACTATTGGTTTTCGCGTATCTAATGTTTTTTTAAATGAGTTGCTATGATGCCTTCTATCCGAAAAAAAATATTTTGGCTACTTTTTTTTTTAAATTAGGGTCAGTGCAGAAATGACCCATTCTGAGTTTTAGCGACTTACCGTACATGACGTTAATTTTGAAAGTGTTCCATTGGTTGCATCACTTTAAGTTTTTGCATAGACTATTATCATACTTATAAACAGTTTTTAAGATCATAAACAAATCATCAAGTGCACAAACATTGCAGCGGTGATTTTTTGAAAATTGTATTAGTTTTTGAAATGGCGAAAAATTATTGACGAAAATTAAAAAAAAACAAATTGTCTTATAATAAACTCAAAACTCGCACATAATATGGTTTCTACATTACTATTGTACATCTATACCAAATTTGAACTATTTCAGTGCGATAGTTTCCAAACAAGAGTGAATTAAGTGATTGGAGTTGAGAAATTTCAAAAGAAACTTGAAAAAATCATAACTTCTAAAGTATTGATTTTCGCGGAACTAATGTTTTTTTTAAATGACTTGCTAGGATGCCCTCTACCCAAAAAAAATTTTTGGACCACTGTCGCTGGGCCACCCTGTATATTAGCCAATGAGATGTAACTTACTCATACGTTGAATTCATTTCATTCGAAATATTGTTTTTTTCTACGTCTAGCGAATTTGAGTATCAAAGACCATAAACCCTCACTATGTTTTAATTTTAGAAACATTAGCATTTTTTTTTTATTTTTCTTAAAATATGAAAATGATTTCGACAACCGCAACATAGCAGTCTAATAATGCACTTGAATGCATTACTTATTATAAGTTGAAACAAAGTAATTCCTGTAGTATTTGCCATGCCTTGAGTACCCATACAACTGCAAAAGCTGTTTTTACGAACAACAATTGGAACACAATTTCTACATTGTATTCTTGATCCTTTTGGATAATTCGGCTGATTAAACTGACTTTGGCTATATCAAATAATACAACCTTTCTAATGTAAATTGTATGAAGTTTCGCCCTTAGACTACCTGGACTGGTCCCGTTACGATCCCTAACACTGAATATTCCCTCAGCAGTTTTTCGCAGGGTAAATCATAATTTCTCCCTGATAATCGCCATCGGCAGGTAATCTTAGTCGGGATTATTTTTTTGCAAAAGCGAAACTCAATTTGGAAGATCTAATGTATTTTTGATGGGCTAATCTGATAAAAATTGATTTCGAACCTGTTAGGGCAATAATTACGATGTAAAAAATAGATCAGACATTTATTTTTGGTTAACAAATATCTTTTAGGGTCTGTTTTATATAATTACATAGCGGCTGCCCGTGACTTCGTCCGCGTGGACATGTGATGTTGTATATTAGCCTATAACCTTCCTCAATAAATCATAAAACCGAAAAACGCGATCATCTCAGGAACTACTTCCTGAGATAAAGGAAGTAGTTCCTGAGATGATCGCGTTCAAACAAACAAACGAACAAACTCTTCAGCTTTATTTCATTAGTATAGATAAAAAGCTAATAACTATTACGACAGGTGTTTCGTTAAGGGTCTAATTTTACTTTGCTTTACTAAGCTTTCCCGTGGTTTTAGCTGGAATTTCCTTACTTATGTTTGAAAAGTAAACATTCACCTCATTTTTTTGAACAACAGTCCTGAGATTTTTATCATGCCGTTTGGTTTCTACGACACTGAATTGTCAACGTAACCTAGAGAGTTACTCAGTATCTAGAACGGGCAGTGGGAAGTACATAAATACGCTCACGACCAATGATTTTAAAATAAAAATAGGTAGATAGGTTACTTGTGCTAAAACAGTGGCACCCGAAATTCGAACGATTCGTACACCTGAGCAAAGCATTGACTGTGTTGACAGTCTGAGACGACTCTTCGCAACATGTATGTGCCTACCTTAGAGCATTAAGAACTGGAGATGCTTTACGTGACTTACCCCTCTGCACGCGTTACGATTAAAAATCCGAACGTTGAACAAAACTACTTGAAACTCGGAAATTTTGACATAACGAGTCAGACGTCGATGAGTAAAGAGCTCTTCAAAAATGCCGTTTTGTGCTGTAGATAGTTGTAAGAACACTTCGAGAAACTTAAATTGGAAGGAGGATAATGTTATGTTTCATCCGTATGTATTTTTTTGGTTCAATTTCATGTTTCTTTTGCAAAAATCACTAATAATTAAAACACCTGAAACATTGTTTGGAATGACATTTGAGTGTTTTCGTAATCACACTAGTGTTGGGGTTCATGGCAAGAAAAATCAATTGGCAAGTTCCGATTGCACTCGAATAAAATATTTCAATTAGTTCGATTAACGTAAGAATAATGTTTCTAATGATTTATTTATTTATTATCCGACTGCGCTAGAAGGCGGGTTATGTTTTTCGAGTGTATGTATGTAAATATGTAAGTATGTTTGTATGTAATAGTGTTTGACACGCTCTGCAGCCTGAACGGCTCGATTTATTTCAGCTTGAGATGTGTCGTTAGATTTGTAATTACTGCGAAAGTGATACTGGTTCTAACAATATAAAAAAAACATTCAAATTCATTTTAAAAAAAGATTATTCACCCGGTAGTTAAAAATTAAAAAACCACACTGCGGTTCTGTGTAATGTAAAAACCGGAAACAGGAAAACAGGAAAGTTGGCATACTCGATGGCACTTAACTTCGGGACCCAAACTAGAATGGGTCGGGAGTCGGGACCCATTATAGAATGGGTCCCCATTGTTACAATTTTTCTTAAATTAAGTGCGATAAGCATCGATATTAACAAAAAGACGAAGATACGACACCCGCATACCAAAAGTGGCCACACTAAGCTAGGTCCAATGGACCTAACTTTCGAGCTAATATTACAGCAACTTGTTTACGAGCACGTCATTCATATACGTTATTGTCATGTGCCAGTTTTCGAATTTGCGAAGTATGAACGTTACGTACTTTCCTTTTTTGTTGGGCGGGTAAGCCGACTATCTCGTTTTAGGTTTTTTACATTACACATAAACGCAGTTGGGTTTTTTTAACTTTTTTTGGCAGTAAATTGACTCGTCATAAGTGTTTGCCTGAAATTAATGCAAAGACTTTTTTTATCGAATGCATACGTCATGTATTCTACAATGTTATACAGACACCATTTGAATCCTTGATTCGTTTATAGAAATTAATCGGATGAAATGATTTTTTATCAGTTGAATAATTAAGAGAAGTGATTCAAATATTCACCAAAAAATTACTGTAAGTGAGGTAGGTAACACTGTTTGAAATAAAACTTGTTATTTTTCCAGCTGTAAGCTTCATTATCTTACAATACGAAAGCATGCATTTAAAACCGATGTTTCCAATCACATAATATCAAGTTTACTAACTTAGGCAGTCTGTCAAGCCCTAGAAACATACATACAGCTCGTTTCAGTTAGGGCAGATTAATCAACAGTTAGATCAAAGTTATCGGATGAACAAATAACAACTCGGCAGATTTCAAAATATTGAATTACGAAATCTAAATGTGGACCATCTTTTTCAGACTATGCACTAGTCATAGGTAGATTTTAAAATCTGCGGCGTTATTATAGGTTAAAAATAAAAGGTTAACCGGTTCACAGTCCACAGCCCACATATGGGCTGCGAACAATTAGCTTTTAATTGTTATATATTTGTGGACAGTGAACCTGCTAATTTATCAGACCAAAAGGTCTGATAAGTTTTTAATCCTCAAAATTGGTCCTTAGTCCAAATTTATACTCTAATAATTGATTTAATGATTGCTTACTGCTATATTGCTTTAAAAGATTAGAACAATCTACACGTTTCAATAAGTTTGTAATTTAAAATATTCGTCTAATAGTTTTAAGTAAATATTCATAAAGGTAAAAAGTCTTAGAAATTATGGAAAATGCGTAATTTCCAATACATAATATAATTCACGATTTCTAATCGACACATTTGTTCAATTTATTTTTGTACATCCAATAGCTGTGTTATGGTCAGCACTAGCCAAGTTGACTTAAGGACCGTGTAAAGACATAATTAATGTCAAAAGTTGTGGTAGTGTGAATCATTTTATTGATATGTGTTTGTAAAATATCCCTGTGTTGCTTATTTAGGTTTGTGTGCGATTGTGCGAACAAGCCTCTTCTGTTATAGTAGAGGTAAGTTTCTTTGTGTGAGTGTTTCCCCCTGCCCCCGCAAAAAGGGACAGACTTTTTTGCATTGACGGGCGGCCCAATCGCGAGTCCATTTCTATATTGTCTAAGGTGCCTACGCTCAAATTAACTACGTTGTTGCCCGTGGACAATTTTTGACTTCGCGTCGGTACTGACATAACCTGTCTACCTCTTTTTAATTGTAATTTCATTGGTCGCAACTACAAAACAAAAGGGTTAGTTAGCGGACCATTGTTTGCTGATGTCATGATGAATGTCACATTCAGAAGCCCACATTTCACCGAGCAAATTCTCTAGTTCGTCTCGACCGATACATGGTCGCTGACAATAATTCATTAAAGTCTGTGAGCGAGTATACAGGTATAGTAGCTACTGGCGGCCAGATGCAAGAACAAACTCAAGTGTTGGCACATTATTGTAAGTCCAAGGTGTATACCAAATCTACGTCCCCCATCATAATTACAATACTACCAACAAGGTTTTGTATTCATTTTAATGCAATTGAATAAAATAACAACATCATCCCACAGTCTAAATGGAATATCACCACGTCTACCCCGATTCCACAGCTCGCAAAAGATTCACATGTCTCAAAAATTGTTTACTGCAAGCATAAGCCGACTGGATTCACGGGTGAGGAAATAAATTGCTAGGGTGGGTGCGTCCGGGTGGGGCGAAGGGGGAGGTGAGGAAATTCAGATTAGATTGAAGGAAGTTTAGATTGGATCGAATTTTCCCGCCACCTTGTTTAAATTAGTATGGGTGGGATGCGTTCGATCCTTGAAGGAAGAAAAAATAAGGTTTCACCTTTTTGGGAGTGAACTGGGGTTCGGCTGTATTGGGTTTGGGTGACCAAAGTGGCCAAGCGCTTGGGAGTAAGTACTTTTCTTACAATGCCATGGGTCATAAACCCGATGGAAGCCACCAAAATCCTACTCATGTTATAAATGCAAAAGTTTGTATGCGTAGTTGGATGTTGCTCTTTCACATAAAAACTGTGGGATGGATTTTGATGAAACTTTACAAACATATATCTGTTGAAGCTTATGTCCTATCCAGATGTAATCTAATCTAAATCAGCCATGAGGATCCCACTGCTGGGCGAAGGTCTCTCCTGTTCTTCTCTTTTATCCAGATGTAAAAGCTATATTAATGTTAAGTTTCATCAAAATCAAAGTTTCGCATATTACATGTAATACCTATTAGTGGGATTCGTGTGTAGAATCACCGTTTATTCGAACCCGAAACCACATAACACCTGTCACTTCGGCTGAAACGCGTGGCGTTGTGACCCGGTCGCCACATGACTGGCACTCATAAACAGGCATCATAGAATGTAGAGGTGACCAACAAGTCTCATTTCGTTATGTATTTAGAGGGTGCCCGTGGCGCAGTTGTGACAGTGATCGGCGACGATCGCTGTTGTAAAGCAACTCACGCCGGGTCGGAAATGTTTCGATCATCTCCGTGCTTCGGAAAGCACGATAAACGGTCCCGGTTGACGTCGATGATGTCACTTAGTTGTCAGTCGGTAAGCCTAGTCAGAGGCCTTAAGGCGGCTTGATAACATCTGACACTAACCTTACACCCCTCTATCATTGCGCACTGAGCCCGCGTGTTAGAATATGGCTCGCACCACCTCATAGTTGAGGTGAAGTCTGTGCCTAGCAGTTGGATGTATACATATAGGCCGTTTACATAATGTACCTATTATGTCTTCAAGCTATCTACTTGAACAACACTGAACGTTGACAAACGCATAGTGGTGGATGTTACTCGGCGTTCCCAATGTCAAAAGCCTTCTCTTAGTGGTGGGGCAGCACAATACCTTGTGTATTGTTTTCAAGCTTGCCAAATAAACAGACATGTTCATACACACAACAGTATTTTGCGGGGATCGAACCCGCGACTCTGGTCGTCAAAAAATGAAAATTATGTTAGTAATAAAACTCGGATTTGTACTCCTCCCTTTAGTTTTTAATATACTGAAACATATTCAACAGTTTAAATCCTACATAAATCGAACATGCATGTTCTTGCATAATTTTAACTGCATTGTTCGAACGGACCGACCACACACGATTGGTTTTAATTAATTCTATATCAAAGGGTGCATTGATTCAACTGCAAACTGTTAGGAAGCGGCTAAATACTGCCTTGATATCAGAAGGTTCACCTTTTGCTATTTTCGTTACTACTGACTACTGATATTCCATCATCATCATCATCCTAGCGATTATCCCGGTTGCTGCCGCTACGGCGCCCAGGGTCCGCTCTTCTGCATCTGCTTCTCCACTTCGCCCGGTCTTGCGCATCCCTCTCTGTGAGGCCACTGGCACGCATGACTGACTACTGATATTATCATACCGATTTGCTAAATAAACAACATGACCTAGATTTTTACCGCGTGTGGCTAAAATATGGAGCGGTCTTCCAGCGGCAGTCTTTCCGGAAAAGTATGATAATAATATGGGTAGCTTCAAGAAAAGAGCGTATTCCTTTCTGAAAGGCAAGCAACGCATTTCGTGACACCTGTGGTGTTGCAGTTGTCCATGGGCAGAGGGAATTACTCTCCATTAGGTGACACTCTACTTAGCTCGTTTGCTATCTCATAAAAAAACATACTTTTTGGGTTGCCATTTGAATGGTTTTTTTATGCTAAGCATCTACGTGTGTGGACAATGGAAGTTGGCTACTAGGTATTGACTTTTAAAGCCACTCATTCTACCTCAATCGTTCTTTCGTTGGCAAAGTAAGTAAGTAGCTACTTATGTACTATATGGATTTCATGTCGAAATAAGCAGTCAAGATAAATATCATCCTTCAGAGACAAATAGTGTATCTATAGCTTTAAAAAAAACGTACCAACTCGTAAAACTAGCCAGAAACATAAGTCCAGGAACAATTTAAAAAAACTACAGAAGACGAGTCTATTCTTCAGTATACATTTTGACAGTTTGTACCTCCTTCCTACAATACAATAAAGCTTATTTTCAAACTGCTAACAATGTCACCCACAATGCAAGTTAAAAAAAAACAGATCCTCTTCAACTACATCCATACATCATGCTCTCAAACAGAACCAATGTAATTATTTCCAAGAGACACGCTATTACACGCCGCTTTAGAAACTCGCGAGCTCCTGAGTGATAGTAGGTGTAATTCCTTTCTCTGGAGCTGCTCCATCATCAATCATCCGAAAGCACATGGCCACTATCCTCAGTGAGTGAGGTTTTTAGTTCTCTTTTGAGTCCTGAAGTGCTTATGTGTATTGTTTAGTAAATATGTGTTTTACTAGGTTAGATATAAGTTTTCTAAATTATTCCTCTTTTAACTGTTTGTGTCCGGTGCTAGTCTCATTATCATTTGACATTATTCCACACAGCTTCATAATCTGGCGTGTAGACTATGAGAAACTAGAAAACGGCCTTCCATACTTGAATACTCCCTTTTTGGAAATACATAGAAATCACCACAATGGAACAGTTTTGTAATCTGCGTTTCCAAATGCTGTATGGCAGTGGTCAAAATGTTCGAAACTATGAGGTTACATAATGTACAGTCAACAAACAGCACATCAGGTTACCCCATTGCCATTTTTTTCTCGCTCTAGCCAAATGTCGTTTCTTTACTACAGAGCAAGGAGGACTGACCGGAAATAGGTAGAGCGAAGTGCCGTCCACAGTACTTTATCCAAGTTCATCCGTAACAAACCTAAATAAGTGATCCTAATACTTTTCCCCAAGAATGGCATTTTAAATAGTTTTCAATGCCCAGGATAGTTTGTGCTGTGCGAAAAGACATTGAGACAAAGACCTAAGGACGTGTTATTTGAGAATTACTTAATTGTTAGTGAATTCCCAATTTGCAATAAAGCCAGTTGTAAGATGGTATTTTGAGACAATACTCAAGCCAATAATTAATAATAAACTATACGAATTCTGAAATTTCTATTAGTGCTCACTGGAAAATCATTTTTCTTTTCTTCATAATTATCTGTTTTCCCCTAGTAGGGGAGGGGGTTCTGGTAAGATGAATCTCATCGCAACCACGCGTCACTGTTTCATTTTTCAGGCTCGAGGTGGTGCGTTGTGAATTATGTTTTTGCTGACTGCAGAAGCCATTTTTGTGCTGAAATTAAAAAAGGTTCATAGCGAATCCATTGTTACATTCGACGGAATGATCAACGGTTTTTGTTTTTGTATATAAATATCATTGTTTTTGTAAATGGTTCTATTTTTATACGTGTTCTACAATCGGCCACGTCATTGTCTATCACCAGGCGAGACTAAAGTCAAACGCAAACTTATTTCGGATATGATTCGGTAAATGTGTTGTTTTCCAACAATATAGATGTTTTTTGACTTACTTTACTTTTTGACTTACTCATTGGTTTAGTTGCTTATGGTGGAATTACAACTTATTTGTTTTGAAATATTTCTTTTTTTTATTAAACTGTTTTTAGACATTTTATGGTGGATTGCGATGTCTTATCTTAAAAATGTACTTTTCATTGACTTATTCTTCCTAAATAAAGTTTATCATTATGATGCCTGTAATATTATTTATATTAAAAACTAAGAAAGAGCAGCTTACACGTTGCGCTACTTAATTACTTCACTGCGGAACTAACTTTAAAAGCATATTCAGAATTCATTGCAATTATGTTCTCCTCTATGAATGTTTAAATTCTCTAGAAAAGCCAAAAGATATTATTTCACTGAAATTATGTTCTAGTTAAGTAACCAGAATTTATTATGAGCTTGTTGTGTAAGTTACATTTAATAGATTTGACATGCCAGTGGTTTAGTGCAATTAAGTGCCGATGTAGAAATAAGGGCAGGATAAAATAAATATCCCTAGATATTATTCCACACAGCGCCATCTAGCCTCAAGATGAGCTAATTAAAGCCCGTTTTTCTTTGGTAAATACATACCCAATATACATAGGAAACAGACCAGACCAATACAAACAGCTATATTCATGCACACAAATGTCTGTACTGTGCGGGGATCGAACTCGCGATTTTTTGTATAATAGCCGACTTCTCAACAACTACACCAAATCGGTCATCAAAATGGGTGAGCTTTGTATGCCTTAACGTGGCTTAGTAACGTCTGTTAGTGAGTTTTACCAAGACCTCTCTCGCAATCCGCACTAACCCTACACGTACACATACATACATGGATGTATGGCTCGTACATCACAGACAATAGTCAAGCACCACTATGTAAAATAACCTGTGTTCCATAAAAATACATAGGAATCATGTTGGACCGTATCTAGTTAGTTGAATTTGTTTTCTTTGTGCAATAAAGTATAAGTAGGTATCTTCAGTTATATTTTGATACATACACGTTCTTTTTGCCTAGTTATAATTTTCATTCTGTTTTTAGTTCTTGCAGTTTGTCCCACTTTTCCTCCTCACGTATACTTTTACCTTTAAGTAAAAGCAAGCATACGAGAAAATTATATTATTGGTCATAAGACCTCCTTTCAACGGGGCCTATTCAGCAGTGAATAAGGGAAGCCTATTCGATTTCTTGCCTAGTCCGGCCGCTATTCGTACCACTCTATACAGGGCAAAAAAGAACGTACCCTAATTGCTATCAAGGCTTTTAGATCGGGCCCCGAGGTGAGCGGTGAACTAACAGCATTATACGAAAGACTTGTGCATTTGATAACATAGAATAAAAATTAAATATTTGACTGTATAGTTTCTAAGTAAAAAGAGGAATTGACAAGAAAATTGAAAAGTCTTTCACATTATATTGCGTCACGAACGTAACATAACATACGGCTACTATTAGTATAGTTAAATTAAAAAAAAAATTTAATAATTAAATAACGCGGGTTTGAATCCGGTACTTACAATACAAACCTTCTAAAATAACAAACACAAAACAAAGTACAAATGTTAAATCTTCTATTTCCCATGATAGATAAGTACAAATCTTTGATTAGTTTGGGGCTAGACGGCAAAGTGTATAATTATGACAAAAGTCATGCCTGATGAAACGCTAACTTCGTGGCCCACCTCAGCACCGCTCTCCCCGCAGCAATAGGACGATACTGGTGAATGACAAATTAGGAGATCTGGTAGAGCACGAAATTGCCTCCCAGTATTATTTATTGAATTTGAGCATTTTTTAACGTTTCCCGCCGCCATTACTTTTTCTTAGAAAGTGCTTTGCTGTTTTATGAACTGTACAGTCAGCACTAAATAGATGTATGTTAGGTTAAAAAACCGCGATAGGCTCGCACTTTACCACGTTGGGTTCTAATTCCCTCGACGAAATGTGGACTTCTGAATGCGCCATTCACCATGACGGCTACAATCAGCATACTGATTGTAGCCATTATGACTAACCCATTAAGGAAATGGTCGTGAGTATATGTTAAGGTATTTATTTATTTATCCTTTATTGCACAAAATTCAAGACAAAAACAGGACTGGAGGCATTCTGTACCCGTAAACTGCAAGGCATAAGAGAGAATTTAGGAAGTTTGGGCTGTGCACCTTGTTGTAGTTATAAAGATAAGTGAGTGATACACAATTTTGATAATATTCTAAATTGATAATAATCGAATGAAAAAATACATAAACTAATAATATAATACGCTAAACCTAAAATAAATAACAATAATAATATACAATGTAATTCCCAAACCACCATGTTCTTCTGTTCACTACTTCACGCAATCGTCCTGTTAATCCATACCGAATTGTGTGTATTATATTTCTGTAGGTATATGTAAGTTTATTATTTTGCTCGTAGTACTGTATGTATGTTTATCTTGCACCACCGCATTTACTTACCTCTCCAGTTTCTCAACCTGAAGGCTGTCAGGAAGAGATCGCTCTTAGCGATAAGACCGCCTGTATTGTACATTCTAAATATCTATAAGCATCGTTATGTAACTTGTTTTCTTTGTGCAATAAAGTATATCTTATCGTATCTCATCTTATACAAGGAATGTGAAAAAAATGGTGTTCTTATGTAAAAAATCCGAATAAGGAGTGCCTTGATTTTTTACATAAGAACACCATTTTTAGGGCAGACAACTTATACTTATCACTATAAAGGTATAAGTTGTCTGCCCCAAAAACGTCAATGATTACTTTCATCAACCAAGCGGGTGGCATTAGTTCTGTTTTCGTAACCTAATTTCCCGTCTTTGTGAATAACAAATGAATTAATCACGAACAAGTAAGGTAAAACTTACTCGAAGTTGATGTTCAAACTGCGTTAAATACTGATAAATATATTACACTGGCGGCCGCCCGCGACTTCGTCCGCGTGAAATGAGGTTAAAAAAAAGTAATATATCGTCATAAATTGTAGCCTATTCAGATGTATAGTATTGTAAAGTTTCATAAAAAATCCATTGAATAGTTTTGACGGGAAGGAGCAACATGGCATATTCACACATACGAACTTTCGCATTCATAATATTAGTATGATAATAAAAACGTTATAAGATTTTATAAGCATATTTTCGTATGTTGTAATTGGGTAAGAGTTGCATCTCGACATTTTAAAATTGCATAATTTCAATATTGATTTTCTTTTCATTTACTTGCTTGACCCAATATTATATTATACTGTTAATACTGACCTCTTATTTTCAGATTTCATGAAGGTTTTCAAACAATCATTTCTTTTAAATACAGATCGATCAAATGCTCATCGATTTGTGAACCTAAGGTAGTTACCGAGCTTAAGCAACAATGCTTAGTCATATACCATAATAATTATTGCACCTCTTTTTTTTACGCAGACTTGATATTATCTTAAATTAATTCTACAGCTTTAATTCATACTAATAAGTATAGTAATATTTTAGAAAACGAAGCTTAAAATTTTTTTTTTAATACTTTTCTTCTGTACCGCAAAAGTGAAATATAACCACTCAAATGTCACTGGTAACTTGAGCTACCAATGCCAATGTCGTCTCAACTGTCACTGGTAGCTTTAGCTACCAGTTTTTGAGGCACTTGAGAGGTGACTCATTTTCCGTTCAGAATCGATTTGGCTGTTACTATTTCAATTGAATATTTTTCTACAATTTGTCTATGATATTTGTATCGACCTGGCAACAACGGACCGTCTCTACGAGAAGTCAAAGTAAGAAAAATAAAAAGTCAAAAGTTCATGTTGAGGTTATGTTATGATAATAAGTGCATGCTATGAGTTTAAAATAAACTTGTAAATATACTATTACATATTACAGTGTGCAATATATTTCAAAATAATTCATAATTTGTGTATTATACAGATGCAGTGAAAACACGTTACAGATTTGATTTTTAAATACTAAAAAAAATAGTTAAGTGAAAGTCGAAAAAAGTGATTTTTTTTCGCCATTTTTTAAATTCAACCAATTAATATTAATTTGCTTAATATAAAAACACGTTAGTCTGTGTTCAGTATAAACGCTTATTTAATGAGCTTCTTGTCTGTGTATTTATCATTTTGCGATCCTATTCGGAAAATTAGCAAATAATTCTCGGAAAATTCGCATAAATTCGCAACAGAAAAAAACAATATGGCGTAAACGATGTGACAGGTGAGAAGACATTAGGTATTTAGCTGTGACGATGGAGTGGATAAAAGTCCTTGGAATGAAGATAGGCAATGTCATCTTGGGAAATACTCTTCAGAGCTTTCAGTTGCTCTAGTTGTTTAGTATATAAACAGGGCACCTGAACGCTCTTTAAAGTGTTTTTCATTTCTTATTTCGGGCTTATTTCAACTATTATATAAACCAAAATATCAGTAACTCTCAAACTCTTTGGAAGAATCTAAAGACAAATGTTCTTCCACCTAAAGCCGATAATGAGCTCCCAGCTGGCCTCCGCTCTGCTGAGGAGATTAACAAACATTTTTTAGAACTTCCGAATGCCAATGACGTTGAAATCTCTAATTTGACTTACTTTGAATTCAATAGATTTAGTGCTTCCTCTTTCTCAATCAATTGTGTGAGCCAGCATGATGTTGCTAAAATAATACAATCTCTTAAATCGAATGCAGTTGGCACTGATAAAATCTCACTAGACATGTTATTAATGACATTGCCTAATACCCTTCAAACTTTAACTTCTATTATTAACAGATCCATCATCACTTCCACCTTTCCTGAACTATGGAAAACTGCCATTGTACAACCGATTCCAAAGTCCACCAATCCCTCTTCGTTCAGAGATCTACGACCTATCAGTATCCTGCCTTGTATTTCGAAAATTATAGAAAAAGTGGTGTACTTGCAACTTATGAACTATCTGGAGAGTAACAATATTCTTCCCCAGGCACAGTCGGGTTTTCGTAAAAATAGAAGTACAACCACAGCACTGCTGGACATTACAAGCAACATTTTGGAGGAACAGGATGTAGGTTTGGGTACAATCCTGGTTTTATTGGATTTTTCCCGTGCTTTTGACTGTTTGAATATACCTTTATTACTGTCAAAATTGGCTTTTTATGGTTTTGATGGTCCTAGCGTTAATTGGTTTAACAGTTATTTAAGTGACCGATATCAGTACGTCCAGGTTCGCGGTGATGATGGTTCTTCTTCCTTTTCGTCTTTATCTCCTGTCACTAGAGGTGTGCCTCAAGGTTCTATCTTAGGGCCCCTTCTTTTTATTCTTTACAGTGCGGACATCGTTAATCATATAAAACATTGTAAGTTTCATTTGTACGCAGACGATCTTCAACTGTATCGTTCGAGCCATCCCAACGAAGTTGTAGCATCGGTGGAATTGATTAACGAGGATCTGAACAGTATTTTCAATTGGTCTAAAAACAACTGTTAGGTGTTGAATCCCAATAAATCCAAAGTCATGGTATTGGGTTCAAGGCTTCAAATTGCAAAGATAAAATCTAAAGACCCATACATTAAGATAGCAGACAAGCAAATTTGTTTTTCGTCAGAAGAACGTAATTTAGGGCTTATAATGGACTCAGAACTGCGATTTGAATCTCATGTACAAGAGCTAGTACGCAATTGCTTCTTTCGTCTTAAAGTTCTATATAGAATTCGGCAATACCTATCCACGAACCTCCGAATAAACCTGGTAGAATCCCTTGTGCTTTCCAAGTTTAATTATGCCGACTCTGTGTATGGTCCGAGGCTCTTAGCAAAGACCAGAAGCCTGATACAAAGAGTACAAAATGCATGCGCCAGGTTTTGTTTTGATATTCCCCCCCGTAGTCATGTTTCCCCTTTTATCAATCGGGCTAAGCTGCTTAACATGCACTCAAGGCGACACTTACACTTCGCTACGCTTCTCTTTGGCCTTATAAAGAGTAGGAAACCGTCATATCTTTACGAAAAACTGTGTTGGTCTTCTCGCATTCGGCTAAATAGACTTGCGGTTCCCCCTCACAGAACAGCTGCGTTTGAGGGGAGTTTTAAGTGTGCAGCCACAAAAATCTGGAACATCATTCCTCCTCCCCTTCGCAATCTTTCCTCTATTTACACTTTTCGTAAAAAAATTAAAGAACATTTTTTAAAGATTCAACTCTCCCTTTAACTGGCTTTTATCTTCTAGTGCCACACTTTACTCACTCTCCACAGTTTTCACCACTCTCACTCGCACACATGTCACAAACACTCACACGCTTATCTCACTGCCACAAACACTCCCATCTTCGTTATTTGTTTATATATCTTCCTCACTCTGCTTGATATAATCTATTTATTTTTTGTTGTACAGCATAGAGCAACGATACTGTAGAAGCATCCCAAAAGTTGATTAACATTATTTTATTTTATACCTAATTGTATTCTTTGTTGAATGTTGTGGCGCTACCATTCCTCAAAACACGGCCTCAGCTGAAAATCAGCGCCTCAGCCCAGGCTGGAGCACAAAGCTGAGCTGGGGACCGATTCGGCTAGTTGCATAACTTCTATAATTTTAGTTTTATTAGTGTGTTTTTATTATTATAACTTTTTTTTTTTTTTAAAAAAAAGAAAGCTTTTATTGTTTTGTCTTTTTTTTTTGTATAATTTCATTTTTCTTTTATTGTTTTTTTTGTCTTTCTGTATTGTAATTTAGCCGAATAAATGATTCTTATTCTTATTCTTATTCTTCTTGAAATCTTACTTCACATAGAAAAGGTTGAAGGATAGGTTCAATTGAGATGAACCTATAGATGAGAGAACAAGATGAGATTCGTCACTTAACCTGATGTTGAGCGGCTTCTGCTGGTGTTCCCACTTGAAAACGACTTGTCACTTGAAGAGTCGCTTACCGCATAATAATTAAATGCGAATAAAATTTAAAAACACTGAACTTAACTATTTCTGACCCTAAGATAAAACAAATTATCTTTATTGAATAAATCGAATAAGCAGGTGCTATTTAGAGGTTATTTTGCTACGAAGGAATTTGGCATAAGTTTTCAGACACGCTTTGATGGAGATTTTACCATAGGAACATAGGCACTTCTAACCCTGTAACGTAATGTACGGTGGACGGCACATCACTTTACTAATAACCGGTCAGCCCTCCTTGCTCTATTGCAAAGAAATGACATTTGACAAAAGCGACAGGAAATGGGGTAACCCGATGTGGTGTTGACTGTACATAATGAGTTTAAACTCGTAATATTTTGCAGGAGATCGAGCACTGCTACTACCACGGCACGGTGAAAGACTACCCTGGAGCATCAGCCGCCTTCCACACTTGCAACGGGGTGTCCGGGGTCATCCACATAGGGAATGAAACCTTCGTCATCCACCCTTTCTACGGCGGGGATCTATCGGTCAGTGTCGCATGCTTTCTTAACTAGATTAAGAACCCGAAGTACAGTCAATGGCATGACAGGCTACGCAATTCTGGTCAGTCTCCCTTGATCTGCAAAGAATTTGGCGTGGTATTTGGAACCGTTGACTATTGACTATTATAGGATCCGTCATTTACGGAAAACTGTTACATATTTACAAAAATAGGTCCGTTCCTTGATTATAAGAAAACGTTTATACTCAATTGGTAAAGTGTGCGAAATTCGTATAACCTCTGCTGTACTAAATATACCTATATTTATATTGACCTGAATTCTTAAAAATACAGTTGTACAACTTGTGAAGCGTTGGATATAGCTGATGTAGTTTTTTCTTCCTATAATTGAGAAAACATACTTCTCCCAGACAAGCAAAATGTACCGGCGATAAAGTTCGTCGTGAAATAGGCGACTACTTCCGTAATCTGTTTGATTGTTTGCCAAGAGCCAGTGTTGGGTGCATTTATTAAACACACTTGTGTTATTAATCAGACTACAGAGGCGCCCATATCAACCTTTAAAAAACCGTTGCAAAATTAGTCTTATGTCAATGGCATAAGGTGCCCTTACGTTAAGGTCAATGTAAGCGCCTCTCTATACGTTTTATGAACATAACTTTAAACTTAGCGAGGCTAAAAATTAAAGCTTTACTACCAACATCTTAAGACTAATTTTAGACCAACAAATTCTGACACACCTATGAACATTTTTTTATGAAAGCCCAAGGAAGCAAAAATTGCAAAGACATGTTTTTTTTGGAAGCTATAAACACTGTACAGCTAAAATAAGCTGTTTTCAAATAGCTGGTTTGCACTTTGTATCTTCAACTGTCACGAAAATACACAATTAAGTTTACTTCCAGTTAACTAATAAAACCAATGCTGTTAAGTAAAGATTACTTCTTCCAAGCCATGGACATTTACTTATTTCACTGTGAACCTAAGGACATTCCAATCTTACATTTTTTGTCCTAAACGTATTATAATAGAGTACAGATCATTTGAACAAGGCTAGAAAGACTTTTGGTGAAAAACCCGGGCTGGCACGCTCAACACTGAATGTTGTGTACGATTTCGGTACACAACATTCAGTGTTGAGCGTGCCGGCCCGTAAAATAGATACTGAATGTTTTTATGAGGTATGCTCAACTTTGACAAGCGTTTGTAAATTTTAATAGTCGCGAGTGAAACATTGAATTACAGTGTAATTAATAAAACAATACGTCAATCCGGTTTCCGTTTCATAAACTTAAGCCATGAACCTGATTCAGAAATTTTTCAAGCAGTTTTCTTCACTGTTGAACACGCAAAAAGCTCAAAATGATCCAATTACTCGCTAGATAAACTGAAAAAGGCACAAATAAACGTCCCCATCTCACCGCTAACTGGTAAATAATGGAAGTAATTGCAGGTGACAACCCCTAATGAAGGGCATCGCTCATGCCGGCAAGAAACACGGATTTACTTGGAGACGCGTTAACTGTTGTTGCTGAACAAAAAATTGGGTTTTCACTGTTGAGGTGTGAATGATGGCGGTTAGACTTCGGGATGACGTATTTTGTTTTTAATCGTATTTTTATTTAAGTTATTCTGGTCATATTATTATGTATTTGCATAATAAGAGTATTAATAGTTATGCGATTAATTCAACACATGCAATGAAAAAAGATTAGTGTCGCCCTCCTTTCACTATTTTGTCTAAAAATAACTTAGTTGCCGACCGTAAATAAGCTTTTTAAACATTGTCATACCGCCTACCACCTTTTTGCCTTACGGTTGATTGCCTTTTCGGCATTAGGCCCACCATTGGTACTATCTCAGAAGTGCTACAATTCTTTTTTTAAACTACAGTCAAGTAAAGTGGTTTTTGTGGTACTCATTTCAACACTGGCTTTAGACGTAAATCATTACATTTAATTTGTTTCATATTTATAATTATAGTATCTATTAACGTTACCAGGATCCAGGAGGTCCATTAATAACCGATAATTATATTATAACATGCCTGTGTTGGATATGAACTAATTAGGTACACTGTAATTAGAAAGAGGTCTGTAATTATTGCGTTCAGTAGGCATAATTACGTTTAATCAAACGTAACAATGGTAGTAGTGATTCGGATATAGAAAATGTAATGTACGGTGGCAAATAATAATGATATGCCTGTCTGTTTGAAGTACTTTTAGGAATTCGATTGTTACAGTGACCGACGGCGTTCAAAGGCTTAAAAAAAATACGTTAATTCTTTGCAATTTTCTTGATTCAAAGAAACACATTGAAAAGGCAATCATGGCGGTTGGGAGGTGATCCTATTGAAAACACCCGGCAAGTTACTCAGCAGTTACAAACTGTTAAATCAAAAGTAACAGTTTCATTTAAGGGAATTAAAGATACAAGTGAATCTGACCAGTCCCTGAAGGAAGCATTTTCAACTTTTTAAGTAAAAGATATGAAAGGAAATACAAGTTGGAATAAATAATAAGTATATTGACAAACTGAAGTAAAATTCTAGTCAACAAAGTTGCTAGGCAACGTTGAGGTGTCAGAGATATCTATGCTCTGGCAGACATACTCTTCACATCCCCTACAGTTTTTGGAATTTTGTAATTTCTTCAATCCATTCCAATCTTGGAGCACAGTTGTTTCAGTCTGGGACCAAACAGTGGCTTAGTGAGCATGTCTGCCAACTGCAACTCCGAAGAGACGTGCTTGACGTAAAAATCTCCATTGCTGACACATTCTCTGATGAAGAAGTGCTTCAGCTTAATGTGTTTCGTGCGCTTGTGGTATTCGTATTGTGGATTTTGAGATAATTTGATTGCTGATTCGTTGTCTAGGTTCAGCACTGGTTTCTCTAACTTGATCAGGTCATTCAGTAGACGATTCAGCCACAATATTTCCTGGGCGCACTCACTAGCTGCCATTATCTCGGCTTCAGTGGAAGAGATGGAGACAGTCGTTTGTTTCTGGCTTCTCCAGCTAATTGCAGCTCCAGAGAGTAAGCAAACTAATCCAGTCGTGGATTTTCCAGTTGTCTGATCTCCTGCGTGATCAGCGTCGCTGTAACAGATTAATTGAGGAGAAGAATGTCTGGTGTAAGTGAGACCGTTGTGTTGCGTACCGTTTAAATAACGAAAAATACGTTTGACTAGCATCACATCCTTCTTGGAAGGTGTCTCAAGATTTCTAGAGGCGATTCCCACAGCGTAAGATATGTCAGGTCGTGTACCTACTGACAAATATGCCAAGGCACCCACCGCTTGTCTATACGGGAAATTGTATACATCATTAGTATTAATGCTCTTGTCTTCTCCCGTGTTTTTAATAATGGGTGTTGGCGCAGGCTTGCAGTTCATCATTAAATATTTTTGTAAGACTTTCTTTGTGTAGGCCTGCTGACACAATGTTATTTTGTCTTTGTACATTTTTATTTCCATTCCAAGGAAGTACGAGGCAGGTTTGGTGGTAATCTTGAATCTCATTTTTAGTTCTTCCAGAAATTCATCACCCGCTGCAGACGTATTATACGCTACAAGTCCATCGTCAACGTACAGACCAATAAAGACTTTGGATTGTCCTTTAATTCTGATATATAAACAAGGATCTGCTTCACTTTGATGAAATCCACATTTTTGTAGGAAATCTGCAATGCAGGAATTCCAACAGCGTGGTGCCTGTTTGAGTCCATAGAGACTGCGTTTCAACATGCAGACTCTTTTTGTGCCATCATGATAGCCTTCAGGCTGTTTCATATAGAGCTCTTCCTTTACTTCTCCATAAAGAAAGGCTGTTGACACGTCGAACTGATGTAATTTCAAGTTTTCTTGACTAGCAAGGGCGAGTAGTGCTCTAATAGTACTCAGACGAACCACTGGACTAAATGTTTTGTCGTAGTCGACTCCAGGTTTTTGGGAATAGCCCTTAATGACTAATCTAGCCTTGTACCTTTCCACAGTACCGTCTGGGTTCATTTTTACTTTATACACCCATTTGCAAGGTAGAGCTGTTCGTCCTTTAGGTAGGTCAACCAGATCCCACGTTTGGTTGTCGTTAAGTGAGGCTAGTTCATTGAGCATGGCCTCTTGCCATTTTGGCTTATTAGGAGAGTCCATTGCTTCTTTTAAGGTTACAGGTTCTTTAGGCTTATTGAGATTTTCAATTTCTTCAGCTGCTGCTAAAATAAAATCATCATATTTTAAAGGAGCTCTGATTTGAGACCTGTCTCTTAAAACCCTCGTTTGAGCAGTGGCGTTATCTCTAATCATAATAGGTTCTTCAGCGTTAGCGTTGTGCATAGGGTCGTCATTGTTGATTGAACCGGAGGTTGACTCGTAATCGCTCTCATAATTTTCTGTTTGTTCAACGTCACCTGTGCTGTCGACTAAGTTTCGTTGAAGGGGTTCATTGTTTCCATCGTTCCCGTCACTGTCGCTGTCAGATTGCCTATTGTTGTCAAGCGGTATCACAGTTTGTTTGTGTGATGTTCTGTTTATAGAGGTCTTTTTTGGTTGTGGGGACTTAACTTCATCAAAAAAGTTTGATTGTCCATTTTTCTCGAGCTGGTTGTAGTAAGTGGTCTTCATAACTTTTATGTCCTTTGAAATCATAACGTGGTTTTTCGCAGGAATGAAGATTCTGAAAGCTTTTGAAGTTTGAGAGTATCCAGCAAACAGTCCTGGGATTGCTTTGGATGCAAACTTGTGTCCATTAGTTCCTTTTTTCAGTACAAACGTTTTGCTGCCGAAAACGTACAGATGATTTATGCAGGGTGGTCTACCAACCCATCGCTCGAAAGGTGTATTCTTCTCAATGGCGCTGTTTATATTCCTGTTGGACAGGTAGTTCGCAGTCATAATTGCTTCGCCCCATAGTTTAAGTGGTACCTTTGCGTCAATCATCAGTGCTCTTGCTTTCTCCACAAGAGTACGGTTCTTCCGCTCAGCAACTCCGTTTTGGTTTGGTGTGTATGGTGCGGTAAGTCTGCGTTGTATTCCGCAATGTTTTAAGAAAGTGTCAAACTCTTTGTTCACGTACTCAGTACCATTATCTGATTGTAGAAACTTGATTTTGCTCCCGGTGTGCGTTTCAGCTGTCTCTTTGAACTCTTTGAATTTGTCCAATACTTCGCTCTTATTTTTCAGGAGGTAAACGCTGCAGTATCGACTGTAGTCGTCAATAAAAGTAACGAAATATTTGTTACCGCTAATGGTGGGAGTTCTGATAGGTCCACACACATCGCTATGAACGATTTCTAGGCGTTCAGTAGTTCTTGGAGACGATCGGGGCTGAGGGGCAGGTACTCGATGCAATTTTGCTTGAATACAAGCTTCACATTCTGCCAGTACTTCCGATGAGTTAAAATTCAAACCAAGTATGTTTTTGTTTTGTAAGGCAAATTTCAGATCTATGGCGTTCATGTGACCAAGTTTGCGATGCCAGTCGTTAATGTCTGATGAGTTCACTGTTTTTGTGTTAGGAACTGTTTCTTTATCATCATCATTAACTAAATTGTTGTACTCTTGTTTGTGAGGTTTGAAATAATAGAGACCATCTACTTGTTTAAATGCGGTGAGAGTTATTCCAGTGTGAGGATTGTTGACTGTCGCTTTTGTATTAGAAAATATGACAGTGCATCCAGCATCTGTCATCTTACTGACGGACAACAGGTTAGTGCAAAGACTAGGCACATACAAGGTGTCTTTCAAGTAGGTACGAGCCATTCCAGTTCCATTACTGGTAATAAATGAAACTGTCCCTTTTCCAGTAATCTCTGCAGAATGATCTTCAGTTGCGAAGTTGAGTTTTCTGGATGTACTCTCCATAGTCTCAAATAAGTCTCGTTGATAGGTCATGTGAGACGTACAACCGCTGTCAAGGACCCAAATGCTGTTTATAGGCTTTTCTGTCTTGTTTTGAGTAAGGAGACACTGTGTAGCAAAATGGTTCTTATGAGAATCATCAGATTTCTTGTGTGATTTCTCGTTTTTCTTCCAGCAGTTTGTACATATTTTGTGATATTTGCGTTTGAAGATCTTCGTGATCACAGGGTTTGGGTTCAGGTTTGTAGTCACCGGCCACGTTTTGGCTGTGGCGTGCTTCGTATTCTTCTATTATTTTAATTTTTAGCACTTCTGGCTTTGGAAGAGTATCTCGCGATTCGATGGCCACTCTGAAGTTGTCGTATTCCTGTGAGAGACTGTATAGCATCAAAATAGTAAGTAAGTCCTCGTTAATTTCTACGTCCATATCAGCCAGCTTGTTGACAACATCCATGAAATTGTTTAGATGTGTTCGAATGTTTTGACTATCATCAAGTTTGGTCAGGATAAGTTGTTTTAATAAGGTTGCTTTTCGGGCAGGACCTTTACTGGCGTAAATTTCATTCAGTTTGTCCCATAAAGCTTTCGCAGTAGTGCACTTTTTAATTAGCTTCAGCTCAGAAGGAGCAATTATAAGAATGAGCTCCGACCTTGCCTGTCTGTCGCCTTCGGTATCGGCTGCACTTGCGTCTGAAGCCAGGGTTGTTCCAATGTATTTCCATAGTTTGTTCCGTACTAGGATCGCTTCAGCCTGTATAGCCCATGTGTCGTAATTTTCTCCCGTAAGAGGGTCAATTTTTGTTGACATTTTTGTTTAAATTTTACGATTCACTGGCTTAGTACGACTTTTAAATCTTCTTTTAACGCTCTGCTACCATTTCAACTTTTTAAGTAAAAGATATGAAAGGAAATACAAGTTGGAATAAATAATAAGTATATTGACAAACTGAAGTAAAATTCTAGTCAACAAAGTTGCTAGGCAACGTTGAGGTGTCAGAGATATCTATGCTCTGGCATACATACTCTTCACAAGCATCTACTCACAAGCTGACGTGTGAGTCAGACATCATCGCACTCAGCCATATTTTAGGGAATGACCCGAGCAGATCTAACTCATTCCCAATGGCACTGTTCACAAGTGGACGAGCCAGCTCTCGCTCCATCAATTCCACCAACCATATTGCACAAAATGCTTTGTTACTGTGGAATCCCAAACCGTTATTTTGTTACAATTTCCGTTTGTTTGTGAACAGCACGCCAGTAATGGACCTCGGAGGTGCACTTCGGAACGCGCTAATGGTTTGCGAATGGTCGATGCTGTGGCTTTAAGTGTGCGTTTTTTTGGATTCAAATCCGTATACCACCCCACCTCGCGGTTTTTACTTTCATTCGCGTTTTTAGATTTATCAATATAACTTAGTTTTTGAGTATTTTGGCGGCAGTGAGAATATTTTTAAGTTAACTGCAATGCACAGACTAAAACCAGTTCAAAATTTAGAGACACGCTCATAATTTCAAAGTTGGCCGTATACTCCTTGAAGGGGAAAGAAGCCCCAAAACCACGGCTAAAGTTGGTGCAGGCAACTTTAGCCCAACTCACTCACAAGTGGGCTCTACCGGTAAGTTAGTATGAAAACTTTATGCTATATTATATATTACTTTTGCAGTTTGACGGTTGGTGGTTATTTTGTGACCGATTCCATGTATTATCCAGATTCCATTTGAAAACGGAAACTAGAAGAGAACTATGATTTTAGATCATCTTTTACTGTGTCAAAATGTTAAAAATATTCAAATCAAATTTAAATCGAAAATATTGACAAGACGCTTACATTATATCTGAGCACACAAAAACATACCATTCTGAAATAATTTAGAAAACATTAGTGTGAATTCGTATTACCGTACCTTTTATTGAGTCCTGGCTGTTTAAGATCGACAAATATAAAAGATATAGTAAAATAATAATATATAATGCTATTCTTTTGCTAAATAAATCCCTTTTTTAATGCCTAAGAATGAACAAGTATTTTACTGACATCGTAACAAGGACGTTATCCATAATAACCTCAATCTTACCTAATCCCATCTCCATTGTTACGTATTTGTTAAACACTCTAAAACTCATAAATTGCCATAAGCCGAGTATTACAGCATTACAGTTAATTACCCGAAGCGATTTGTAATTTGGTTGTTTATTGAGATGTCGTAATTTGACTACACTGTTTCGTTTAAGTGCTAGTGTGTAAAATAAATTGAAGATTAGATTTTGCTAGCGGTATTAAAGTTTCTCTTTCATGACCGAGGGAGTAATATTCAAGCTACATGCAGATTTATTTGAGTCTAAAGTGTAAAGCGAAAAACATGTAATATGTGATACTTATTTAAAATCTATGGGCTCTAGAAAAAAACCTTGTAGTTAAGCGATTCGCCAATTTTCATTTAATTTTAGTCGATTGCTCGCTAAGCTAAAGCGCTCGCCTTTTTTCATCTATGAAAGCCAATAGTATCTACTTTTTATGAGGAAAATAATACAGACACCACCTACATAAAATAATAGAATCAAAATTAATTCGATTACGTGGTGAACCACGATTCGGCCTCCAGGTGCGAGTTACACAATTGGTTAAACGAGATACACTGTACGGTTTAAGGTCACAATTGGAATTTCAAAATTTCCGTGTGATATACGAGTATGCGACTCAAACACCAAGTCAAATGCGTCAATTGTCTCTCATCATTGATAGCTGCCGCCCAATGTCAATTCCTAGCGTTTCATGATCCATATAAACAACATCGTTGCGCAAATAACTTGAATATCATAATAAGGAACTATAGGTGTCAAACCTATACTACCGTTTCAGGAACCACCCTCGTTTGCAGTTAAAGTTTTTTGCAAAATATCCCGTTGCCATAAAACAAAGGTTCGCTTGACCTTTCCTCTTTTTGTCGAGGCGGGGTGTCCTGGGATTAGGCACAATGACTGGTAATTAGGTTAATTACACGGGGCACTAGGGATCCCAGGGTTTTGCGAGAAACACGACGAAAAAGCAACATGAAGTAACAACGTGTTAAAATTAGCAAGGCGTGGTAGAATATTACGTTTGATGGTCGTATCGCATAAACACTACCCTCTTCAAACCTCTTTGACGTAAAATCCAGTTAACAAATGTACTTTATAAATTATTTCTCACACATTTCACGTCTCTACAATGGAATAAAAAACATGTACTGATTATGTGTGGTTGTGTGGTCACAAACACACGGAAATGCAAGCAATGAGACCATAGAAACAAATACATAGTGTTTAATAGAAACAGTGAGTACTAATGAAAAACAGAATAAATATAGCAATGAACAACAAAACGACTGTGGTATACACCACACTGTGTATACCAAACTGTGACCGATTTCCATACACATCCGCTCACGACTTAAACGGGGAAGTCAGAAGCACACTGATTACTGCCGTCATGGCAAACGTAACATTCAGAATCACGCCGGAATGATTGATGAAACTAAGCCCAACGTGGCTGAGAGCGAGCCTACCACCGTCATCCAGGTTGCTTGGGTTTTGTATCGGTATTTCCCACCAGCTGAGACTTAACCGCAAGTTGCATCGATGAAAACACGGTACGTATACCGACCACTTGTAGTCTCCACACCCCTCAAACTGAACATCCTTTTTGCTCAGACTTTGTTACACAAATTAGTTGGAAGTTTTATTCGTGTAATGTGTCCAAGCCTAATAAGCACTACACTACTGTAAATTTTACCAAAAACCGCATTTTTCGTCGACATTGTCACGAATGAGCTTAACACATGCAGCCCCCCAGGCAAGGCAAGGGTAGTAAGACACCAAATGTATGCCGGATAAGGGTCGGATTATCTCGTCCGGACCTGTCAACCGCCTTGACAGTTACAGGGTGGAACTGTGCCGCGAACGCTAATAATTACGGTACCAAGCGAATTTGTCACTGGTAGCAATTATTTTGTTACAGTCTCTAAACAAATAACATATTAAGCATTCAAGGTGTTTTTATAGAAATATTAAGTTATAAAAATTGTGAATAACCTGAACCAGCGTTTAGAATGTCATATCTATTCAGTCATTTCATACTTGTTAAAAATGTCTGAATTGTTCCAAATTTTTCAGTGAAAAGTTTTGTAAGAGTTATTAAGAATTTCTTTTGGAAATATTGCATTTTAAACTACTTTTTTTAATATCAAGAAGTAACAAAGTTTTTCACCTAACATTATATCATTATTTCTCGCCAGAAATACGCAAACATTTTGTTATGCCTTAGTTTTTTATGTCAGGGTTTTAATTATCTTCACTAAAAATGATTCTTGGATTATTCCAAGAGAAGTAGCATAAAATAATATTAAGACTTTGCCTAAGGCACAAACCATTACAGAAAACTTGTTAGACGGTAATACAAAATTCATGTCATATGAATAAGACAGTAATTGTTTTTAAACAACAGCACAACCTGCTAATAAAACATGTTGAAAATTGGATGACCTTTATGACAAAGTAATAAAGTTTAAGAAGGTTTGTATTTTATTTAGAGTTAGTAGTAGTATGAGTTACGTTGTAAGTGTAATTTCACAAAAGCTGATGTAGTGTGCTGGTGTCTATACTTACAATATTCACATTACCGACTTCATGAAAATACAAAATGTTTAATTTTCTATTAAGAAGTATAATTAAAGAATACATTATCATTATATTATCAGCTAACTTAGATTATTGAAATGAGACTATTGTGTCTTTGAAACCTCCTCCTCTCTTATTTGAAACAAATTGGATTTTCATTGAAAAATTCACAGTTACATAAACTAATCTAGTCCTTAGTTGCTTCAAATTAAGTCTCTAATACTTTGAGATGTTATCTTGTAAAAGCCAATTCTCCATCAATATTAAGTTTCAGAGGTAATTTATTTCTAATAATCGGAAACTAATAGAGGACGACTAAGTGCCTTGGGAAAGCTCTGCGTATGGGTACAACTTGACGAAGGTGTATAACGACCGTTCTGATGGAACTCGAGTAAAGGTAAATAGTAATTTGAGATAAGTTACTTTTGAAGTTTATAACTAACACAGTCTGCAAAATCAATCGAGTTTATTTCAGCAAAGAATGCTGATAAAAGTAACACAAAGATGTGAAAATTTAATGCAAAACAAAAGTTGTTTTTCTACCTGGTGTTTAGGTCGTTAATATACCAAAGTTTCTTACCGTCCAAAATGTATGTTCTCTTTCGGTATATTAAGCCATAAGTCTTGCACAAACTTTTAAAAATTACTTGAATACTTTTGATAAAACACAGCACATTCTTCACATCTTTGTCATAAAATATTATTTTCCAGCACATCCATTATTTATTTAGAGATAAAAAAAAAAACAAATTTCTGCTTTTTGGATCTTTAGTAAAGATACTGCATGGGAAATGCTAAAAATAAAAATAGCATTAAAAAGTCTTAAAATTTTAAATGGGGCAAAAGAGCCCCATGGAACATAAGCGGTGTTTAGGAAAAAAGATTTACGCAAACGATTAGTGCTCTCGCTCTAACACAAACGCCTGAGATATCTGTCTGATGTTTTACATAACTCAAGGAAAAAGCCGCAAATTGAATAAGAGCAATGTTAGTAATGTTAAATATTTGTGATTAGAGACATCTAATCACAAATATTTTAAAAATAATGACACACATTCTAAACACGAATTCCTTAAAAAGGCTATATGTCCAGTGGACGGTAGGCGAGCGGTGCAGGTCGAAGAAGTTAACTAAAGAAGTTGGCTTATTCCTACAGAAATGCATGTATAAGGGATGCTCAGCATTGATTGACGTTTGTGAATTCGGGATTGAGAGGATTAATGAGAGCGGAAAAAGCGCAAAATGTGTTCCAAGAACAAAAATGTAGTTTCTGCTCACCGTTTGGCCAAACAGGCGTAATGGTGTGTATGTTCGTATTCCTACAGATAACGAATCTAACGTAAATCATTTGCCAAAATATACAGTATCTTAGTCGTTTCGTCAATGAAAGGCACTTCGAGTAAGAACATTGTAACAAGGATTTAACTAGGGATGCACGAATGTTGTAAGTGGCAACATCCATAATTCTAGCAAAACCAGGATTTAAAAAGTTTTTGATTGTGAGCTGTTCTAAGTTTAGAGTTAATTGTTTTCATCTGCGGTTTCAAGGTGGTTCTAATTCAAACGAATAGCACAGAATCATTTATTTTTTCAACTAAAGCACACCATTTTCACTATAATATCAAATATTAGAACTTAATCGAACAGACCAGATGGTCTGTTCGATTAAGATTAAGATTAAGTTGATTAATGAGAAGATGCAGAAGATGACTAAAAAGTGGACTTAACACAGTTGTACCAAACCTAAGGCTGAGAGAACGCGATTAGGTTTTTTTTTTCAGAATTATTTAATATCATAGATCCAGTTTGTTATTTTACTTAAAAAGTCCATTAAAACAACAAGATCTACTTTAAGATGGCCAGACAACAATTTGTCTAACGATCATAAATCGTTGTTAATTTGTCTCTGACCAAATACAAATGAAATCTAGGCCAACAACAGAGAAGGGCATGAAAAATATCGATAATTGACGCCAGAGGACATCACTAATTGTAACCGGGATTCATCTAAAGTTGCCAAGTAAACGCGCCAGTCACGGCCCTCGCCTAGTTGCGTGATTAATGTTAAAACATCCGACGACTCGCTTCCTACCTTCAAATCCCGTGAATCATTGTAGGCAAAAACTTCCCGCCTCTAGACCAAAAACGGTATACATTAGGATGATGAATGTACGACCCACTTATCAATCGATAACGTTATACTGTGTACTATTACAACATTATATTACTAGCAGACCTAGCTAATAATAGTTCTAACCAGTAATAGTAATAGTAAAAGTAATAGAGCTGCAGTTCCGACAGTTATTGTTACCAGTTGATAACATCCAAATTTCAATCTTGAGTGTGGTAAAAATCTATGACACATAATTTCATTACATTATTCTGATACACTTAACCTGAAAATGCTTCCTGGTACTACTCCCCGCCACGTCAACCCAGTACCATATCTAATCTTTCACGTCTCGTCACGCAACTTTACAAGTGGAGTAAATGCAAATGCAAACTCTTCTCTGTGTGTACAGGAAAACTGTTGTTGTTCTAAAATAAAAGAACAAATATCTTACCTGTATATTTTTCCATACATGTTACTACTTTTAAGTAGCACTAGAATAAAGTAGTACCTACCTCACAGAATCAACACGAAAAGTAAATGTCACGTCGTTCAAATTTTGTGCTAATCGGGAATCATTGCCAAAGCCAGTCCAACTAGTGTATTGAAATTGTTATTGTTGATCTTTTTCTGCGGAGCATAAACAATATTAAACCCTTAGTAACCAAATCCAAGTCCTACTCGAAGATAGAAGCAAATGAACGAAATAAACCGTTTTAAAAAAACATTAAACGATAAAAAGGAAATCTAATCAAACTGCAGAGCAGCTCTTTATAAACGTCAAGAGGAAAACAATAACCCTCAACAGCCCGCGCGATATTATGGCGACGTATTACGAGGCACGTGTCGGTGTCACGCGGGCGTTTGTCACGTCGACAATAATCTGTCGCTGGTCGTTTTGTCATGCTCCCATCCTGATTGCGATAACGCACTGGAAGTACAATTGCTTTGTTTTACTTTATTTAGCGCAAAGAAAACAGCAATAAATGTTTAACCATTATAACGTCACTCTTAGATGCTACTAAAAGTCAGAATTATAAGTTGTATTTAGTCACAGCAAATGATTTTGCAAACTTTTCAAAACATCGTGTGCTGGTCTGATATTAGCTTGACATGAGCAACACTTGCCACCCTGACGCCCTGTGACAGTTAAGACATGACATTAAAAGTCGCCAGACGCCGGTCTGACAAAAGTGTATTAAAATTACATTAAATCTAATCTATTGATATTATTTCTGGCACTATCTCCTTTGATGAGATGGAAGCACTGAGCATCTTTGATTCTCATGCGAGCATCTTGCAAATAATTGATAATGACCAAGAAATTCCCTCTTGAAACTAATTTAGCGAATAATATTCATCGCTCCAACCATCCTCATCTTGATCCTCTTACGGGTAATCTCCTTGGACGAAACATTCCGACGCCATTATGCGAGCGTGTGATGCGAGCTTTAGTTTAACACACTAAGCGTGGATTTGCAGCTCGGGTTCCGGGTAATGATTATAATATCTGTCTCTCTCTGTCTTGAATTGGTTAAAGACTTCAAGATGCTACTACGGACGAATAATAAATTTATCAAATCTAAAGAAGATGCTTTTACAGATAGATAGACAATACCTGATGTGAATACAAAAAAACGAAAGACAGATTGTAACAGCCTTTTCATCTTAATTGGAAGTTAAATATTTGAAATAATATTTCTTCCGAGTGTTAGAGATGCCTATTACATTGATGAAATCACCCTGGCTCATAGGGTAAAATATACCAGAAAGATTCGGCCGGTCTGTTAATGGTCTTAGTAGCACAGTGGTTAGTGCAGTCGCCCGGTTTGCGAAAGATGCGGTTTCGATTCCGGCCTGAAGCCAACATGACCAAATGTCTTTTTCTGGTTTTTAGATCTTTAGTACAGTTAGATTGCTCTGATAGATTGGCCATAATATTATAGAACAGTACATGAACTATCGGTAAGAATCTCGTGACATATTCATATTAACATCAATGTTTGCGGTCAATAAAGATTAAAAGCTCAACCTGCTCCTATATGAGGTGATTATTGACCAATACTAAATCTGGAGTGGTTCTGATCGTGATAGCTAAATGTAAAATTTATGACAAGATGCTAATTCAGACTACAATACAAATTGAATGATTTTCGTGAGGAAATCCTTATGTATACCGGCCTGCCTGGCGGTTGAACAATACATATCCCAAGATATTTAGAGCGTGAGAACACTGTTAATACCTATACTCGTATGTTAGGCGTTTTCATCTGAGAATCGATATAAACCTGTTCAGGCACCTCTCATGTCTCAAACTTACCAAGGTTGTTTGGTAGAGCAATAATATTTTCCGTGACAATCTAAACAATTTGACAACTTAACAAAAAGATTCCTAGCTTAGTATATTGTGACGTGAATTAATGATACTGTGCTTATAAATATTAAAGAGAACAAAAAAAAAAACAAAAGTATCTTAACCTTACCGGTGCTTTGAACTTACAGCTGTTGGTGTATTAAACGAGTTATCTTCTGTGTAGTTAATTTATGAGCTGCTGATAGTACGCCATCATAAGCCAGTGTTGAATTCAGTTAGCAGCTTATCGTAATTAACCCAACATATTATTGCGGCCGTCAATTACACGCAGGATTACAGGGGACGTGACAAACGCCTGGCTCACTCGAGCCCTGCACTTGCAGACACTTCTGAGACGTTATTACAAGGACACGCTATTCCTTACGGTAGCAAAGCTTGAGAATAACATTGTTTTGTAGCATGTGAGCTAATGCTGGACAATCTATTAGCAAAATAATTGTAATAGTGTATTTACAAAGTTGTGACAGTGGATCGAAAAGGATTACTATAGTAAAGCTACACGCACTAGGTCGGGAATAAGACTACTTCCACCTTGGTCGGAATCAACGTGTCAAGCAGCACTGCTAGGCAGCACCTTAGTGGCAGGGTGATTCGGAGTCATTCCTTTCCGAGCTGTTGATAGTACGCCATCATAAGCCACACAGTGTTTGATTCAGTTAGCGGGTTATCGTAATTATCCCGGCATATTATTGCGGCCGTCAATTACACGCAGGATTACAGGGGACGTGACAAACGCCCGGCTCACCCGAGCGCTGCACTTGCAGACACTTCTGAGACGTTTTTACAAGGACACGCTATTCCTTATGTTAGCAACACTTGAGAACAAGACTGAACAATAGTTTGATATACATATCGATGGATATTTTTATCGCAAAATATCGTAGAATTCAATTAAATATCCCAATGTACAAGTTTGTCGGTCTTATGGCTAGGAAGCGATCTCTTCCACACAATCTCCAGGTAGGTAGGTATGTATCAATGTATACTGATGCTGGATATAAGCTTTTGTGTAACTTTTGTATAAGTTCGTTCGTATGTATGTATATATATATTTGTTTAAAGTGCAGATAGTGAATTGGCAGCGATCGCCATGGTAAAACTTCACGCATCGGAACGGGAATAAGACTGGTGACCATCCTAGTTTTTTTATTTGTTGGACATCTACATGCTTTAGGAAAGTTACGTTGAGCAGTTTGTCCCTACCGTCGTCGCTAGATTTCAGTGGTTAAACCAAGTCAGAGGCCTTAGGGCGGCTTGATAACATCTGGCAGTAAGATGTATCACTAACTCGTTTTAGTTACTCGTCATAGTTGAGATCGGATCTTATTCCTTAAGCACACCGACTTGATTTCCCTGTTGAAATCTTCTAAAGGGACAGCCAGATCCAAAAGATAATATTTACTTTATGATACAAAATATAAGCATGGCTATCAATAATTGCTCAGCATTTGTTCATAACTAACAAATCTTTGGTGCCCACACCTGAATACTTTAAAAAAATACAACAATTCTTAACGTCTTACAAAAGTGCATTAAAATTAACCAAAGAAATTAAAAGATAAATTATAAATAGGTGAAGCACTTAACACGTCTCGGCGAACCCGCAAATCATCCAAGTCCTCCGCAATTTTATTTCACTTTCCCTTTTATTTAGAGTGATTAATGTGGACGGCAAAATGGCGGCATATTTCTGGCGTCTTTAATTCCGCGCCGTGATACTTTTTGTGCTCAGTCAGTACGCAAATTGAAAAATGGTAATGTTATGCAACTTTGGAGACGGAAATAGGACGAGTTTGACTTGGAGAGTGTTTTAGTCTTGTTGTTATGGTTTGATATCGCGCTATTTATAAATTATAAGAAACTGAACCAGTGTGTGAGTTTTTTTGTATTAAATACAAAATAAATCTGTCCGTATGATGTAACGACTCTTTCACTTCTGTGTTTGAATCTTACCGCTAAATTATCACTGATCGTAATACCACACAGTGCCACCTAGCCCCAAACTAACCAACAAAATGCTTGTGATAGTGGATAATAGACAACGGCTAAACATACTTTTTTTTTTTTTTTGTAAATACATTGTTACAGAATATACATACTCTTACATAGGAAATACCCAGAACAGCACAAACGAACATATTCATGCACACAAATGTTTGTACTGTGCGTGGATCGAACCCGCGGCTACTAGTGTAATAGCCCTCTGATGAATCGTGAAATAGCTGAAAATAGACTAATAAATAAAATATTTCAAAGCGGCTTTTTATTTTATAAACAACATCCCATTTCACCCAAATGCATTGAAATCTATTGTTTACCCCCAACATGTCACCATTTATCTCTCCGTTGTTATCTTCTAAACGGACCGAACAATGCCACCAGCGTTTAACCCTTCAATAGCTCGCTGTTCGAGTCCGTGAAAAAATAAATTAAATATCAATCTCGAAACAATTGGAAATACACTGTCACAGCAAAGCTTATCAAGTGCCACAAATCAAGCCGGCGTAACAATAGTCTCGAACAATAGCTCGACTTTACAAAGAACTGCGCTCATTACTTGAGAAAGGATGAGGATGAGTCTCCCGCCTTCTCAGTTTATTTTGAGCTCCGAGAGTTTATTAAGCCCCTCCCCCCTCCCCCCTCTTCTGCGTCTGCTAGGCTGGCAGGGGGTTCTATCGCTGAATCTAGATAATTGATAGATAAAGATCTATAGGACGGGAACGGGTTTGGTGTAGTTGTGGTATGTAGCTGGCTGGATTACAGGTTTGTGTTTAAAAGATAATTCGGTCACATTTTTCATAGGGGAAAGAGCGAATAATCACTTGTAAACATAGTCCGGTGTTTTTTCATAGAATACGCCTGACATTTAATTTTTACAGGAAACTGCATATTTTTATAGGATGATGACCAAAATATAAACACACTTAAAATATATTTACATCTAAGCGTTTAAAAGGGCGGTGAGCTTGCCCCTTACCACGTTTGTTATAAATAATCTGGACAAAATGTCTAATTGTTCACCATGACGGCAAAAAACAGTGTGCTTATAACTATCCCATTGAGGATATAGTCGTGCGAGTAAATTATGTTGAGCGTCAAAAGAACCATCAAAATGTCAAAAACTGTGACTAAGATGTTCATTTATTTTGAATTTAAATAAAAATTTGAAATTGATTCGGTACCTTTGTAGTAAAGGAACAACAAGATGTACAAGCAGAACGCTCATTAAAAAAAATACGTGTAACATTATCACGCACATCAAAAACTAGAATTTGCTGAAATAAGTAGTCTTAACTTCTGCAGAACCACATTGAGTCACATTTATGACCTATAAAGCATATTTCCGCCACAGCCAGTCACATACCATAGCGCTCTATCAGTTGGATGAGTTGCCATTTACAACAAAGAAATTGAATTAGCGCGTTCTATGATTTCCAAGTGGCATCGACTGGGCCTGACGCAGACAAGCCATTCATTACACGGCCCGATACGGCGCAAAACTTAACGATGCTATAACTAGATACGAACAGCAGGCACTTTCAGATAGGTAGGTATACTGACTAGCAGGGTCATGTAAAGTCATGCGGGGCTCTGTGGCATAGAGTTAGAGGGGGTTGAGAGAACTTTGCTAGAACTCATCTGACGTGATGACGAGGTCTCAGGCTCTCATTTCAAAAACAAAATTTTATTTTTATGTTTCGTTATGCCATGATCTCGATTCTTAATATCATTTTGGTATTGCTTAAGAGAGACAATTCTGAGTGGCTTTGGCTGGGCTGAAACAGACAGGTCATTTATAACACGCCCAATTTGGTGCGACACATTACGATACTAGAACTACATAGTAATAAACAGTAAGGTAACACAGCAAAGGTACTCCTGATTCGCTGTCTATATGTAGGTATAAATTATCTTTTTTTAGGCATACTTCTCAACGTAATATACGTAAGTTCTCTAATACAGTGACTTATTTTTAAACACCCCTTGTTATTTACCATGGTACACTTGTTAGCGATGAACAAATTCGAATTTGAACTCATACAAAATATTCTCCATCGAAAATCGTACTAAAATATCAATCGCTCTGTCATCCAATGTAATCTCATTGCATCCAGATGTCTAAAAATACACATGCATTTACGTCAGTAACTCGAATTTCAAGAAAATATGCATTTATTTTCAAATAAACGATTCGGTGCGGATGAACCCGATCAAATCGCTGCGACTTGCTACGGTCGGTGACTCGTAGCTCGTAGCTCGACTACGATAATGCTACGTTGTGCGCCATGTTGGAAGCGATCATTCTGATTGCTACGAAACGCTAGTACTCGTATTTGTCGCTGTCTTTGCTGGTGATTGAAACTTATGATAGTTTTTGCAGATATTTTATAGTGAGATTTTATTGGTATATTTACTGATAGTTGATGCCAATTCAGTAAGAGATGCTTAAAGTCAGAGTACATCCGCTCAGTCTTCTCCGGCGGACATGAGTATGTTCTTGGCAATATTTTTTTAATTGAAGATATTTTATTTTTAGCGAGGTATTATTATTTTTTTTTTTTTTTTATTTAAAATGGGTTTGCGTTTGACCTCAGTCTCGCCTGATTATAAGCGGTGACAAGGTCGAAGGTGTAACATGCTTACCCAGAGAATGCCTATTCAGTCTTGCCTTGAAGACACCAAGGTTGTATGTATCCGGAAACACAGACGCAGGGAGGGCGTTCCACTCCTTAGCGGTTTATTAAACTTTTAGCAAAAGTCTGCATCCATAATTGTCATTTTAGAAGGCAATCGAAGCCTGAAGCATAAATATCATGTGAGAACACCGTGACGCATAAAGTGAATGAGATTTCATTGAAACATAAATGTAGATATTAAACCTGAAAGAAACGAAGAATAAAAACGGCCCGAACATTGATTAGACGGGAAACCTTACACAAAAGTTAATTTCAAACTGATGAAATCAAACCTTAGCGGATTATTCCGAACAATTAGGACGACGAGTCTATTGTTGGGATAATTCCTTATCTTTTGCTTTAAATTATTCACTTATTCGAAAACTTTGGAATGTTTTCAACTAGTGTCAATTACAGTGACGAGTACTAATGGCCCTTCGTGGGTTACAACCACCGTTGCCTATTATTCTGTGATTGTTAAAATGTTTTATAAAGTTATTATACTTTTGTAATTCTAGTAGCAAAAATAACTTAAGTAAATCTGAAGTATCTTAACTAGAAAGATAGCTTCTTGAAATGTTTTTTTTACAAAACAAAATGCGACTTCAATCATTTTTTTTGGTACAAAATCTTTGTTTTGAGTGGAAATAGCTCACTAGATCACTTTAGTCAAATAAAAAGCGTAGTTACCGATGTTCATGGAAACGCCTAGTAAAAAACTAAATCGGTTTACAGTGTCCACACCTCCAACTTTTCAAAAATCAGTTACTCAGAAAGGGGGTTTACATATAAATAAACCCCCTAAAAAAAAAAAAAAAATTGGGGGCGATAAAGCCGCCCAAATTGTAACGTTAATCTGTGTTTCTTTGTTGTTGATTTCTGATGATTTGGTGTGCAATAAAGAATATCTATCTATCTATCTATACAGGGTCTATCTATCTATCATTACACTATTTCCGATACTTACTCAAGACTTGAGCATCAATTACAGCGAAAAATGCCCCACGAAGGACATGTTTTCTTGTATTATTATGGAAGCTTATAATGCTGCGCAGTTTTTAAAATTAGTAAGAAGCTATGTAATGCCTTTTGTTTTTTTTAATTTACGATTGAATTTTCGTTATGTTCTGCAAGATTAACTTTTTTTTCACTATAAATCAAAATTTTTGTATCTTGTAGTAAAGTTAGGACAGGGATTATTTTAATCATGAAACTGCAATCAATAGACATTATAATAAAAAGAAAATATCCAATAAAAGTCAAACAAAAAAAAAGTTATAATTATTTAAAGCCAAGTGCTCACAAAATTTTAAAAAATAACTAAAACATGATTATCTCGAAAACTACAAAAAATCGTAGAACATACATGGGGGTTAAATCGATAGGTTTAGTACCCTACTATCAGCTCGCGTCGGCTTGACACCTTAGAAGAAACATCCTGTATAAAAAAAAACATTGTAAACATACATATTATTAGAATTTAATTACCATTATAATGTAATCAATAATACTTTTTACTTTAAATCTTCAACACCGGAAAAAGCGGCAAACGGTATGAGCTTGCTATTTACCATTTTCCTTCTAAAAACAAATTCACTTAATTTCGGCGATTCAAAACGTTCACGTGTTCCATCAACGCAACTATTAGATTCAACCCTATCGCTCACCATTTAATCGAAAATGAACTGTGCAGGCAGTATCGGAGTTGTGACCTCATTTCGGCCGGGCATAATCTCATGAATTCCACCACGAACGCGTCTCCGCAAACAACATTGGATCACCGAAATGTTTACCATACCTTAATCCGATCCCGCTTTCACGACGTTATTTAATTCAAGTGGGAAATTAGATTCGCATCGTGAAGGTGTTTGAGTTGCGCAACGCCTGTAGCACTGGCACACGCTTGGTTCACGTGATTAATTTGCTGCTTACCATCTTAAAATAGCAATTTAGGGTTAAACTTGCCTTAAGAAGCGCCTTGTAGTGGTTCTGGGTAGATTTCAAAACTTACACTGTAAAATGTAAATTGTATTGTCATAATTTTCGTAAGTCATACTTAAATAAGAACTTTTTTCATGTAATCACTTTTTGAACAATAATATTTTTACCATAATTAGTTCATTCGTTTTAGGATTACAAAGTCAAGGTTGGTTATTCATGGCTAAAGGTTGCAGCTTCGATCCACACCAAAGCCATGAATGACAGGACCATTTATATGTTTTCCTTTTCTGGGTATTATTATTCATTTAAGCATGTATTCAAAAACATGTAATTCGCAAGCTATTCTCAGTGTCCGTTACATGATTTCGGGTCACAAAACTGAATTTTCTAGTTTTCAAATATCAATTTGTGAAGTTTGACATCTTCTAAATTTCTGCTTCGACAATCAATGGGTAGGTGGTAATCTATTCGTCATCAGCAAGTATTTCATTGCTACTTCGAAATCCGTCCGCTCAAAACGTTTTATATATTTTTATCATTGGCGAAATACGTAAAAACATGTCATTACTGTAATCATGGTTAACTGTAACGACTTTTTGTTTAAAAACTTTTTTAAATTAATAAATCTCGCACGGACCAATTTGGGGAGCGGTCCCACAGTCCCGCAGCAATTTTTGCAAATTTGTTCAGTTGACTTTCCATTCCCGACGCAACGGGCACCGAGTTATTTTTTGTTTTACTTTTCCCACTGTGTCCTTAGGGGGGGGATTAACGAGACCTATGCATTTTTCATTTGAGATTACCGTAAAACTGTCAGTAGCTTCTTAGGGTTGGTCGGCTGGTAATTTGAGGGAGAATGTTAGTGGCCCGCCGAGAGATACTTTTGGGGGAGTTTTGGAAAATTATTTTAAGTAAAATAACTGAGGTAATGTTATACGCGCTGAGAGACGCGTAGTGAGAGTTATGGTGGTGTCATGATTTTTTATTAGCTGCGGTACCGGTTTCGTTTTTATTTAGCTCAAGAAGATAGCTTACTCCTGACAGACAATTGACATCTTTGGCTCTTTTTGCTAATTTTTCGGCAGCGTGCTCAGCCTGGGTTTTTATATTTTTTTTATTGGGGTTTCTTTTTATAAAATCAGTATGTTCTGCCCGAAATGTAACCAATATCTATCTAATACCTACGTGAACAATCAATTAGTGGCAGGTTCATAGCCAGCCGGTAGGAGATAAAAGAACATTTCTATAAAGTTGTTAAGTAAGTTGTTGTAAAACAAAATACTCGAACCAATTAATTTCACACAGCCATTTAAACCACAAGTCATAATTCGAAGTTAAAATTGGATTCCGAAATAAGCTGGTTAGTGGATCTGTATCAGAGGTATCTTTAAATGAAGCATTCATAATTACACGATGCCTAATGAACTGAACAATAAACATTTCAAGTTATTTCAAACCAATAAATATCACAAATAATCCGTATAACTTTAAATACATAAAGTAATATCTATGACTACTCAGCACCAAAACTGGACTAGTGTGCTACTTGTAAATGATTGTCAGAGACTGATAAACATTATTAAAAAGACACCCATACATAAAAGAAAATTCTAATCATATTATAAATGAATCGAACCCACGATGTCTGGTTCTGAAGGCAACAGACGGCCATACAGACTTTTTTGTTAACCATTTTGAAGTAAATCGGCTTCTAAATCAAATTATCCTCATGCAATTTGAAAAGCCCAATAAAACAAAACAAGGAACGCATTAGCCAATTGGCCGGTACAATAAGCACCCTTGGTAAATCCTCACTCAGTATAATGAAGCCTTAGGCAAATGTGGCCGTTTTGAAGCCTTTGAGAGACACTTTTACAAATTAGTTTCGACTGGAAAAACATGCGCGCTTATAATGGACTCGACGGATGATCACTCTGCGATTGGGAAACTCAAAGATTTTTTTGTAACGCACCGCGTATTTGATGACTGACGATTTTAGTTTGTCTTTATTCCCCATTACAATGCAAAAGTATGTAATTGAGTACATAAATAACTATTATATAGAGTAACACATATAACATAAAATGTATACACTTCACAAATCATTCGGGAAACGATTCTGTTATCACTTCTATACTTGTGATCACGACTGTACTTAAAGTAACAATTTAAATTCACAAATTCAGCTATTTTAAAAAAAACATTTACTTTCCCTCTATTTCGGAATCAAATCTTCGAATTCTGCATGTGAATCCACCACACTCATTATAATTTTAGATACGTAGTCGCTGAATAGGAGAGTTAGCACCAAGAAAAACCTGTTCTTCCCACATAAGATATCCCAGGCGACGTCTAAATGCTTCATATGAATCATTCCTTTCGAATACTTCTTCAGGAACTATTAACAAAACTTTAAAAATCCGACCATTTTGTGACCGACCTAAAAGTGGAACCCACGAGATTAAAAATTAAAAATTAAAAAGGTCTTCAGATATTTTAAGATTTTTTCAAAAATACAAAAGAGGTTGTTTTCTCTAGACTAGTTAACTGTCTACTGAGATATCCGCATAAAGACAACAGTTAAAACTTGGGCAATACCAAGCTATTTTAAAAGCCAAACTTCAGCAGTAAAATTTTATCATCCTCGCTCCATCGCTTAGCAATTTTCTGACAGTCATAAATATGGGTATAATAATCTCCAGTAATTGGCTAGTTTATGTAGAAAATCTATGATTTCTTACATCTTCTTAAATGATTGATCGTGAATTGTAAACTACGTTATCTGTATACCATTTTTAACATTATGAGTTGTTAATGTTAAATGAATGGTACTTGTATATAAATGTATAAAAACTAGCATCCGAGTGGTGCCTCCCCCCTTCAGCGTGATTTTTCAAATAGCCTAACAGCTGTTCAGCAAAAAAAAAACGAACCAGTTATTCCCGAGATTAGAGCGTTCAAACAAACAAATATGTCTCCGATGGCCATTACTTATATGAAAGAACAAATAAGCGCTACATAAAAAGGATCAAATTGGTGACTACTAGTCACCCATTTGAGGAAAAACTGAATGATTTTTCTTATTTTTCCGGAAGGTGGTCTGGAAGAGATCGCTTTTAGCGATAAGGCCGCCTACATTGTACTGCTATGTCTCTGTTAGCATTTTTTTTGTCATTGTTTTCTATGTGCAATAAAGTATATCTTATCTTATCTTATTTTAGCAATAAAATCTTTCATCAGCACATTATGTACCTGTGTAGTTGGATCAAAATGTTTTTGCAACTCTGTATATTCATTCGTTGTCACCGTAACTTCATAAGCCGAACCAACGCTTATTTCAACAAACTATTTGAATGTAAATACAGTTCTACTGCTGTGACAAAACAGTGTCTAATGCTTTGAACAACTAAAGTTGGAGTTAAGTCATAAAGTCCTCTTCTGCGCTGGACTTATTTACATTTACGACATTGACGCGAATAGTCGTGTTGTGTGAATTTGTCTTTATAAAGAGGTCCACTCACACTAACAATGAATACAGACATTGCATACATTGCCCAAATACTTAACTTCTAATTTTGGCTTCAAAAGAAAGTTTCGGTAACCAGACCACTACTCGTATATTCCAACTAAGAACTTAATCTTCAAAACTATAAATATCTTTCTTCGGACATTATTCCACACAGCGCCATCTAGTCCCAAGTGGGCTAATTACAGTCCGTTATTATGGATACTAGACAACGGATAAACATATTTAAATACTTTTTCTTTTGTAAATACATACTTAATATACAGAGGAAACACCCAGACCAATACAAACAGACATGTTCATGCACACAAGTTTGTACTGTGCGGGGATCGAACCCGCGACCCTTGGTGTAGTAGCCGACTTCTCAACAATTACACCAAGACGGTCGTCAAAACTGAGTGTGTTAAGTAGGTAAAAGTGACAAGACTAACGGTGGAATTCACAAAAGCAAATTAAATAGTTGAGCGTTTAACAAATACTTGAACAACGCTCAAACTGTTTTTTCGCATTCACAAAAGTTCATCAATTGCTCCCCCTCTCACGTGATTAAACTAAGTTGATGAAGCACTCAAACGAGAAAATCGTATTCATGAAAGCCAATCAGCGTGCCACAGATAATAAAATGCCATAAAATGTGACAAATAGCATGATCAAATATTTGAAAAGTTGAGAGCGGTCGCGACCTATCTTAAATATTTAATTTAGAAGTATTTCAGCTTTAACGCCCGTTTTAAGGACTTTGGTAGAAGAAGTACCCCTTGTTAGAAGTCTCTGTAATGTGTAATACCTAAGAACAGTACAGAAATATGTCAAAACGCAATTTCAAATGCTACTAAGAATTGCAGTTTCCGACAAAAGAAATTAGTCAGCACGTCCCCTAATTGGAAGAAAAGCAATCAAGCAACACAGCCAATATACGGAATACTCCTCGCTCTCCATCATTATGCCAAGGGCAGTTATCAAAGACCCAAAATCAGAACAGGATACTACCATTTCCAAAAGACTCTTCCAGACTCCAATGTTTGCTAAACTGTAGCTTGGATGCCAATGCCAGATATCAAAAAACCTGGGTCAGAAGAATAGTTAGTACCATTATCAGAAAGAGTCCAGTGTGTGCCTTTCTAGAGTGTAGTGAACTTGGTGATTCAAAGTGTGGCTACCCATGTTTCTATCTAAATTTTAAGAATAGCTGCTGGACAAACACATTATTGCTTCATTAAAGGCTCTGGACCACAATAAAGAGACTGTTTGGTATTCTCAAAAGACGATTTTCTTGTTCGCATTTATATTAATTATTGGGAATGCCCTATGTTGGGATAGTTATAATCCCACCAACAACAGTGGAATGTGCAGTGTACTGTGGGCTCTGTTAGGAACACATGAAGTTAAGTCGTTGGTGTTGTGTAGAAGGCACCTAACATAATGTAATAGTGTAGTGAACACGAACTGCATAAATAAACACCGTCAAATCAATATTTGTTTTATTTAACAACTCATTATTACACAGTTCTAAAACACAAGTTATTTTCCTAATCTATCCACCCATCATGTCTCACTGCAGGGGAAAAGCCATCACTCCCAGTTTTTAAGTTATTGAAATAAAAAAGGTGTGCACCTACTTATTACTTAATATTGTATTTCTTTCCCCCTATACACCTAAAATTGTGTAATGAATATTTGTGTCTATCCTGTGTTTGGGTACTTACTATATTTATTTACTAAAGTACACACATCAAAACTGTCTAGGGATATCTTTTTTCTAATATTTCAAAAAGTTAAGTTTGTTTACAAGTTGAGCATTATAGTTATATAGTTTGATAACGCGAGGACAGAGGCAAAAGAAAGGTTAAGAATATTACAAAACAAACGTTTGATTTTGCTAAAATTTTGACACCTTTTAGAAGAAATATCTGTCTTTTTTAACCTCCTTACGATTGTACAATAATGCTACTACAATGGATTTCTTTATACAATCCGAAAGGGCAGATAAAGCAGTTTCTGTGTTCTAAAAATTTCTACGTTGGTATCAATATTTTAATTTTTACAGCCTCCCAAATAGCTATACTTTGTATGAAAATGCTTGAGATATCCCTAGACACTTTTGAGTAGTGTAATCTATGCTAAATTTTGGGAGCAGTGACCCCAGTGTAGATCTCGAATATAAATTATGAGTTTCATGATAATGAATAAAAACACAAAACGAAAAATGAATAATTTATTTTATATCATTCAAAAATAACAAATAAACTATAGGTTCACACAGTTGAAATAGAACATTACAATGTGAAATCACAACAAGACACAACAAGATAACAATTTGATAACATGAGGAACACATTATTGCACACTAAATTATTGGTATGAAAGTAATACATTTTCACCATAAAATACAACTTAGGCAGTCTTATTGCTAAAAACAATCTCTTTCAGACAATCTACAGGCAGAGGAATAGTGATAGAAAAGGTTAGCAAGTCAAGCTAGTTTGTTGCTGAAATACCCAGCAGAACGGTACTGTCTTTTTAAAAAATCATTTTAAAAATTATATTTATATCGCATTTTATATTCAGTGTCCACTATTGATTTGATGCAAGTGGTTAAAGATTCGAACAGATATGAAATACATAGTTTGCTGTAATGCCTGCCAAATTAAAGTTTATAGTAAGTTATGTGTTTTACAAACAATACCAATACATACAATACATTAAATGATCCTCAGTGTCAATATTTTATTGAACAAAAAGTCTACTACCAACAAAATTGATTGTTTTGGCATAAACATAATTCTTCTTCTCTTGCACCTTCTAGGTCTCCTTCTCCATATAAAGTTAGTCACTATAGCGGTCACAGTTGGCAAATATTATGCAATATCATAATATTTTATGTTCAACTTTTGTGGTACTACTGCCTTATTAATTATTTCCTTTATTTTGGTTATCTGCTACTCTTTGAAGAGCTGGAAAGTAAAATACTTGTTAATTACATTTGTTTGTCAGCAAATAAAGAAAGGTAGATAGAAAGGTAATGGCTAAATTTACACAGTGGAACTTTTAACATCAAACAAAAAACTGTATCGATTTTAACTGACTGTATTGAAGATTATAAACACAGCTAAATAGAGTTATTTACTTACCTAATAATCTATTTCCAAAACCGTGTTCCAAACTATCCATTTTCAGCTTTGCTTATTTTATTTGAGTTATTGTCTTTGCAGGTACTTTATCTGCAGTCTAGATCTGATAAGATCAAGTGCAAGATCTTACACTGACTGTAACGATGATCTTCCAGAAACCCAAATAATTACTTGGAAATGTAGTTACATAAAAAAACATTTAAAATTTAATTTAATACGTAATTCTAACCTAAATTCTTATAATGATTGATTGACACATATTTGACATTTGGTTGCGTTCCGTTTTTACATAAATATTGTTTTAAAAATGAAAAAGTATTGTTTTATTTATTCCATTTATTTTTTTGTTCAAACATGCGTAAATTTCGAATTAATAACCAAGCTACGTTACAGTCATCTTAAATTGAGATAGATCTGTGAGAAAACCCAAGAATTGTTCATTTCCAGCAATAATTTCGACAAACAACGAAACGAATCGAGGCACAAAACCATAGTTCCATCAAATGGTTAGCGAGAACGAATGATTCTTTTTGCAATGTTGGCATTTCGGTTTGTTTGAAAGATGCTCAGCTGATCACGGTAGAAAACTGCTTAATGAACGTTTGTGAATAGCACTTAAGTTAAGCGTGCGATTAAACTAATGGCTTAATTAGTTGAGTGAGTGATCTGATTTGCCTTTGTGAATTCCACCGTAAGCTATTTAATTATTCAATTGACTTTATCTTGAGAAATGAATGACTTAAGAAAGACCTAAGTGTTTTACAACTTTATAAGAACTGAAGTTAGTGTTATTTACTCGTTCAAGATCAACTGACGAACTCGAGGTTGAGTGTTTCCGTCGACATTGAATTTCCTTCCTGCACAAAGTCTCAGCTCATGACCTAGAACCTTTCATGATGCTCAAACATAATGTCTACCTTCTGCGCCAAACGGCTATTGCTAAAAAAAACAGGCAGTGTGTCTTTTGTTATCTCGAATAAATTCCTGAAAACGACCACTAAAAATAAATAGCAACGTTAGACGTCAATTACTTCTGCCCAATGTATTGCCCGGGTCAGTAGAGGAAGGGTTTAAATGGCCCAAATGGAAAGATTGTCCCTAATGTGCCACAGTGTGGCCCAGGCCCTATCAGGCCGTTAGGCGGTTTCGCGCTAAAAACACTACCTTTATATCTTACGAAAGATGTAAGTAGGTATTTGAAAATTCAAAGCTATTTGTTAGGCAGTTTGTAATGGTTCTCCTTCAAAATACTAAAATAATCATGATTAACCGAATCGCAATAAATAAAGCTCATTTCGTCAAATAATTAAAATCGTGGAGTTTATTGAATTATTTAATAATTTTCCTACCTATGCCAACAATGTGGTTTTGGCTCTATCAAGAGCGAGTAAATTGAAACTGAATGATTTGAATAGAGGTATTAAAATTAAATCAGATTATTTTAGTTTACGTATTTCAACTGAAACATCTAAAATGATGTAGGTATTTAAATTAATTAATCAATTAATTTAAATTATTTTAAGTATTTAAATTAGTGCAAAACATTTATGCAAGCTCACTCTGCAAGTTTTCAAAAATCAACTAGTTTGGTTTGCCAGTCCAAAATGCGCTATTTTGAATAAATATAATAAAAATAACCTACCTTATCAATGCAATTACGTAGAGAAAAGTTTAAAATTTCTACTCCTTTAAGTTAAAATACAAAACATATTAATTATGCAGACATTGTCCCTGAAAGGTCAGAGAAAAATTACAATAGGAAGCTCTGCTACCTTTACATAACCCTTCTTCATACCCCAAATAAAGAGCGTTAAGTGCCACAAATATTTATAAGGCCGCCTAAATAAGCGCACTAAGTATCCGGCAGATTCTAGCTCCCTCTTGAAGGCCCTTAGGGATTTTAATATTAATATAACGCCGCATTGCGATAAACATGTAGCACCTGCCGTGGTCACGTCTGGGCCGAGTCGCCCGCAAACTCCTGATTAGCACTGTTGTGGCGCTGTTGTACCGAGACTCTTGTAGTATGGGGTATAATCATTTATTTTAAACCCTGAAATAATGGTCGACTTGATCAGTATAAAGTCCAAAGGCCAGAGCCCGTTCATGCCGTGTAGATATTCTACCCCTCAAGCATAAAAAGTTATGTGAAAAAGAGGGTCATGTTGTTTGAAGTGTCACTAAAATTAAAACGAGTGAAACACTATCTACCCGATTGCACCAGAAGAGACCGATACCATGATACCGCTGGAGTTTTCATAATACATTAAGAAGGTACTCGTAATAAATGACAAAATCATATGCATACACCATTCAAGTTTAGGAAAACATCATATTTTTCGTATTAATTTAAAATGAGGTGAACCAAAATCAACCACTGTTTTGAGGTAAATTTTTCACAAATTGGTCTGTGAGCCAGTCATGCAGAAACTTTCTTCTAAAAAAACGTGTCTAAAAACTAGCTTATCCCGGGCAAGTAAGTATCTCTACAGGAAAATAAAAACTACCTCTTCTTCTAGAAATACGGTGTCCGTATACAACAGGGCCCTTCGAGGCAGTTAGCTAGCGCATTAGGGAATCGTTTTGGACAAAAGGGGCTCAAACTTTCTGCGGTCTACGTGAGGGCCGAACGCGCCGATGAACATTTTTGCTTTGGGACCAGTACTTTAAGTGTGACTTTGTTTTAAACACGTGCCTTATTTTATTGGGAATCAATTTCTACTGCAAAAAGGGCGCATGTTGTTGGTTATTTTGTACCAATATGTAGGTCGTTTTATATTGACTTTTTACGTCTCCAACGTGGACTTTTTTCGTTATTCAAAGTTGAGCAGGTCTCACAAGTTTAGCTGTCACTTTTAGTTCTATACACAATTTACGGGATGGCATGAGTTCGAAGGGGTGATCCACTTTTATTAACGTTGTGAATTTGGGGTAAGTGACCTACTTAAGCTTTTTCATCTAATTATTAATTTGACATTACGTTAACTTAAAATAAAACTTCCGCTTCATTTTTTTGGCGTGTTCTCTTTGTGCATGATTTGACCTGGAATCGAATACTTTATACATTAATAATTGGAACCCTGGGGCATGAGTTTCAAGGAAATGTGGAGAGCGATTGTGCATTTCTGGGTATTGGCGGTCGGGTTTGATTGAATATTGCCGTTAGTTCCTTACTGTAGACATTAAAACCACATTAATTGATAGAAATGGCGGCTGCTGAAGGGTGATTTTATCAAAATAAATATAAATGGAACAAAAACCAATCATGCTGTGTTTGTATCGAATAGTTTTTTAGTGATTGTTGCAGTAACTAAACAATGCTTAATTATACCACTATTATGTATTATATTAAAACACTAATGTATAGTTTTAGAAAACAGGTTGACTTTGTTCGAACCAAAGTTCCGGATACATGAATTTCGGGTATTTTCAGACGGAACACTTAAGGGTTCTGTCTTCCGTATTATGTAGCGACCCCGAAAGATTGGGCACCTTATCAAAACGTCCACTTCATAAAGAACGAAACACAGCTATAATTTGTAGGGGCCCGACGGACCAGCACGCGGTGCCAGGATTATTTATCGCCTACTGATTCAACGCGAGCTGTAATGTGATATGATATTGTGGTCACAGCTACGGCACTATGTTATTTTTAAATGGTTCGAAAATTAACGGGAAAGTATGTTTTGTTTTTTTATTGAATCGGCAAGGAGCATGAAATTGTATAATGGGCCTTTTTTTTGTTACTTCTGTGTTGAGGTAATGTCAATTTGAAATATGTATTTTGAAACTTGTAGGTATATATTCATTATTTAGTGTCTGACGTACATAATACAAGCTCTGCTTAGCATGCTGATCTTGGCGTAACCAGTTCCTGATTTTATTTTGCTAAAAGTTATTCTCACAAACCCTAAACCCTTTATTTATAAAAAGTAAAAGAGACACTATGGCATTACATGAGCTAGTTAGGTGCCCTCTCACAAGTGACAGAACAGTTCTTAAATTGAAATAGGTAATAACAAGACTTCGAATTTTTACGAATAATATGGTTAAAGTTTAGCAATCTTTGCTGGTTACCAAAAAAAACACAGGGTTTTCTGCGCATTACGTTAATGGATCTTTTAAAATGCAGATGGTTTCTTCCGTAAGTTAATGCGTAAGTTCTATTATTTTCACCTCTTCAGCGATTCATGCGTAATCTTTTTACTGTATGTCGCCCTTGGCTTCTAAATAAGAGTGACTAGATTGATTCAATATGGCAGCACATATTTGTATTGCAGTCAGCGTACACATTTACAATTAGTTGAGGAATTCGCCGGAATGCCGTATCTCAACGACGAAATGTCGTGACATTCGTGTATTTCCGACCCGAGGGAATCATATCAGAATTGTTGGTTTTTAGTGATTTGGTTCAATTCACAGATGGAAGCGATAAATATATAATGGGCTCTTACAAAATTAACACATTATTTTTGACACTACCAATGAGCCGTACACCATAATTGGTTATTTGTGTTTGATGACTCGTTTAGCGCAAAATTTGTACTGTGTCTGGGTGTTTTCATTACTGGCGTGGTTTCTGGTTTCAGTAACAGAAGGGAAAACTTAACTTTTAACTTTATGAGACAAGAGCAATAATGTTGCCTGATATTTATTTAGTTTCGTACTATATATATATATTTATATAGGTTTTTTTTAAATTCCATTTCCACTTTTGATGTTTAAAATACCAAAAAAGGCTTAATGAACTAATTTATTGTCCTGTTGGTTTCGGTTCCGTTGCTTTATCGTTATTATGCAGCATTAACAGCATATAATATACATACATAAAGTAATTTTTCATTACTCATACTCTGAAAGTAGGTCATTACTGACCTGAGAAGCGGGCTGAAAGTAACACTTTTCATCCCTAGGGAGAATCACTTTCAACTGACAGCTGTCAAATTATGTTTAAAAAAACTAGTTCTTTTGCACATATCTATTGAACCATGTTCCAACTTTCTATGCAGCCACGATGTAAAATTTTAAATAACTTAAAGTTAAGTATTGATCAGAGAATGTATATGTTTTAAATAAATTTATTATAATTAAGTTTCAACAATTTCTTAACACGTTGAACGCCACGCCGGTCACAAACAATAGGAATTCAATTGTTAAAGTGACCGACGGCGGTGAAAGACTTAAAAATAACTTAGCTTTGAGCAAAATATTTACCATTTTTCCAGTGACGAAAATAAAAAATAATGGCTGAATAGCGGGCCGGCCACAGAAAAAAAAACAAACCAAATAGGCGGGAAAGCGGCAATTCGATCTTCATTTATTTTTCTCATTTTTTCTTTAGCAAATTCATGTTTTTATTTTTACTTTCCTCGTATTTTTAATGAAAAGCACAGTGTTTACCTCGGGTGAAAGACTTATTTAGTCCCTCGAACTATTGGCGCCCTCACTTCGTTCCGGGCGCCAAACCCCGTCTCGGGACTAAATAAGTTACTTTCACCCCTAGCGTAACAATGTACTATTTTTACCCTGCTCAGTATTTGATGTCGATTTTAGCCCGATACTTCCACGCGTTCTTAGGAAAAACCATCTTGACAAGAAATTGAACAGACAGAAAACACTTGATCCCGTAAGGCGGAACCCTATAAAAACTTAAAAATGTAATGGTAATAATTATTAATGTTGATTCCCGCCCGCCCATCGCTTGCGCCGCCCGCATCAGAATGCTTATCTCATATTCAAGTCGCTCGACACACGCAGACATTACACTCGTGACCAATTAAAGCGAAGCCTGCCTAAATATTCATTTTATTTCGCTCGACATTATTAGGAGTGACTTTATCTGTAATTGTACGATTTGGGGGAACATCTCATGGGATTTCGAAGGTTGAATTTAATAAGTGGTTAGCGAAATAATGAAGCGTGGAACTGAAACAAGCTTTTGTGTAACTTGTTTAACAGTAAATTTGTTTTCTAATTGGGGCATGTTTGGAAAAGATACAAGCAAAAACATTGTGTTGTAATCTAGAGATAAAATCTGCTAACCCAGTTGACATTATCAACATTATAATGTAAATAAATGAAGTTGAGGTGTTTGGATGAACACATTGAAGAGTAAAAATTGTATGTAAGTAACCAAGAACTGAACCTGGTATCAGAGTTGCTTCAAGACAAGGTGCAAGGCGCACAGAACTTATTGGTTGACTGCCGCGACTTGAAGTGTTAGAAAACGTAGGGGCGTGATCATTCCTATGTCGCTCCTGGTCACTCCTGGTAGAGTCAATTTTGGTCACAAACCTGATTTTGTGCTAGGAATTCTTTGATCGATGATCGATCGATCGATTTTTTTATTTTACTTTAATTCATTTGAAATTTAAATTATCAGCTAAGACTGTAAGAAATTAACAAGAGACTCCTTTTAGGAGTTCGTTTGACACCTTTAGGTATTTCAAATATAAAGACAACAAATAATTGCGGCGGTAAAATGATCAACGAAGGTTTCCAGCCTTTTACATAATAATAAACCAAACTAAAGTTCTCAGCCTTAACTGAACTATTAACGAAGCATATCAACTAAACAAAACAGCATCACTAAAAAATCCACTAAAGATGCCAGAAGGTGTTACGGCAAACCTCAAGCGTTAAAGTGAAAAAGACCGTATATACCTAATAACGCGTTCGTGTGGTTATAAACCAAATAAACAGTCCGACGGCTCAGGCACTAAGAGGCCCATTTACTTGAGCTATGTCCCAATAAATAGAGAGTACCGTTCCACTGCGCATTTTTCAAATCGCCCTTATTCTGTAAAATCGGGACGCGAGGATTGAAATACGGGGCTTAAAAATGAGCGGAGATTCCTTTCGGACTTGGCATTTTTTTCCCTTTTAACGAAATAGTTTGAAAGCTCCCTAGCAGTAAGGAAATTCGTGAAGTTTGCGTAGGAGTGTACGAAACTCTTTAGATGCTTCTCGGCTGAAGTATGCTGCTCGTTGGTCCACCGAATTCAATACAGACCAAAAAGGAAATGAAGTAGAGCCTTTATGAAATATGAATGAATGTAAATCCCGAAGTAAAGCTTGCTTTAGTGAGATAGAAACCAGAAACATCAAAAGTAGGCACCACTAACACTCAGGCCCAGCACAAATATTACTATTGAGTATTGGCCCATATCTGGACCTCACGTCTGCTTTCCATCAGGTGGAGTGAGGTCATCTTGAAGACCACAATAAAAAATGTATATAGATAGATAGATAGATAGTATTATTTATTGCACATGAACATCAAAAACTTTTTTAAAACTATAATAATAATAATATTCCGTCTAACCCCAAATTAAGGGCAACATGTACTATGGGAGGCCTAACGACGAATAAACATATTCAAATACTACTTTTTAAATTCATCCATAATATACATAGGAAACACCCAGAGTAATATAAAAAGACACTTTCATGCACACAGATATTTGTTCTATGAGGGGTCGAACCTACGATCTCTGGAGTAGTATGGTCATATGTTACAATTAGGTACATCTAATGAGTCGTTGAAAAAAACGAGACACAAATACAACATTACCATTTTCTTAAATAAAACAACCAAACACCAAGTATTTTGTATACTTTGAAGTTGAATAATAGAAAATATCAAAGTGTTTCCAATCTCGCTAATAACCAAACCTATCCAAGTATCCGTCGTAAACTTACAGCTTGTTAAAATATTTCGCCGATTTCAAATAGACAAAGCGAAGTTGTTTGAAGTTAACCAAATAAATTGAGTTATTAATAAATGAGCCAATAAATTTGAACGGTCAATTATAAGCAATCTCGTGGAACTTCTGTACGTCGAGTTTGGGAATCTTCACCGATATTGCTTCGCTTGGATGAATTGAAAAGAGTATTTCCAATCAAAGTTCCAAATACGATTTGGAGAAGTTACCTTAAAAGTTAACTAATTATGAGTACTTTCTAATTTATTTTATGTACTTTGTGGGGAATAAACCGGTCTCGCTCATTAGATGTTTGATCAATCGGTTAATTAGTTAACATTGTCGATTGTTCAATTGAACATTTCTTTATGGCTTAACGAATTTGCTTCTTTTCGCTTCTAAACTTCTTGTTTTACTTAAACTTTACTGTCACCCTGCTGGGCAAAGGCCTCCCTTAAATTTCTCTAGTGATTTATATCTGCAAATTAAATATATCGCGATAGTAGAGATCGCTTTTAGCGATAACGCCGCCTACATTGTAGGGCTAAATCTCTGTAAGCAGTGTTATGTAATTGCTTTCTTTGTGCACTAAAGTATATCTTATTTTATCTTTTCTTATATGTCGCATATTCAAGTTCCTGGAAAATAGTCGCCACGCCATATTCATTATAAAAACAGAATCCATCCATCAGAATATTTTACATATTACTTAAAATTTAATTACAGTCACAGCACAGACTTAGCTTGTAATAGCAGGGTTTTTCGCGGCCTACCTTGCTGACGGCACAGTACACAGAGACCAGTAAAATACCAACATACAAACGTGCCGCTCTCGTTTTGAATGTGTGCGTGCACGTCGCGCGCCGTATGTTCACGCGATTTCACGCACACAAAAAATACGGGGGGATAAGGTGGTTTCAGTACGGAACGGGCTGTGCCGCGTGTCTGTGTGCACGCTAGGCTAATAACTCGGCGGGCGTCCTTAGATAACCTACTGTTTATACTGACGACGACGGCATCCGTCTACCAGTTTCGACTAGGTCACGATCTTGGCGCACTTTTCCGAACCATTCCGCACACATGTCCCGTCCAGTCCCATTTGAGAACGTACAAAATGTATTTTCCGCCAAATTTGTCTCTAGAGCAAAGATTGACAAACGAATAGCAATAGCTAAGTCGAGCGAGTCGTTTTACACCCGCCAGCTTCGGATATCGTAGTAGTGCCGGTGGCGATGGTGAAGACGTGCAACAGTGACAATATTTTAGCTGTCGCGTCCTTATTCCACACGTTAGCTGTCTAGGGCACAGGCTTAAGCGGATTGAAATGATTTGTACGTTTTTTTATAATCTCACTATATTAAAGTCTTATTTGGCTGGCCACAATAACTTGGCAATGACAGATAAACAGAGGAATGATAAAATTTTTGGTTTCTATTTTAACCACCATTATTTTCTACACAGCCTTTACATTGATTTCTTCACTATCCATTATTTTCCGGATATTGGACGCATTCTCATTTTCCTAAATTACTAGGAGCTTAAACGGCATCCTTCTGACCGGTGGAGGTTAACATAAAGTTCAATAAATTGTTAAGTAATCAATGAGTGCGTAAATGCTATTTTTTTTAAATAAATGTGTCATCACTATCATATTATTATGGTCCTAAGGTGATATAAACTCTCAATATGTACACAGTTGATTCGCCTTTACATTCATATGTTACATATTTCCAAAAAAACGCCCAAATCCCGTCGCTTGTACCGCTTGTCTTGAGCGGAGAATACTATTGAGCCGCATAGACCAACAATTTCTGTAATGCATTGCAAATGTATTGGATTTTGGCGTTGCGCGGCTGGCATGGCATATGCATCATGATTACGGATTTCCTGCCATAAATAATGCATTGGTCTAAAATATCAGAATAGAGGCTTTGTGGTAAATGTGAGTTAAACATTACCATCTTATTCTGAATCAGGTTGTATGACCTAGGACTGATGAGAATCCCACTACTGTTGAAGGTATGATGTATAAAGGAATCTAAACCCAAGCAGATACAATGACTTCTAATTACAGTCATGATTTTTGTAGTTGACCAACCCCCGAATTCACAAACGCAAATCAACGTTGAGGATCCCTAAGAGTATAGCTGTCCCTTGCAGTTCTATTGACATTTTACGAGACAGCATGACCGTGTGCGCGTGCATAGCGTTGATAGACGTTTGAGAATTCGGGGGTAAGGTGTTTTTTTTAAATGGTCAAGTGGTTCTATGAAATTTCATGTAAACATAAAAATACTGGTATCATGGTATTTTGATGCTTGGTGAAGTTTTTGTGGTACCTTAACATTTCTTTTGTCCGATGACAAATTACGTGACTCAGACGGACGTCTTAAAACTATTTATTTCAATAACTTAAATAACTAACACCCTTGAGGAACTTTACTGAAAATAATGTTACCATTCGTTAAAAATCCCTAAGTACTTAATATTAAAGTTAAAAAACAGATTGATAATGCACTCGTGGAGTCGCAAGAAAACTAGTTGACTTAGTTCCAGGATTACAGTGGTACCAACACATAAACATGAAAACGATAGCCTTCCAATTTCAACGAAACAATATGGCATGGTATAATAAACAACTCAACACTACTTAATCATAATCCGACAAATTCTAAGTCACAAACAAGCACGACGCCCACTGATCATTAATAAAAAAACTCTGGGCGGTGTTAGCTGAAACATTATTTATTATAATTATACAGCCCAAGCCAACAAAAAGTCTTATCTTCAAAGTAAATCGAACTTAAACAAGATTAATTATGAAGATACTCAAAGACGTTTCGGCGTAAAATTTGAACAATATTTTAAAGCACGCTTAAGCTAGTCTGGTGCCAACTTAGGGTCGTAGCACATTATTCCGCCACGGCAACTGGAAGGCTCCGACCCTGCAATTATCTTGTCATTCAAATTTGAACCTTACGTTGTGAATGGTACAATATATTTTTGCAATGATTATATAAAAGGACCAACATCGAGCTGTCAGCACGCTCGCCGCTACTACATCACTCAACTCGCAGCTTGCGTCCCTACAACTTAAGGTCCAAATTTGAATGGCAAGGTAATTTCTGGGTCAGAGCCGTGCAGTTTCTGTGCTGGCAAAGTCTGCTATGAGCTTTAGGGTGGTTCGCGTTGCTTACGCGAACCACCCTGTTACCCCATGTTAGTAATCCATGGGGTGATTGGGCAAATGTTTGCTCAAATGTTGGCACGAGGACTAATGTTTTGTGCGTGTAATCTTAGACTAACGCAGAAGTTATTATGTTCTTATGAAGTTTGTTGTTAAGATTGTATGTTTTGAACGTGTGGTGTGAATAAGCGAGAAATTTTAGTCACGAATGTTTACTTACTGACTTTTGTAACTTCAATTATGGTTTGAAACTCTGTTGCTGTTTTAATGTTGCTGATTTCTGAGAATATAAATATCGTTTTACGATAGTAGGTACATAGTACGACTCGAACGTTAAAGTACAGTAGTTATTTAAAGTATTAACAAAACATTATGTACATTTGAATACACATATCAGTATCCTCAGGCCTCTATGTGAATGCTTTGATTCCCTATTGCAAAATGAAACTATATCGTCTTTTTTTCATTCAACTAACACATTGTAAAAAACTGCTGTGTACTCGCAAAACGACACAATAAACCATACATCACAGTCCGAGTAACTCGTTGGGTACAAAGCGCAAATATTTGGCCCAACTCATAGTCGCCGACGATATATTACCGTCAAAGGCCCGGACGTGTGAATACATCTTAATACGTCTTTTGTGACGCCGCGGATTAACCCTGAGCGGTCGATGGGGGCATTATAGACCCGGCTGAATGGCCTTTATGAACCCTCGATTTCTAATAGAGTTTGGGTAATTGACTGCTCTGACGTGCGAGGTTTCGCGATATCAGCGTCTTTGTGTAACAAATTGTTGGAAAGCTAATTTTAACTTATAAGGATGGGGTTCGAAGGTTTCTTTGAAGTTGGAAGTAATTATTTCGTTGTATCATGTAATTTTAATATTCTGTAGCTTAAACCGTTATAAAATCACGTGAAATTCAAACCGCAATAATAATATATTGATATTAAAAGAAAATATTATATACTATTTCTTGAAAGACGACCATGCACAAAAATATTATCAAACGTGGCTTAATTACAGGCCGCAATAGCCTAACATACAGGTAAGTACTTACCTACCACGTATATTTCAATGCCTTACTATATATCTAAAAAGAAGAGTTTGTAACAAAATATTATGTAAATTCTTTCTGTTTTACAGAAATGTATCTTACCTTTCTATTTCAATGTCTTGCAAATAACATACAAAGTGGAGAACGTAAGTTAACAACCGACATGAAGTTTTAATTGATAATTATGAATTAAATGAGATTCGGTTTGCAATGTGAAAGTGAAATGTAAGGTTGATGATATTTAATCATATTACATATTATTTTCCGCAAGTCCTAGGACGATTTGATAAAGTGTATAATACACGTCGAGCGACATGAATGATTTGTAATACAACGTCTATAGAATTTTCTTGCCAAAATGTCCATCTATGAGCATTTTCAAATTTCCTAAACAACGATTAAAACTGAGCATCAGTTTACGTGATTTTAGCACCAATAATCGATTTCAATAATGTACGCAAAGCGATGGTTTACACTGTTAGTGATGATGGTTTAAAATAAACAAACGACGCGCTTTACATTTTGCGTCGACCTACACCTAAGCTAGCTAACGTTTTAACCACATTTCAAATTGATAGGATTGCAATCCCGCTGCATCAATTGCGTTGTGCTAGACCGAATTTATGTTATTCGACGCACAACGCACATCGACGTTGAGTGGGTACTACAGACCCATCGTCGCTAATTTGGCTGTCACATAAATTACGGGATTTGTAACGGTTGAGTTGTACCAAACCCGGCGTTTTCGTGTTAAATCGTATTAAATGAGACTTTCTTGTAATCCTTACAATAAATTATGTAAAGGCCGCTTCATTTTTACAATATCTATAAATCAGTTAGCCTAAGGGGCCTTGTCAAGCTTTTGATGCTCGTTTTAACGCAAACTCTTATCGATTTAGACATGTGGGCGGGCGTTGATTAATTTAATAACGTTAAAATGACGTCTCCTATCATCGACCAATCAAGTGTCAAAATCTGGTTGGATCAAATTATTTATCACTTGCAACCGTCCGTGATTTCGTCGGCGTAATTTTAAATTAAAAAAGTCATATTCTGATGTAAGTATAAGTTATATTATTGCAAAGTTTTTACCTTATAGAGCAACACTCCCATATTCATTCATCTACACATACAAACTTTATAATAATTTAATAATGGCAGTAAGAAACGGAAGAAGATATCTCAGCACTGCTAGCGTATTTAAAATTCAAATACCTGTATTCCTGAGCTTTGCTAACCATGTTAACTACTTGAAGCTAACGCAATTTACGTTAAAGCAGGTTAGACTTAGACAGTAACTAAATCAACAATTAAGATCTAGGCAAAGTCGTCTTGTTGACGCAAATGCTTATTAATGATTAAACGAACTTACCTTAAGTGAAGTTCTATCATAATTATATGAGTCGCTGCATCCGAAGGGATTTTATCACAAGGTAGTACATTTCTTAATGTAGTGGGCATCAACACGTTTTAGAGCTGGTATCACTGAAACAGAAAAAAAAAAACAAATTCCCTCCCTACGGTAGGTGCGTCACTCTGACAGGTGACAAGTTCATCATTCTTTTAGAGACAGATTTCCCTAAAGTTACTCGGGTCAGTTACCAGAAGGTATGATGGTAACTATGGGTAGGGTGGGAGCTAAAATCCCTTCGGATGCAGCGACTCATATAATTATGATAGAACTTCACTTAAGGTAAGTTCGTTTAATCATTAATTATACTTCGTCGCTGCATCCTCGGGATTTTATCACAAGGTAGATGTTTAGAGTTCTAGGGAAATCAATATCAAGGATTTACTAAATTGAATATGATATCAAGGATTTACTAAATTGAATTATATTCAATAATATGATATTATTATTGAATACAATTTTTGATGTGAGATAGGTAACGTTTATTATAATTTAACCTGTTTACTATAAAACCGCAATAAAATTAAGGACCAATGACCAAAAGTCAAAAGATAATTGCAGCTTCAGTATTATGTTCCAAGATGAATATATATTAAGATAACTTCATGTTATAAATAAAAACTTAATGGTAACTGTATGAACTCTGCTGTTACCACACACAAGAACAGCTATACATATACCACCCAATAACAAAACCTAATTTACTCGAATATTTAATCCATAGTAAATTCGGGATCAAAGAACGACGTCTATTGAAACAGGTTAGCAGCTTGAGCTGCAACTTTTCCGTTAATATTTTCGAAATAAATGTAAAGTAAGGTGGTACGTAATTATATACAAGTACACTGGGCAGTGGTTTATTACAACAATTTAAATGCCCAGCATTGTATGTGCTCGTTGGGTGGGTGTCACATAATTAGTCACCTAACTTAATTCAGCTAAAGCTATTGTTTGGAAAACCTATTCCCAAATAGAACCCAACGGCAGTAGGTACTAAAGTAAGTTAGTTAGTAACTTACTCTCCTAGTTTTTGCTAATAATATTTCTTAATGTAAGTATGTTGTCTACTGCGCAGAGTAAGCAGACTTTGAATCCGAAAGAATAATAACCTAGGCATAATAAGCTTTAGTTTTTATTATTTTTCTTAAGAGTTTCTATGACTCTCATTGATTGAAATGTCCTTCCAAGATAGAAACTACACATGACCTAACCAATGCAGCTGGCCTATGTTTTTAATCTAATAACCTAACTGAGGTATTATTACTTAGGTAATTTATGCCACTCTGGTGAAAGCTGGGGCGTTTTGTAAGGATGAGACTTCTTACTATTCTTTATGACAATGTTTTCGTGAGTGGAAATCGTCTATTTTTAACTATCGCTATGCGAATAATATCCGTAACACTGTAAGTAGGTAGGTACTTACAGTTCCCTGTTGGTACAGTTAAGGTTAGAATTGCATCAAGATATTCTACTGACTTCTCTCCTTAAATCTTCTTACTGTGAATTTCTTATTAAATGTCAAATCTTGTTTGGCTTGGTACACTACTAAAGTGTAAACTAATAAAAGAGCTGTTGCTCATGCGAAGGTGTTATTTTTCATTCCATTATTATTGCGATTTCAGTCCTTGTCTCACGAAAAACTTAACTTATAACCTATTTCGGTCATTTTAAAATGAAAGACCACGATGTCTTCTACTCGTGAGTGCGTATGCAACAAATCCTTAATGGTAGGTCACCTACCTACATAATATCAAATACTAAAACTATTAAATTGTAATTTAGCATCTGATTACAATTAATTTCTTAATCAACAAACCTTGCCAGATGTGAACAATAAAAGCTAAAACTACTTCCTATAAATTGGTAATCTGCAAATCATTACCAAACATTTTTGTCTTTAGGTAGGTATATGCTGTCAGAGTATCTGCAAATGACTAAGTACTAGTCTTACTGAAATCGAGACAAGATAAACATCTTTTTCTAATACATTTCCTGTATTCAGAAATGCGATCAATGTGAGATGGCTTTAGTTCAATTTATAACTTTTAATCCCAAGTCAAAACCAGTCATGGCTTGGATATGGTTATCAACTATACCTATTGATTGATTTGGTTATTTCAAAAAATAACCACGGAATCGAGGTACTAAATCAAGCCTACATTACAAGTTGTGCCTATTGAACTTGGCTAAAACAGCAGATATACCTTTAAAAATCATCTACTCAATCGTTAAATGACAAATTTAACGCTTGCTGAATTATGAGTAGTCACTAATGTTTGCTAAACGGCAAAAGTGTAGCATTTTGCATATAAAATAAATCCGCGTGCGTAGCACACCACTCAACAACAAGTAAATCAAGTAGATACATGTATGCATATACATTTAAAAGACGGCAGTGTTTATGTACTTACACCATTTTTAAGTGTTGTTATTCAACATGTTATTGTTAAACGCGTGGCTGCGTTAAATACTGTGTTAATTATTAGGTGCTAATTCACCTATCGTTTATCGCTTCATAAGAATAAACTATTAATAATAAAGAATTTAAGTGTCTCTTCAATTCATGTTGTTTCAAATGCCTTTGCTTATTTATTATGTTAAAATAAACTACTATATAAAATTAAGCCGGGTTTTCCTTTCTGACGCTATAACGCACAGACCGATTTCCACGGTTTTGTATTCGTTAAAAAGGTCCCGCGCTCCGTGAGGTGTATAGTAAAGAAAATTCAGCAAAATTTCAACAGAAAAGCGGGAAAATCTTTTTTCACATACAGCTAAGGCCACGCGGACGAAGTCGCGGGCGGCTGCTAGTCATAGATAATTATTTCTTGAATAATAAAGAAAATTTTGGAAAACTTACATGGGTTCTCTGCCACCAGGTAAGGTTATCAAACCATCAGCAAGGTAATTTCCAGAAAAATACTGATAAAGCTAGGTTAAAATACATACCTGGCTTTTCGCAATCACTATGAAAATACTTTTCATTTCATTTTATGTTTTATTTTATTTTACTTCATTTTATTTCATTTTTATTCATTTTATTTCGTTTTATTTCGTTTTATTTCGTTTTATTTCATTTTATTCCATTTTATTTCATTTCATTTTATTTCATTTTATTTCATTTTATTTCATTTTATTTCATTTTATTTCATTTTATTTCATTTTATTTCATTTTATTTCATTTTATTTCATTTTATTTCATTTTATTTCATTTTATTTCATTTTATTTCATTTTATTTCATTTTATTTTATTTCATGTTATTTTATTTCATTTCATGGGCCATTCACGGATTGAATATAGGCCCTTAATTCAGATATTGCGATATCGTTACCGTCATGTTGACTCACGGCCAACTCCCAGGTTTGTTCCTTATGTACAGATCAAGCTATTAAGTCTCAAATTTGAGATCATTTTTCTGTATTTATATGCCTTCGTGATGACTCGCGGCCAACCCCCAGGTTTTTACTATACCTTCGTGATGACTCTCGGCCAACCCCCAGGTTTTTACAATACCTTCGTGATGACTCTCGGCCAACCCCCAGGTTTTTTAAGAAGTAAATAAATAAAAAATATTTCACTTTTCACTTATAAGTATTTTAATTAGGCACCGGTACTCACCGGGATGGTTTTTGGCGTCGGCCTCTAATTACATAGCTAATTGAATATTTCATTCTGCTAAATCCGCATTGGATTGTCATTTTCTTATATAAAGCACGTGAGTGGTTATCCCGTGTTAACACGGGTGTTAGCCTTCATCATATTATGAATATTGTAAACGGTAACCACGAAGTGGTATCAAATGTATTTAAATATTATATTTATAGCAACTAGAATAAGTTATGATATTAGCCATAGCTATATAGCTACAAAAGCTGTGGCGTGGCTACTCAGATGTATCTGTGTAGTAGCAAAATGAAACATTATTTTAATGTCAGGTACTACCATTACTAAGACTTATTCTTAGTCTGCAGTTTTCAATTAAAATTACAATCTAGTTCTTGAAGTTTTTAGGTACTAGTGTACATAAAAAGAAAGGTTTTTGTTATGCAAGGATAGCACAAAATAACTTACAGTTTGGTCTTCGATTTGATTTTCACCTTAAAATGCTTTCGAAACCACACTCGCGTTGTGGGCCTGGCCGTGCTCTCGTTACGGGACGTCCTCTTGGACAGGAATAAACAGGAACCTTTATTCTGCTTGGCTTATTTGTTGAAAATGCACCGACCAACTTGGTACGGGAAAAAACAGGATCTTCTTCTTCTGTTTGTCTCGTTTGTTGGAAACACTCACTCAGTGTGCGTTTTATCGTAATCTCGTTACGGTGGGTCCATTTTGGACAGGCCTCAACAGGATCATAAACAGCTAAAATTAATGCCAACATTGATTATGACCACTTCACGGTCTCATCATTGACGTGTTTTGTTAAATTTAAACATTGCATCGTCATGCTATTGCTTAGCTTTGTTTACAGTCATACGAAGATTCACTTTTAATCACGAGTTCTCTTATTAAAACATTTTGAGCAAGAAAATGTGGGTAGATTTTTATTGTAGACCGTATTTAGTTATTGTTTAAAACGAAAGGTAAGTACGATCTTAACGTTGTATTTCATTTAGGATCTATCAATTTACACTACTACAACTATTGCAAACACTTCAGCACTTAAAGAAACCGTTATATAAAAAATATAACGAGAGAGGGTGTGTCGATGCCCGAACACTAGAAACGAATGATGAACTTGTCACCTGTCAGAGTGACGCACCTACCGTAGGGAGGGAATTTGTTTTTTTTTTTCTGTTTCAGTGATACCAGCTCTAAAACGTGTTGATGCCCACTACATTAAGAAATGTACTACCTTGTGATAAAATCCCGAGGATGCAGCGACGAAGTATAATTTATTCAAAGAGCGATTATCTCATATCGCGTCTTGGAGCATAACACTAATTAATGCTCAAACCTCAACTCTCTAGTCTAGACGATTCTGTAAATTATTCCCTGGAATAAGGACGCAACTAAATGCAGCTATATAAACTAACATCATAGTCTATGTAGCGGCGCATGCTGAGGTGGAAGAAGGCTTCGGAACTTCACATCAATGCACTCGCGGCATTATTTTTTTCATTTTTGACGCCACAATCGTATATTTCTTAAATTTATTGACGTTTATATACGCAAATCCAAATACCGCCATTGAAGCTAGAAGGTTTGTAGGTAAAAATTATGTGTGCAATAAAAGACATATTTATTTTATTCTTTCTTTCACTGTGCGAGACATAAAAATGTTGACAATACAAAATATTAAATAATAAAAGAGAACATATTTATTTTAAACGAATATTAATTAATAAACATTGAATAGGTTTATTTAATATGTCTGATCATTATATTTTTTTACTAAAGATCTGAAAACCAGAAAAAGACATTTGGTCATGTTGGATCTTTAGTAAAAAGATACTGCATGGAAAAATGCTAAAAAACAATAATGAAAACTCATTATATTTTTGTTATTGTAAGTTGTCAACTCGAAGCCAATGTGGCTTATTTATCCAACGAGCGATTATATCATATCACGTCTCAGAGGATACCACTAATTAGTGCACAGACTTCATCTCTCTAGACGGTTCTGTAATTATTCCCTTGAATAAGGACGCAATATCATGCAAACGGTTTCAAAGACTTCAATTTTCTAAATAAATTAATTCTCTTGTATGTTACTGCTTATAAGTATGTTTTTGCGCTATGAACGAAAAAGACTACACATTTAACGTTCTGGAAATAAGTCTTTCGACTTGTGATTAATTAAGACTTAAAATGATATGAATGGTACCTATGCTTTACTCAGATACTCTACTTAAGGTTTTTTGAGAGCATTATGACGTGTTCGGTCATAACCAATGATATTTTAATTAGATTAATATAGAAATATAGAATATAGAAAGATTACTTGTGCTAAAAAAGTGGCACTCGAAATAAGAACGATCCCGCCTGAACGATCTTTGCTTCGCATCAGTAATGTTCTACCTCTTTTTTGATACAATATCATTGGTCATAACCTACCAGTATCACAGCTCTATCTCATTCGGCATGCCTTCCAATACACACTATAAGCTACGTTGGTCCCAGATTCAAATCCGTCCAGTACACCTGATTTGAGTTCATTGTAAACTCTCCGGTGAAAGAAAATACAAAATTCAATAACGGCGGTAATCTCGCCCGTTACCGTCTTACCACGTTAGCTTTAAAATTCCCTGGGCGAAATGTGGGCTTCTGAATATTCCGTTCACCATGACGGCATCAGTTGGCATGACCTTTGACTACTCCATTTGAGTATAGTCATGATTTATAATTATTTAAACATTTTACCTACACTTCTCGTCAGTTTTCCTCTACCTGTGGGTTGTTTGGAAGAGATCGCTTTTTAGCGATAAAGCCGCCCAAATTGTACATTATCGTCAATCTGTGTTTCTTTGTAGTTGATTTTCTGTTGTTTTCGTGTGCAATAAAGAATATCTATCTATCTATCTATACTTCAATCCGGTTTTGGTACGTACAGGCAGTACGCATCAGTTGAAGACTATTATTGGTACTAATTAGCAGGCTTATTGCTCCACTCTATTCGGATTATATTCCGGGTTATTGCAGTTTTTGCATCAAATGATACAACCACTAAATCTTAATTACAGCAGAGTTTCGATTATTTCCGTATAGCTATACAGCAAAGAGTTCTTGACGAACCTTATCAAACTGTTCTTACAGTGTCGACAACCTGCGAGTAATGCCCCTGGTGTGACAAGTACAGTCGCGGAATAAAAAGGTTGACCACCTTCAGATCTAATTTTGCTTGCTCAATGATGACATTGTCAGGAACTGTTAATCGCATCGATTTTTCATTTTCATTCGATTAGACGTATGTGTCTAATCAAATTTTAATTTTATTGTCAAATATTAAAGCATAATTTTCAACACAAGCCTCTAGCACACAGTTTAAAAAGGTAACATGTCCTAGCAACGCGTAAATGAATTTAAAGAAAGCTGGTCAACCTTTTCATTCCGCGACTATACATAAGCTACGGTAACCGCATGCCATCAGGCAGTCCGCGTGCTTGTTTACCACCGTCGTCCTACTACTAAAACTTGTCTTCAATTCACCTAACAGATAGTGAGTAAGTGCCGAAATTCGGAACCAGAACTATGTCTCAACTAGATCCCCTAACTATAGTTCAGTTAATAAACGCCATTCAAGACTTATTCGGTGCATCCTGGCGTTTAGGGGAAATTAGTTGAGCGCTGCGGGTCAGTTTGAATGAGGGTCAAACTTTGAAGCCTGACTTGGGCAAAGATTACGTGACGAAATTATTCAATTCAATTGTCTTTCGTCTAACAAAGTCTGTGTACGAAGATATGTGTGGCCAATTATTGAAATGTTTCAAGCAATGCGTTCAAACAATTTCGTTTTAGAGCCTGTTCAGACTAACTATTTAACGGTGAGGCAATCTCGCCGTGGTTTCACAGCAATAGTTCCGAGATAAAATAAACGCCGCGATCACGCCGCAGGCGGTTACGCCTCATCCATCAGTCAAATTCAAAGCGGGCTTCGCGGCGTGATCGCGGTGATTTCGCGGCTTTCTCGCGGCGTTTTCGCGGCGTGTACGCTGCAAACACGTCACCACATCACCTCGCTATGTGTGAAAAGGTACTTATGGTGAAATGAACAACGTCCTGCTTTGCTAGTCATCTTGCCTACAACCCAAAAGATCGATAGCCACACTATGCAAACATTTGTGTTTGTTTCTAAGTGAAGTTACAGAACATTAGTCAGTATTCGATAACAGCATAGCTGGGCGAACTTGGCTTAATTTGGGGTAAGTTACTTAGATGCACGTTGCATTCACCCTTTACTGGCTCACCCTCACACGAAGCGTATCTTCACCGCATGTCCGTCTCCGTCTTGCGAGGGGATTCGGACTTAAACAGAATAAGACGGAGGTGGTTATTTAAACCTTTATTTATTACATTAATTTAAAGACAAATACGATGCTTAATAAACCTACAAATCAAGATGAATTTTGAATTGTTATCATTTGACTATTTACATATTAACGATGTGTACTATCGACTTCTTGGTCCTAGGATGACTAGATTAGGTGGTTCTTCAAATGAAACCAAATCAATGTTTCTGTATTTAAGTTGCCTATTTTTGCACCAAATAAAGTGTAGTAATGTGAATGTGTGATGTTTTTTCCAGTCGTTAATTACAAATATTTCAGACTACAAAGTCTGGTCTAGTGCTGTACCTATTGCATGTTATTACCGTCTGCAAAGCCAACTTAGCGTCTTGCCTTTTGTTCACATGTCTGACTTCATTCGATTCGCCCCTCTGCCGCCTGTTTGCTCTATGGCTCGCCTAACTTAGAAGTGGACGCTACCTAATCTGAAATGCATGCAAGAACTATTTGTTTAGCTAAGTAGATAGTTCTGAGCGTTGTTTTTGTTTGAGCACGTGAGAGGCGATTCGTTTAGAGTTGTGGACTTGTTTACCGTAATAAGTTGGGGTTTGCGGCTTGAAATTGACGTAGGGAGTGGCTTAGGGGTAAAAATGCAAAATTAGAGATTTCTTTTTAGTTTTTCATTAAAAAGTATAAAAAAAGTTAAAGAAAGCTAAGCACAGTCGAAAGACTTTTGAAATACTCCATACCTACCTACTCAATTTGATTTTGAAAAGAGGACGTTTAACATTATGTTGAGAAATACCTAAATATAAAATTCAAATAATATAATAAATAATATTGTCTGAAGTGGAAGTGATAATACCTACTCTGTCGAAGACTTCAACTAGAAGCGTAGTATTTTAGTGGTTTGGTAATTACTAATTCATGTTTCTGCTACTAGGTTACTACAGCAAAACCTTGTTTCCTCCCAACCTAAAAACCTTCGAACAAAATAGTTCACCCGTCCATTTTTTAGTGTAAAAGCAAACTTTTACCTAAAAAGGTCAAGTAATGCAAATGTTTAAACTAAAGTTCAAAGCGTTTACTAAATCAGCAGCTAATTAGGTTCCATTTAATCTTGTGCGCGGTCCTCGTACATGAAAGCCGACATCGCTGCCTGTCGCCTGCGGTCGGCCAGTTTATCCAGACCTGCCGAACTAAACTAATTTCAGCTAAACATAGATTAAGTTAGCACACTAGATGCAGAGCGTGGAACGTTGTGAATTTAAAAGAATTGCCTAGTCCCTAAACTAACTCTCAAAACTTGGTGACCTGGCCCTTAACTAAGCAGAGCGTGTACTGAGGATGTCAGACCCTTAAATACTTGGACTAATTCACCCGATTCACACGAGTTCACAAACGCAAATCAACGTTGAGCACCCCTCAGAAGTATAGCAGTCCCTTTCAGTTTTATTGATATTTTATGGGACAGCATGAACGTGAACTTTTATGACTTATATTCCACATAATGGAACCAGGTTTTTCATTTTTGAACATTACACACCCTCTTCCGCTAAGAATGGCAGCCATTTTTTTAGAACTAGCTGACCCTGAGCTGGAGAGTTAGAGAGGAAGAGAAATTTGGAAGCATGATAATCCTGAAAGTTGTTTTATTTCAATTTGTATTGTTTGCGTAAATATTAATAAAACAATATATCTAGAATGCTTCTCGTGTGAAACGTCGCATCTATCGCGGCGCCTGCAAGCTTTTATGTATCAAACAGATAAGTATTTCTCTAGATCCGTGATCATATGACCTCAGACCATTGAACAAAGCTTTTATGATAGATATATTTACTATGAATTATTAATAGACAAAAATACTTTTGTCTTAAATGCATTTGTGATGGGCTCTAATGGATCACCAACGAACGTGTAACGGGCCAGTCAGTCAATTAAACGGATGAATTACGAAGCCAAAAGCCAGTTCACAGTTAAGCTAAACTAAACAGCGAATCGCACCTAATTAGTTTCCATTTGATCTCGTTCGCATTCGAACACAAAGTCCGACATTAGACCTGCCGAACTAAACTAATTTGGGCTAAACTCTTCACCCGGCCGGACGCGCCGCCGGCTAGCCCGTCTAGTTCACAGTTACGTTTATCTGCTGAAGGTGGTAGTTTGAGCTGGATTTATATTTAAATCATGTTTAATAGTCATTATATTGTTTAGCTGTATTTTGGTAACAATGACTGTTTCGGGTTTTTGAACTACTAGTAACATCAGTTTTTTATTACCATGCTTTCGGCAAGCGTAGTGATTTAATCAAAGTATATCAGTTATAGCAATGACATTACCCATTACATGAACGAATGCCAAGAAAACCATTGGCAGCCGCCTGTTCTAAATTCTATGTCAAACGTCTTTTAGAAAAAAAGGTTTTTCTTTCAGTCGCTTCTATAAGAAACAATCAGCTCTGATAACGGCGGTAGACACGCTCATCATCATTTTGTGTTCAAATTCTAATAAAATAAGTGAATGCTTCTGAATGTTTCGTTCATCATGTCAACGTGGCTCCAACTACCTCGTTTGGCGTATAGTCGTGAGCTAATATCATGTCATGTATGGTATAATTTGGCCGCAATTAATAACCCGATATTGATGAGCCGAGCACACGCACCTAAGCATCACAATCCCCCCGATCATTACCGCTGCGCCCCCTGTACCTTACTGCCAAACTTTTATGATTTACACCGGCATTACCGACCGCTTTAAATTTCATTTAGGATCGAACTGCAATAGATCACGTCTGAGTGTACCGGGGAGACTGGGGTAGATTCGACGAGTGCGGTTGCCCGTGCCAGGGCAACTTTGCCCGGCGCACCCGATAAATCGTCTAGTGTAAGGTGCTTTAGCAAATTATATTTTACGGTTTAGACACAAACTTTGGCACGTATGTCAAAGTTTGCAATCCACAGGTAACTGGAGTACTTAATATAGCTAATATTTACGTGATGAACATTAAAGTGTTAGTTCTGTCTTTTGACTTTATTGTCTATTCAAATATGGATCTAATATTTTAATAAACATGTTATGTGATTACCTACTGTAACTAATACGTTGATTATTTAGCATTACTGTAGTCAGAATGTGTAAACTAGTTAAAAAATAAAAAAATATATTTAGTAACCTAATTATGCGTCTGTTACAAGCGCTGAACAAACTAAGCCGTTGGGGAACACAGCTTACACCAAGATTTAAGATTTGTCTTGGTGTAAGCTGTGTTATATATTTTTACATCATCATCATATTCAGCCAATGCCGACCACTGCTGAACGAGCCCACCCCCTTTGATGCCCTGAGTGGCTGACTTAAGGTGGCCTGCTTCCATTAGGTAGCTTCATCAGGTCCGCCGTCTCCCTCGCTGCGTTTATTTATGATTTATTTTACAACAATGAATCGTACAAAAGGCGGAGTTAATGCCAACTAAGCATTATCTACTAGTCAACCATATATCTCAGCAGAAAAGTATACGCTACAAAAAAAAGTTTTAATAACTTTCAAGTTATTAAGATTTGTAATAATAACTGTATGTACTGCGTTGGTCATCAAATGGTATTCAGTCCAAAACCTGTCTCAACGGCCATCAGTTCTTCGTCTTTGCTCTCTAACGTCGCATGAGACTCAGAACGAAGGCGTTGTTATTTACTGTAGCGATCGGCTTGTCGTTCAATCTGAGGAGCCGCAAATTAGCGGCGCTAATTGTTTATTACTTAAAATAAACTCCAATACGTGTATTATCGGCATTTATCGCCCTCCTGCTGCGTATAATACAGACGACTTCGTTAGCTCCCTAAACTTACTACTCAGTAAACTAAGTTCCTACAAAAATATCGTCCTTTGCGGCGACATAAACATAGATATTGTCCCCGAAACCAATGATAGACGCTCCTATGAATACTTGAATGTGTTAGCCAGCCATTGTCTACTGACGGGCCATACTTTACCGACCCGGGGTGCCACATGCTTAGACCATATCATGTTAAAAACAAAACAAGACGCCACCTGTATTGTAATTGAGTCTTCAGTCACGGATCACGACAGTGTTGCCTTAAGTATTAACCTTAACGCTAAACTCGATTATGTTAATAAAACTCGCACACTCATTGACTATGAGAAACTTGACACTGCAATGAGTAAATTGAATTTTGAATGGATGTCTGATTGCGTAGATGTTAATGCAATGACTGACATCTTTGTGTCCAATTTGACAAAACTCATAGAAGATTGCACTACGGAATTCAAGGCACCCAGGAGGAAATTCACTTTCAAGCCTTGGATAACCGGTGGATTACTACGCTGCATGAGGAACCGGGACAACCTGCATAAAAAATTGAAAGGGGATCCTGATAATGAGGTTCTAAAACTAACCTATAAACGGTATAGGAATCACTGCAGTTCCATTCTTAAAAAAGCTAAGAGGGATTTCGAAAGACAAGAGCTCAATAATGCCAAGAACAATAAAAATAAACTATGGGAAGTCATACTGAGCTCCAGTGGTGCAGGGAAGCCTGCGAACTCTGCCGAAAAGCTCATTGCTTCAGCTGACCCCTGTAGAAGCGTTAATGACGTTAATGAATATTTTGCTGGCGTAGGGCGTAGGCTTTCTGACCAGGTCATGGCTTCGAGAGGGCTCAATCTTGCTGCAGGCGACTCGGAATATGTCGGGTCATCTCCTAACAATTCTCTTGTTCTCCTTCCAACCGACGAAAAAGAAATTGAAGGACTACTACTTGGACTCAGGGATAACTGTGCGGCGGGGGCTGATCGGATATCTGCCAAATTTCTTAAGCGCTACGCGATTGTTCTTATACCCCCTCTTACTATAATTACCAATCTGGCCATTGACACTGGTATCTTCCCGCAGCCTTTTAAGGTGGCAATAATTAAACCAATTCATAAAGGTGGAGATAAGGAACTCGTTACCAACTATCGACCGATCTCTATTCTTCCTTCTTTATCAAAAATTCTGGAGCGACTGATGAACAAACGCCTAATGAACTTTTTAGAGTCCAACAACCTCTTGTCAAACACTCAGTTCGGTTTCAGGGCGGGCAAGTCAACTGATGAAGCTGTACATGAATTGACCAATGCAGTTGTTAACAATATGGACAAAAAGAGGAAATGCATCGCTGTATTCATGGATTTAGCCAAAGCTTTTGACATGGTCTCCACCCCCATCCTTCTGCAAAAGCTGGAAAAGATCGGTGTAAGAGGCACTCCTCTAAAACTTTTTGAAGACTATTTAAGCGGCAGAACTCAAAGAGTCAGTATTAACAAGTGGACTAGTGACGAAGCAGTGGTGAGCCATGGTGTCCCTCAAGGCAGTATACTCGGCCCTTCGTTGTTTCTTGTCTTCATAAATGACCTTTGCAGCCTCCAGCTATACCAAGGCAGAATTTTCACATTTGCAGACGACACCGCCTTACTCTTTACGGGCAAGGACTGGGACGAAGTATTCCATTCTGCCCAGAAAGGATTCAATGTGGCGTGCGTTTGGCTTCAGAGAAACTTGTTGTCGCTCAATATTGACAAGACGAAATATATTACTTTTGCCTATAAAAAAAATCTCCAACCCTCTACTCAGTACCACATTACGGCTCATGCTCCTTCTTGTGCCAGTATTGCTCCCACAAGCTGCTCTTGTCCTTTATTACATAGGACTGACTGCGTCAAATATCTGGGAATAAGCCTTGACTCAACTCTCACCTTTAAGTCACATTTTAATATTCTCGTGACAAGGTTGCGCAAATTAATATATATTTTTAAAACATTGAGGCACATTGCTGATAGAACAACTATTAAAATGGTTTATTATGCTCTTTGCCAATCTATCATGACTTATTGCATTACGTCGTGGGGAGGTGCTGCAAAGACGCATTTAATTGAGGTGGAGAGAGCTCAAAGAGCTATCCTTAAAGTCGGCGCAGGGTTCCCTTTTCGCTTTTCAACAACCTTGCTGTATAAGGAATGGGGAGTGCTCTCAGTCAGGCAAATGTTTATATTATCCATCGTATTAAAAAAACACTCAGCTTTGGAGTTCAAGCACACCCAACCAAAAGATACTCGTAGAGTTGGCACCGTTTGTAATACTGATTTCTTTAATACGGCCTTCTCATGTAAATTCTATTGTTTTTGTGGATCCTACTTATACAACAAAATTAATAAAGTTCTTTCCATTTATCCGATGCTGAGATATAGAGTAAAGCTGACAGTCACTCACTGGTTAAAATCTTTAGACTATCAGCAAACTGAAAATCTCCTGTTCCGACTCAACGAATAACTGTATTAGCGTTGCCTACCCTTATAATTTTGTCTACCCTAAACCCATTATATATTTAACATTATTTATCACTAGCTTTTGCCCGCGACTTCGTCCGCGTGGACCACTGTTTGTAATTCTTATTTTTCTTGCCGTAAAAACCATCCTTGAACTTCAACGAACATTTTAAAAAAAGATTTGGCCAAATTGGTCCAGGCTTTGTTGAGTTATGCGCTTACCAACACATTTTGCGATTCATTTTTATATTATAGATAAATATACCCTCGAGCGCGCGTTTAAGTTTAAGTATCACAACTTCCTCACATACATATACATAACAATTTACACACACTCACTTACACACATTCACACACCCTTGATTTATATAAGTTTTTATTTTTTTCTTTTTCTTTTCTTTCCGCATAATTTACTCGTTATCTGGAGAACTAACTGCATGAAGTATGAATAAAATCTATTCTTTATTGATTGTTGCTGCTTGACACACTGCTTGCTTTTGTTTGTTTGTTACACTATGTTAAGTCTATAATAATATCCGTTGGGCGGGCCTGGTGACCTGTAGAACCGGTATTTTCATACCCGTATCAGGTGCCAGACTCTCACGTAAATAGGTTATTTTTATCGTGTACACTTAAGTTAGCACCTAATTGCCTTTGTGATGAGTAAATAAACTTTATTTTATTATTTATTTATTATTATTTGCGCTATGTGTTCCATTTCTGCTTTCTGAAAAAAGAAGTCTAGCCGGTAGACTCCTTTCTTTATCTTAGTTACTGCCCTTTTACGCTCAGGCTGTAGGTATTTGATTTTACAAATAAGCTACGTTCTTATCCTGACTCGGAACCTGGTGGTCCCGAGATCAATTCTGGCCGAAACACATCTACTTCGTGTTCATTGTACAATTTGGCCAACTCTCCGGTGATGGAAAACACCGATATAAAACCCAAGCAACCCGTATAGCGGCGGTAGGCTCACTCACCCCTTACCTCGTTGGGTTTAAATTCCCTCGGCGAAATGTGGGCTTCTGAATGTCCCGTCTACCATGACGGCAACAATCAGTGGACCGTAGACCCTCGCGCTGTTAGCTCCGCTCATTCAACTTGCTGAAAAAAGAGGTCTAGCGGGCAGACTTTTTTTTATCTCTCTCTCTCTTCCACTGTGTTTGACTGTACAAATAAGCTTAAATTACGTTTTTATGTATAGCAAGGTAGCACGTAGATACCTATATCCTTACCCGTATTTCCCGGCGGTAATTCCGGGCATCCGGTTGACATATAATTTACGCTGCTCTTATCGGTAGAGGAAGCAGTAATTTGGAGGATATTTATGAGATATAACGTTGAAAATATTAGGTACGCATCTCTTATAAATAATAATAAGCTCTCACGAAATTTTAAGGGTGAATTATCTGTTTTGGTTTTAAGCAAATATCTTAAAAGCAGAACGTAATTATCAGACACATACTTTTTTAAAATATGTATATGAATTAATGATTCTGTAAACTTAACACCGGCTGAACTCACCAACGAGATTAACGATAAATAGGTATCACACATTTCAACTCATATTGAACCAGTGTATGCAATGACTTAAAAAAAATTAGCGTGGATTAGTGCTACTGATCTACTTAATTGTGGCTGATTAGCTTAGAGATCGATGACTCTACTAATTTAAGATTAAAGGACTAAGGATAATAATATTGATAGCTACCTGTGTGGAGTATAAATAAATGCTCTCGATACAATATTATACGTTGGCCCTAACATTAGAAAAGATAAGATGTGTATCTACATCTTAAGTGACCTATCAGTAGTGAAATCTTCGCAACATAGGTTACATATATCTAAAGGCGTTTGTACTTTATTGCTCCTAACAGTTTCACATACTTATAAGAACTCTTAAAAATGTAGGCAAAATATTTTCAAACATTTTTTAAAAAACAACCTGTTAACTTTTCCCTGTAGTTCTCCCTTGTTCGCATTAATGCCGCATATCCTGTGAGCGCATAATTTACGCTTATCTGTTGTGGAGGCGGTAATTTGGTGATATTTACGCGATCACCGATACGGACCCCCCACGAGGGGGGGGGGGGACCGCTGAAGGGCTTAAACTTGCTTCTTAGCTATAGTTTGTTAGCTGGTTTTTAGGAGCTTATCTAAACTTTGATATGTGTAAGTTTTGAAGTTTATTACCTTACACGTTGGGTGTGAGCCACGCGTCAACTGAAATTAATATTTGTGGTATGACCCTAAGTGAACTGATACTCGTAGGTATAAGTTAGTACTGCCTGTCAAAGTATATGGACAAATAGGATATGTAATGTGATCTTCTGTAAAATGAAAAACACTAAGTGAGGCTTCTTGGATGTTGTGGTTATCATAATAATTTTATGACATCGGTAGCCATTAAGCGAGTTTGATAAAGATAGATAGTTATGTTATTTATTGCACACCAAAACAATAGAAATAAACAGTTTAGAAATAAGTACAGATTAACGTGTGAATGTACAATTAAAACGCGATCTTTTCCAAACAACTCACAGGTAGAGGAAAATTTACGCATTGGCAGAGGTCTTGGTGTACCTAGAAACATCTGAATGTATGGTCGCCCACTGTTGGACCTTTTAGTGATACGATGTTAAGTTTCCTTTAAAATCATTTACGTATAAACCAATTCTCACACTGTTTACCCTTCTTCGTAGCAAAAATCATTTTCTTTTTAAAAGAAAAATAAGTCGTAAATTTAAGCCCTAAGACTGAACTTAAAACAGAATAGGCATAATCCTGTATGCTGTGACTGCGCTGTTTTTGTTCGCACAAAGGAGCCGCCTCTATATTCAGATCAAAGACGATTATGCATGAGCCGCCCTTGTTAGACAAAGCCTCGATCCAGCGCCCGAAACTGTGAAACTCATTGTCCACTAGGAACTAAGCAAGCATTAGAATGACATAGATGGGTATATCTAATACTGGCACTGGTTTTCTGTCTGAGTTGATAATAAAAACATTATAAGACAACAGCACATATATTGCTCTGGCCGTAAAATACGGTGTTTCGTTGTATTTTAGGAGAGGCCTATGTCCAGCAGAGGACTGCAACAGGCTGATGATGATATTGTGTTTTGGAAAGCAGAAACAAAAAAGGTGCCATAAACACCCAGACCTAACGCAAATACCTACTCCATTCATCAACAAATATTTTTTGCAGGCGGTTGAATCGAAACCGCGTCCCTTTGTTTCACAGCTTAGGTCGATATATCTACCAATTCAATCCCGTAAAAATATGACATAAATATGAATATACTTCATTCAATTATTGTAGGAAATCAAAATCGTACAGTCCGCATCAAAATTATATTAACCATTCATTACTTCGTCATACAGCTAATTTGACAGAATTCTCGTCATTTCCATGACAACTTCAATAAAGTGAATGTGACATAGTGTGTTTTTGTAGCTTTTGTACGTGTACATTTTATATCGGAAGCGAAAATTTTATAACACGTATACCTGCCTATTGAAAAGGTCCGTCCTTTCGTCATTGTCAGTATGACGGATTCGAATCATTAGACGCGGACAGCTCGGCCCACCTTGATTCTGAGGCAAGACGCGGTGGGACTGACAGCGGCGGTGTTTCAAATAATAGATTGCTGTATCATAATTCCGAAGGTATTGTCCGACATAATCAATGAACTCCTTTTCTGAACATAGCCCGGGTTTACATTGATCAACGTTATGCACGCTTCCAAACTCTTGCAGTCCCGTAATGTGTCTATAGAAATGAAAGTGATGGCTATAGCTTAGATTGACGTTTGTGAATACCCTAAGCTAAGGGGGGTGAGCAATATCACTGCTACTGCCTACTTTTAATTCTTGGAATAAAACAGCAAATAAATCAATCTTGTCAAGGCCCTTCCATCAAGACTATCTGAATACTGAGAAGATTTATATCTTCAGTGTTGTGGTCTTCGACCTTTGAAAACCGCCATACTCGTATTTTTATGTTAACAAGCGGTTCCCCGAAGCTTAGTCTGCGTGGACTCAAGTTAATAAAGGCATAACAAATTGATTACGACCGGTATTCTCAGACTTAACATACATAATATAAAATTTCAAGCCGTTTCGAAGGAGTTTGGCAGCAAACACTGTGGCACGAAAAGTTTATGTATAAGATGATAAGTAAAGGTCAATAAAGATTCTAAATCTTAAATTTTACATATCTAACGCCAGACTACTTGTTCTTTATAAAACTAAGTTACCTTAAAAATATCCGTATAATATCCGGGCCTAAAACGTATTCCTTATACTGTTTGATACTCAAGCTCCAATATTCATCATTTAAACTACAGTTCTCCGTCCCGATTGATTCGTTCGCCGAAAGAATTCGCCGAATATAAATGGCTATCATTCCCTTATCTGCCCGCTATCACACGCACCGCGTCTGAACGCATACTAAATCTCCGTAATCCTGCGAGATATATAGCCCCCTTTTATGGGAGGGGAGTGATTTTGAATAGTTTAAGATATTCACCTCAATTTATGAGTTTCCGAAGCCATTCTCACTTCGACATTACGCAGAGACGGTTTTCCTTTTTTGGTCGCAGAACAATTGAAATTGAAGTTAAGGTTTTCCCTCATAAATCAATATTGAATGATTAGGTAGGTAAGTTTCAGACCTCAAATCATTGGAAATTTGAACGTTATTTCATTGAATATGAAGTTTTTACAGCTGGTAATTATGCAGTGAGATGACCGAACTCAATATTTTTTTATCGAAAATCAATATTATCGTTTATAATTTAAGAATAAAATTAATCATCGTTCCTTTGGAGTAATGAACTAGTGAGAACTTTAAGTTGGACTTAGGATAACTGTTCGTGTGATGTGTTCCGAAGAAGGAGACTAAGGGCGCGCGCCGATTAGGCCAACAGTGAGCAATTATTAAGTGAACTAGAAGCTAACACGCTTCTAGTTGTATGCAGTAAGTACGCAGCTTGCGTCGTTTCGCGCGGTCGGTGTTCGGTCTACAGTTTATTCACTACGCCGAATACGCCACTCAGTCAGTGAGTGGACAGTCAGCCTCTTACTGTTTCGCGACGTGGCTTGTGACCTATGTTGGATCACTTTGCCACAATATCTAAATAAAAAAAAACCATAAAAATAGAGCTGTCTATCGGTTGTAGCGTCCCGTTATTTTCTTCTATTTACATTGTCAATTATCATTATTTATGGTAGAAATACTAAAAACGAAGTATTATCGATCAAAATGTGAGGCGAGGATTTTAGCGTCTGTCTTCCGCTATGACTTTATACGTAGACCGATTATTTCATTCTTTTATTTTTAATAAAGTAAAATAGTATTTTATCACTGTAGAGATTCATGTGAATGCCTATCCAGAAGGTCACATACTTAGGTAACTTTAAAGACCTGCAATGTTAAATTGGCTGTTTGACTGAAATGCAAGAAAAGAACAATACTTGCAGGACTAAAACCTCTATAGTAATGTTCAATTCAGTAAAAATCACACCAAAACTTTGTATTTTGGCTGGATTTTAAACAACTTTGACCGTCGGCAGCGGCGGGTTAACTCCTGGCTAAGTGAACCCATGCAATGCAAATCAGCTGCCGATTGGTCGGGCCGCATTTCCATTCGGGATTGTCCCTTGTTTCCGATACATCAGCCTGATTGTGAATCTTGTAGGCTCCGACGTGCAGGCCAGCTCGAGATTGGGGTTCGTTCGTGACAGATGTCAGAATTTGATTTAACATGCTCGTGGCTTGGCCAATTGGGAAGCAGCGAACGTTCGAGTAACTGTTATTTACATCGTGAATTCGTAAGACTAAAAATTTATGTTTTTTTTCTAGATAAATAAAAAATAACAATGGGCGAACTAAATGCGAGAATATGAATAATTACCATTCATACCCCCAATTTCACAAACGTCAATCAACGCTAAGAAAGCGCTCACGCTTATGCTGTCGCGTAAAATGTCAATAGAAATGAAAGGGACATGAGCGTGAACGCGTGCTTAGCGTTGATTGGCGTTTGTGAAATCGGGCGATACTCTCGCATTCACATTCATTTCATTGCGCATTATCTTCCAGTCAGTTGTGCCGACGGACTAATAACCTTTGGATGTGAAAGTCGCTAGTATCATCGGCAAAAGATGATGATTAATTAAAGATAGGTAATATGTTTGTTATCAGAAGTAATTTAAATATTCAAAAACAACCACATCTAAAGTATTTTAACACCCACCTTTTCGTAATAAACTGTTCAAAGCTCTTTCACGCAAACGAGTCGTTGCCCACCCAAATGAACCTTTAAACCTAAAACCATTTCCCTAAGGATCCAAACAGGCTGTAACTTTCCTATTCTAGGTCAGAATCCCACACATCTCCTCTCATACCTCGACATAAAGTTAAATAACTCAAGTCAGAAGTAAATAGAAAAAGTAAATTTTATTTCAACTCCGCTCATAACATGGTTCGTATGGACTGAAAAAACCATTCACAGAACAGATGTGAAAGAAAAAGTTTGTCGTTGCTACTCCGCGAATGTTTCTGGAGCTGCCAGTGCCTACGCAGGGTTGTCACTTTATATTTATTCATATTACACGGAATAACTATTTCCTAAGCGGGGGATTCAGGGACACACTGCACATGATTATTGTCGTCATGGTGAACGAAACATTCAAAAACCCATATAATTCTGAGTGAATTTGGACCATATGTGGTGAGGGGCGAGTTCACAGCCGTTGTCTGCGCATGTTTCGAGTACATTTACTTACGGTACAGTCCATTAAACTGTGCGATGAACTTACCAGCAATGTTATAAGTAATGTAAATTCATAGTTTATTAAATGATAAAAAAGAGGTTGAAAACTAAAACACGACTGCTAAAACGCGCTCTAAAAACTACGAAACAAGAAAATAGTCTTCGCTAGGCTGATAGGATAGCCGCGATCGTATGCCATTTTGTTTCCATATAATTTTAATGAATCTGTATTGCTATATGCATTGTGTAATTTTCTCAAATTCACATGCTTTTACGGGATATCATTATCATTAAACTATTAGGTTGGCAACCCTGTAAGGGGCTACCTTCGCAGTTTAGCTTTAAACGGGAAACGGAACCCGCACTTGCATACGATAATATAAAGGGTAGGTGAATAAGTTGGAAACTCTAATTATGCAAGTTTGCAAACTTCCGCTGTATGAAAGCTCTGGTTAAAATGGATGATTCGAATAAGCAGTCAATCACCCTGCTCATAGTTATTTAGATAAATCATAATAAAATTATAGTAGAATACAGCCACATTCGTTTAAAATATCGTATCACGCTTGTAAGGTCGCATACTCGTCATTTTAATAATTTATTATTTAATGCACATGATCTTTAAATATAAAAATTAAGGTATGTTTATGAATTTATAGCTCTTGAACTCCTGGACAAATTTTCACGATTTTACATTTTTTGTTTCGATTTGTATCGCAAAATGCTCTGGTCAACATGTCTAAAAAACAAACCAGTAAAAAAACAAATCCATGTTTGCAACCAGAAACATGAACCGGTCCCAAAGCTGTTATTTGTAAGCAAACGGGTAAGTTTTGACCACCCCCAAATGAGCTGTAAAATTGGAAGGTTATTTAAAACTTTCCGACCATATGCAAATTATACTGCGGCAAAACTGACGGTCGGGAAAGGATATATACCCTAATGCATGCGTGAAGTGGTGGATTGTCGGGGGTAGTAAGGATTTAAGTCCAAAGAAAAGACTTCAGTAGGTGAGCGGGGGTGGAAATAACTTATTGTTATTTTAAAAAAGACTTTACTTCGGTTTAAACATCACATCTGAGCATATTGCATGTAAATTATTTAATGAGCTGGGTGCTAAAAGGTATTTATTTAAAAAGAGTGGCTTTTAAAATAAGTAAATGTAAAATTTGGAGTATTTTTTACACCTTTGTCTACGAAAAAATGTACGATGAACAGCACATCACGCTTCCCATTTCCAGTCAGTTCTCCTTACATTTGGTAAGAGCAGGATAAAAAACGGAAATGGTTAGTCTGATGTGCTGTTGATTGTGCTTGCAACTGTATTGTTTTAATTGTAAAGATACTTGTTTTTTTAGTATTTAGTGAAAAAAACATGTGTTCTAAGTCTGCCAGTTGTACTTTCTATTTTTTTGTCTATTAAATAATAAATAAATAAAGCAACCGAAAGCATAATCAAATTTTCAACTCCACGTGTTATCGTAAAAATCTTCTTATTGCTTCATCGCGTTTTCCCGCAAACGCGTTATCAATGCCGACACGAGTATTGTAAATAACGTTAGGAATCCATTATAAAAGGCATCTCTTGTGATATAAATATCCCGTGGAAACCCTTCAAGCACATACATATTCATTCTTTGTTGTACCAATCAATGAAGAAATGAATATCGCTGGACATATTTTATATTTACCGTGGAATAAGTAATTCAAACTTGAGGCCACATTTTTAAATGGATTCGACCTGATAAGTACCTATTTTCAATTATTCAAGTACTAATTAACAAAACAAGGGTTATATACTAAATAATAGACGTAAATACTATAATGGAACAACTTCACTTAATTCATCAACTTTTTCGTTACTAGGGAAATGTTTGCTTTAACGGTCATTGTAGGTTGAATTCAACGCAGGATTTTTTTTTCTTTAAAAAAGTGACTTCATCTCATTACCAAGCAATGATCTTTTTCTATCGATACGTGGTAAAAGTTGACTATCAGTATGTCTTTTTATTTTGTTATAAGATATTATATTCTAGCTTATCACAATTCAAAGAAGACAAAGTCAAAGATTAAGGCAGTCTATATTTCGGTTTTAAGGACTTATGAGGACCATAATAAATAGAACAAGTAACTTGAGCAAAAAGGATAGCTTTCCTTTTTGCCATTGTTTCTTGTCCTGTGTACATTTGCGCCACTAATACTATGACTGACTGCAGGCGGTTTTTTCATATCCTACATCTGTATTTTTTGTCTTATTTCTCGGCGTCTCAGAGTAAAATCTTTCTGGTAGATATCATAAAGATCTTATTGCATAAACACGTTCTCTCTTGGCAGGTTGTCGATGCGAATATTGCGAATAACGTTAGGAATCCATTACGACCCGTGACTCTCGTAAATAAGCCGCAGGTGCCGTCTACCAAATGCACCCTTTAAATCTACCTCCTTGTAAATTACATCTAGCACATGTAGGGGTACTGTGTTTTAGGTGGAATCTGCAGGACAATCCTGCCTGCAATTAATGTTTATTGTGAAAAATATTTGCGCTCGTAGAGGCTTTATGGTTGAGTTGTCAAGCGATGTGTTTTCTTAGTTATTTTTGATGTAAGGATGTTTAATTTGTGCATTGTCACCACACAATATAATATAATATAAACGGGTAGGCAAATATAAAATTATGCCACAAGAAATAAGCAAAAAATAGGCAACCCCGCACAACATTCAACACAAATATTCATGTGACGTACATCAATTTGTGTTTGTTCTGTGTCTTGGTGACACCATCTTCGGAAGTTTGTATATAAAAATTGTATGAGTCTGTCACTGATAGTACAAGTTTTGCTCAGTTAATGACAAAAATCTTTATATTTGAATTTCATTTATCATGTTAAACCTGTAACGGGACTGTCTTCAAAGTTCTCAATTGAAGTCCACCTCAGCCGGCTACGTTGTTCAGCCAGTGTTTCGAGCGCGCCTCGTCTGGTTTTGTCTGTGTATTGGCTACGATGGATCAGCTTCTAAGTCCGTATTTGTCGGTGTCAATGCAGGCTATTTCCCTGTTAAATGTTTACTAGCAACAACAGCTAACATAATACAGCTGGTATAAGATGAATATTTGATGATTTGTTACAATTTTCGTTGCCATTGACTGGCTCACTTTTATTGGCCCGTTTGCACCATGGGTCCTCTACTTGTTCTGCCCATCACTCGGAAGGTCGTGAGTTCGATCTCCAATGAGGGTCTTCTTAGTCTTTTCTGTGTTTGGGGGGAAAGCTGTGTTTGAAATTTTTAACAGTATTTATTTTTATTCTTATTTATTATTGCACAATATTACAATTTCCGATTTCGAGCATGAGCCCCATACGATTGCAATACAACCAAATATTCGAGTGTTCGCCCCACTGGGCTTCGCGTTACACAGTTTGGGAATACCTGGAAACATTCATCCCTATTCCCCGTTCTTGGTTCACTAGTTCATTCCGTTCATTTCGTTCGTATTCCTAATAAAATAAAAATATTCCACAGAAATCGTGCATTGTTGGTTATATTTCTGAGATTTACGATTGCAATATATTTTGACGCCGCTATAAAAGTGCCAATTACTCTTGATTTGTTAGTTCGTGTGTACAAACATTGTGTAAATTCCAATGCTAGTTTTATGACGCGTGTTCGTTAGAAAACGTTCGGATTTAACAAGTACCTATTCGTTGTCTCACAGGTAGAATAATTTTCTAATCACTTTTTCTGATCTTATTTCTGCGTTGCAGTAGAAATTTTATCCTAACATTAAGTGAGATTCTTTCTCTACGTACGTTACATACTGAAAAACATATATTAAATACTGTGTTGGGGAGACTATGAGTTCGTTTAGTTAAACATTATCAAAAAAAACACATGTTCCTCTAATTTTCATGAAACAATTTAAAAAATATTTTTATCTCTTCGACATAGATGATTGATAATTCAAGCGGATGGATGGATAATTCATTGGATGGATGAAGGGATGGATGGACGGAGGGATTTTAAATACCTACGTGTATATTCAAAATAAACATAATCTCAATTATTTCACCATCTTTATGACTTTTTGTATAAGTCGCACCATCCCAAGTTTACTAAATTTGTCTGTCAAATCTTTCAGCAGACTGATCAAAGAAGGCGTTCAAGCTATTAACTACTCAATTTGCACTTGGTTTTTATTTACGATAAATAAAATACATAAAAAGATGGACAAAACACAAAAACGAAAAATATACATTGGCAGGAAAACAACCCTGCAAGCCAGGGTATCTGCTCGAGCTGTAACTCATGATTTTTTGTAACGGGTTTAATATACAAGGATAATGGAATTGATTAAATCATTTAATTAATCATACACTATCATCATAGGCGAGTAGTGATGGACAGTGGAGAAGTAGAGTTATATCAGCAGTGGGTGAAAGTGGGCTGAAATAATGACAATGATAATACTTTCAACGAATATTGCTGTAGGTTCAAATAATTTTACAGCGTGAAAAAAATTACCAGCTATTGGAACGTTTATTGAAACGCTGAATATTAAAATCTGTAACGAATTTACATTTAAAAGTTGTGTTTTACTAGTTGTTTTCACATCAATGCTTTTTTAATTCAGCAAAAAAATTCTAGTTTAAATTCTGGAATGTAAAAATCCACTAAATGGAGTGTATTTTTCGAAGTACTGTTTAGTTAACCCATAAGGGGTAGACGGAGCTATTTTGATATACCTAAACTTGTTTAAAGAAGTTGCAACTTGTTCCGGACAGATTTAGGACCACACGAGCTTTGAGCCAGGGTGTTTAACCATTGGACCACGACCCTCGCCAGGTGTTTCAAAACATTTAAATAAGACCCAAGGAGTTGGCAATAGCACCTTTGTGAAGTGTAGCTACTCAATACCCTCCCAGATAAAGCAAACTTTACATTTCTAGAATTTTCCATCCCACCAACAACCTCGTGTAAACGAGGTGCCCCAACATCAACAATTTATGAAAGAAATACATTATCCTTTTAATATTTTATATTTCGCGTGAGGAGTCAACTGTCCAACTGCAGTTATGACTTCTATTCGTGAGGGCGTAAGGAAATTTTTCATTTGCACAAGTCGGGAATATTTTTCGAGAAATTCCATGTTGTTGCGTGTGATTTATTTGAATGCTTATTCGTGTTGTGCATAATTGATTCAATTGCACGGCCGTTTTGTATGCAGTTTACGCTGCGGTTGGTGGCGAATGATGAATGTGTATGGGACCAAAAAATGACAGGATTCAGATTTAATTCCGTTCGAGGAGTGCGAAAAGTATTTTTAGTGAAGGTGGGTTTGTTTGTGTAATGTTTTAACTCACTGACTGGTCTAGATACGCACAGCAGAAAAATGCGAGTCTAAAAGCCTGAAATTTCCACAACGGTTCTATTGACGTGAGTGAGTAGGGATACATATAATTTTATGCCTTGAGGAGTTAGAATGGAGAGAAATAGTGATCGATTTATTTTACTGAACGAACTAATGCTCTCGAGACCTTGCAGTAAATGGAAAAATCACAAAGTATTTGAAGGAGTTAAAAATAGGTACCCAGTTGTAAAACGGGATTTGAAACATCCAAACAATTAAGCCAGCTTGTCTGTCCGTTCTAATTATATTTTTGAACATATTTTGAGCGATCATCACTCGACGCTATCTTTAGCTAAGCTAGTTCTATACAAATGTTCGAAATGGAACGAGATCTCGCAGACCGAAATCAAACCATCCATCTCTGCAAATTTCGAATGAAAACTCAAAGTCGGTCAATCAAAAGTCAGTACACTACAAAAAGTATGCATATCACAGTCACCGCACGGTCGACGGGCGGCCATTTGCAAAAAAAAGCACGCTGTTGCATCTGCGCCGGGCACGTAAAAACCCGCAAAATAAACCCCGCCAGCAAAAAACATACAAAATACCAGCCATGAGGTTCAGACCGTGAGAAATATCCAATTTAGCCGCGTTTTCCCGCTAAATTGACGCCATTTTTCATTTTGACCTCGGCCATGTTGTCCAGAGGCGCCGCAGCGGTTTAGAAAAACCCTCAAAGGTACACCTCTTATAGACGACTGTTTGAAAGTAAATAAAATTATGGAATGAAAATATCGCTTCTAATACAAGGGTTTTCTGAAAAATAAATCCCTCTTTAAAAAAGTGCTTACCTAGGCTGCCGCGTGTAAACCAGTGGATTTGTACGAACATTAGTAGGTACATAGATAGATAATCGTTATTGCACAAAAACATTACAGTTGAATTAAATTATAGAGACTAATGTACAATTTAGATAACAAATTAGTTTTTATTTAGTATCGCTGCGTATGCGTACCATTCATTTTTATTCGTTTCCATTTCATTACTGCAAAGTGGTATTTAAGAAATTCAAATTAATCAAACTGTAATGTTTTTGATATAGAATATCTATCTTTTTATCACGTCAAGTTTTTTAAGGCTTCCATTTAAAGATCATATCAGACATCTTTTTCATACCTATAATTGTGTACCTATTTCATATTTGAATAAGCACGTCTCGACGCAATTTATATAGGTAATGCGTGTATTTATCAATAAAAGGGCGGTTCTAACCTTCGGGCTTTTAGGATGAGTGGTATAGAGTAAATAAAAAATACAGACTACTCAGTTATGAAAGAGTGGTTCGGCTGAGAGCGGCATTCAACCTGAGAGCCAGTTAAGTCAATCACGTGCCCGGGGTAGGTGAGGTTAAATATTAGATTAAATTTCTAGGTCATAGTGCGGTATTTTCGTGAATCAATAGACTAAAGTAATAGCTTCAGCATGATAAAGGTAGAGACAAACGTATTCTACTCACGCAATGGATGCAACCTGGAAGATACAAGCTTATACAAGGGGTGGGGTCCAGAATCCTCCTATAGCATGTTCACGTTAAGAATGCAGTATTTTTTTAATTTAATTCCGTTACACGGGGTAAAACCCAGGTACAAAACCGTTGCGTTTGAAAGAATGCGTTCAACTGGGCACTGTCAACTTGGCTTTCTAATTAGGAACGATTTGATTAGTTAGGAGGTGTGCTAGGTCGAAGGACAAGAATGAAATCACTGCATTCTCAACGCGAACGTACTATAGTAGGTAATTAAAAATGACTTACTGACTTTCATCGTTTGCCAGAACCTACATGCGTTTGCGTGCATTTAATGTTTAATTTCTAAAGGATACATTGGCGTTTTAAAGAGACAATTCTGTTTTTCTGCTTAAAGCCCCCGAGTAAAATATGTTTTTACAGCTTATATTTCGTATTTATATATTTCCAAAATATAAAGGAAGCTTTAAGTCTACTTTATAATGCTCGTAACCTAGGAGAAATTCCAAGAAAGCTTGTAAAATTTCCAACCTTTCTGAAATCCAGCCAATAGAAACTGCAACCGTCTCAAAAGCGCGACTATTCCAGCAAACCCCGCATCTTTGTCAGTTTGCTGATCCTCTTCAGCGTTCAGGGCACGTACCATTGGGCCAGTCTTATTTTATTAGATCATTAGGCTTGGCAACGTGTCCCAGTCCATCTATACAGAGTTTAATGGACCTCGGCTAAGGCTATTGCCTTGCAATTTGTGTTTGGATTTGAGGCTGTGTAGATGGATATAAAATATGTGCACTGAATGTGTTTGGGTGTGGTGTGTTTTGTGGTCATGGAGATATGCCCTACTTTATGGATTTGTGCTAGGTTCAATCCTGACAAGAACTTTTTGTGTTGAATTTAATTATGCTCCTCTGGTACAGTTAGATGCAGACTAATATTCAGTAATAAAACTTTCATCGGTTTTCGTTTCCGGTTTTTCATTACAGAGGGGAACTTTACTTTGGAACCAGAGGAAATGCATGTGATGTTGTTTCATATTTGTTATTAAATAACTCTCAGATGAAGGAAAGTTATTCAAGATAGTCAACTACATTTGCCTGCTTAGCCCAATGGTGGACAGGTAGAAAATAAATATAATATCCTTATAAATAATATAATAAATCCTTATAATAAATAATACAATACACTTACATTAAATAAATACAATACACTTACAAATGTCGGCTACCTACCTATATTATTGGCAAAATAGGTTAGAAATACCGTTACGAAAAAAGCAAATTGGTAATTACCATTACTCGCTATTATGGCTTTTGGCCTGGAAAGGGGTTTTCTATTTTCACAGACGTCTCTTACAAGTCATCAAAGTTCAATCACCCGAGAAATCATCCGCTAATGTAATTGAATATAGCAATAACCTCATTTTATGTTAATTGTTGACAGGCACATTTTGACCTCCTTAACCTTTTTTGAGGGCAATTGCTGAATCTGAATTTCCAAACAAGTAATAGTTGACTATTTTGAAATCCATTATTTATGTTAATTAGAGACATTTGTTAAGGAAAGTTACTTGAATGGATTAAATCCCTAAATATAAAGGACCGTTGACCTAAATATTTGCGGTTCCTTAAAACTCACGTGCGGACGCGTTGACAAACTAACAGCTAATAGTGAGTATAAACTTAAGCATATCCTCGAGCGTTTTGGTGTAATGTAACGTTCTTACGAATGGCACAATATAGGCAAAAGGTCCTTTTAACCTAAGCATTTCCATATAAAATCAGCAAAAGGCTGTATGTAACAAAACATCAAGAGTCGTGTTCGAAGAGCAGTTCGAGTAAATTTAAAAATGGCGAATGGTCGATGTTCTGATACAAGTAAATGCTCAAGTCAATGTTTAGTCTAGTCTCCCTTAGCGTTGAGAATTTAAGTAACAGCGAACTAGACGATTGCTGTTTTTTAAACAAATTCAGTACTCTGTTATGTCTCTGAGGTCTTGAGCTAAATGTATTCAGCGAACACGTTGAGCTCTCAAACAATGCCTTATATTATTGAGTGTAAGATTGAGGTTGCGGAAGAGCGTTATGGCCCACTGGTTAAACATACTGGCTCGAAACCCAGCAGCCCCGAGATCAAAGCCGGTTGAAACACCTACTTAGTGTTCATTGTACAATGTGTGGCTGATTTCTGGTGAAGGCGAACACCGATAAAAACCCAAGCAACCCGGTTAACGGCGGTAGGCTCACACCTTACCACATAGGTTACAAAATTCGGTCTTCAACATGTGGGCTTCTGAATGATCTATTCACCATGACGGCAACAATCAGGTGTTCGTAAGACTAAATTTTTTACATTACATGTTTTGCATTTTTCATGACTTCATTTTTTATAACAGGTAGGTACAATTTTAGTAATAGTAAGTAGCGTAAACATAATTTAAATTCATCATCATCAGCAGATTTGAAATTATGTAATTAGAATGTATTGATACCAAATGTTACCTAGGTTAAGTTTTCATTCAGAATGAATATTTACTTTACTTTATAATATGCCACAGTTGTCTAAACAAACTGAGCTTTGAGCTTGCATTTGACCAGCTCTTCGTCAATAAGCCGGAGTGTGAAACTTCTTGAAACCTCGTGCCGTCGAGTCTATTTCAGTATTACCCTGCAGGTCTTGGTACAGCAATGGACACGGGAGTTCAATTAGGACTTACGGCAGTAACGGTATAGTAAGTCCTAATTGAAGCGTATAACGGTCTCAGAGAGACCGCCTTGTCACTCCAATGGGTTCAGAAGCTTCGATCTAAATCATATTGCGGTACATACTACATTATGTTACACATGAACTTAAGGCATTATTCATTAACTTGTGTTCTTAATTATATTATAATTCTAATTTGTACAGTGCAATTCTCTCTCAGAGAGCAAACTTGTAAAACACAGATGTTTTTCCTACAATCTGTACAAAATACAGATGTTTTTCCTGACTAGGGATCGAATACACAAACCGCCGCTTAGCAATTAGTATGAAACCACCGAGCTTATCAAATGAAACATGGACGAACAAAAATGAGTTTTTAGTGAAGTGAAATATTTTCATTACTTAATTGCCAACATTCAAAATATACACACATCAAAAGTGTCTAGGGATATCATAGGGATATCATTTTTCAAATATTTCATAAAGTTAAGTTGGTTTACAAGTTGAGCATTATCTCAGAATAACGCGAGGACAGTGGCATAAGATAAAGGTTAAGAATATCACAAAAAAAAAACGTTTGATTTTGCTAAAATTTTGACACCTTTTAAAGAAAAAATCTGTCTTTTTTTAACGTCCTTACGATTGTACAATAATGCTACTACAATATTTTTTTTTATACAATCTGAAAGGGCAGATATAGCAGTTTCTGTGTTCTAAAAATTTCTACGTTGGTATCAATATTTTAATTTTTATAGCCTCCCAAATAGCTATACATTGTATGAAAATGCTTGAGATATCCCTAGACACTTTTGATGTGTGTACATTTAACTTTATTGCTATTCATTTTAGCTTGTAGACTAAATTCAGAAGCTTTATGTGACTTTTGCTCGCTAATACACGCAGGTTTTCATTTATTTCACATAACACAAGCCTTAATAATCTTCATTTTAATGTCTCAAGGCCAACGCCTTTGAAATATGAACTTCGTAATTCGTAATTACTCTGAACACAAAAGAGATTCTAATTACAGAGAGAAAGTCCCTTCTTAGACGTTTCTTACTCACATAGTCTTCGAACACAACGATAGCGGTTTTACATGTCTTTGTGAATAACCCCCGAATTCACAAACGATCGACGTTGAGCATCAGTCAGAATTATAACTGTCCCTTTCAGTTCTATTGACATTTTACGGGACAGCATGAGCCTGAAAACGTGCTTAGAGTTGATGGTTTGCGAATTTGGACCAACAAATTCGCAAACTACTCGTAAGTGTGTACTCTAAAGTTTCAATTTACAAACGTCAATCAAACTTAAGAACCCTTTTAAACTCATGACTCAACTTCAGTTTCAATGGAACTGAATGTGGAAACTACACCACATATGACTGTTATGAATGCTCAAAGAAACCCCCCAGATTATTTGATGGCATATTCTCTTATTCGTGTGTTAATTATACAGGGTGTCCCGTAACGTGACGTCAAGCGGGCACGGGATGATAGGCTAGGTTATACCGGCTCTGGGAAAAATAAGGAAAAAAATCTATGTCACTTGGTTTAGTAATAATAATAATATTTTTGAAAATTTTGGAAATCGACACCCTTGACTAAGTTTTCATGTACTGTACTCACAAATGACCAAATTTCACAGCGTTTTATTTTTTTATGAAATCCTAGAAAACTATGCTTTCGATTCTAGTCACTTTTATGATGATCAATATTAGACGTTTAGTAAAAAAAAAAATAAGTTCGACTGAGTCTTGGGTAAGATTTTTTATGTCAGCTAACTTCATCCTTTATTTTCTTAAAAAAACATTATTGTAGCACCCTTGGCAAGTTGTCTAGAAAAGTAGCGCATTTAATCAAGATTTCAAAAAGGTATAATACTTATTATTTTCTTGTCTTATGTTTCCATGAAAAATATTATTAACCATAATGGGTCGTTCAAAACATGAACTAGGTGAAGTCTACATGCCTTTCTTAGATGATAAAAGAAAAAGTGACCGTAGGTTAGTGGCAGCGGCAAAAATGAAACGTTAATCTGTTGCTAAGCATTCCATGATTGGTCGGTTAATGTGATGGGTGACCACTCCAAACATTTTTTTAAATATGTTTCATAGCTTCTCCGTCCTTCGAAGGCACGTTAAGCGGTTGGTCCCGAAAGACGTTGCGTGTGCCCAGATGTTGAGCATATTACGCTCAACGCAACTATCCCGTATTGCTACAATGTCATACCCTAACATGTGGGCACAGTGTGAGCTGAGTGTGGATTGTGGTACAGTCACCGGAATCTCAGGCTACCTTTTTTTTTTACGCGGAGAATGCCTTTACGCACTATTTCCGTGTTTTATCTTGCCCTTGCTTGATGGAATTTCCTTTCAATCGAGCAAGGAAGACTAGTAATATATTTTTCCGGTATCTCCGTGCTTCGCAAGGCACGTTAAGCATCTCTAGATGTCAACCAAGATGAACTGTCAATGTCAGTCGTAAAGCTTAGTCGGACGGCTTGATGACATCTGAGTTTTTTTTCCCTGAATTTACACCCCTACTACAATCCGTCCTGAGCCCGCGCGTTATGGCTAGCGCCCACCCTTATAGCTGAGGTGAGGCCTGTGCCCAGCTGTGGGATGGATATGGGCCGCTTATGTATGTATGTAAGGAGGACTGAACGAAAATGGTAAACGTGATGTGGCATTTACCGGAAAAGTATGATACCAGAGCTTCGATTGAGTCATGTCGTCAGATGTTGTTAAGGCGCCCTAAGGCCTCTGAATAAGTTTCGCGGCTGACTTCTACTAGTAGAACCTTCAGCTGGGAAAAACTGCTTAATGTAATGTGTACGGAGATACTATGAAAAAAATTATCGAAATGGTCACCCATCACATTAACCGACCAGGCATGGAATGCTTAGCAACAGCATTCATATCTCATTTGCTACTGCTACTTACTTATGGTCACTTTATGTTTCATTAACCAAGAATATCATACTTTAGACTTCACCTAGTTCAAGTTCTGAATCACCCATTATGGTTTATAATATTTTCCATAGAAACATAAGACAAGAAAATAATAAGTATTATACCTTTTTGAAATCTTGATTAAATGCGCTATTTTTCTAGACAACTTGCCAAGGGTGCTACAATAATGTTTTTTTAAGAAAATAAGGGATGAAGTTAGCTGACATAAAAAATCTTACCCAAGACTCAGTCGAACTTATTTTTTTTTTTACTAAACGTCTAATATTGATCATAATAAAAGTGCCTAAAATCGAAAGCATAGTTTTCTAGGATTACATAAAAAAATAAAACGCTGTGAAATTTGGTCATTTGAGAGTACAGTACATGAAAACTTAGTCAAGGGTGTCGATTTCCAAAATTTTCAAAAATATTATTATTATTACTAAACCAAGTGACATAGATTTTTTTCCTTATTTTTCCCAAAGCCGCAATGACCTAGCCTATCATCCCGTGCCCGCTTGACGTCACGTTTCGGGACACCCTGTATAAATAAACCCCGGCATAAAGTAGAAGAGTGTAAATGCCATCTTAAGACATAATGGCACAACCGCGGTTACGTCGCAACCTGAACAAGTGACTTCTCAAGGTCGTCTGAAACGTCTCGAGTCTAGCAAAATTGAGTGCCAACAAACTTGACACTTAATGCGATGAACATTAGGTCGACTATGCAATAAGACTGATTGGCAATTAAGAAGCTTCATTCTAATCAAAAATAACTTTAAAAGTCTAGACAGTTTTTAGAATATCATATAGGTGGGAGTATAAATCGAAATAAATAAAGTGAGCAAATTTTCTAAATATGTTAAGAAGTATTGGAACTGGTTTTTCAAAATTAGGGAAATTGACAATGCACTGACACATCTTGATTTTTTTAATCAATTTTATGACATCAACTGCATCATCATCTTAACTAACCAATAATTTGCCAACTTAGACCCAAAAATAAATGTTTAAGCTGACATGTTTCGCAAATAAATTAATCTTCACAATATTACAGTCCAAGCACGGCAAAACGTTTTTTATCAAATCCAGTTACTTATACTGACCAGAAAGCAATATAATTTCTGACCATTTAAATACCAATACAATTTCCGAACCTATTCACGCTAATAAACAGAAGATTTTGTCCGCCCAGTTCGGTCTTAGCCGTTTTAGAAGAAATTATATCTTCTTCATAGAAGTTGTATAAAATAAGCACACCTCAGTAATTACGAAATTTACACACGAATACATCCATTCAGCTTTTATTTAATATTGAAAATTAAATTCTGAGCCACCTTTGTGTTTATCGATACAGATTTCTGTATAAATATCAGAGGAGCCATTCCTTCCACAGTGTAATTAAATTGAGGTATTTCGCTGTAAATCCGTTGTCAAAGTCTCACTAGATGACTGCCCGTGGCTTTCCCGGCGTGTAATTCGGTTATTATTGACATTCACTTATTTCAAGCCCTTTGAGTCTGTTTTCCTAAAGTCCACTCTACTTGTGTAACAAAATTCCTTGAAACTGGTTTAGTTAGTAGCTTAAGCTTGAAAACGTAACACAGACACAGACAGAAATAATTTGGCAACACTTTTTGGGCTCGAATACCTACTCATACTTTCATTATGTCAGCAGAATATGTTCGATTTATAATATTCGAATAACACAACTAATTTAATATATACCGCACAGCAATTCAATCATTTCGATTGATAAAATTGAATCTGCATCTTCGACGATCGGTTAGCAGAAGTTACAAGCGCCGGTTAAGCCTCTAAAGAGTCAAGGGTTCTATTCCTGCACCAGCACAGACAGTTAAACAACCAGACACCAGATAGCACAACCTGTATTTTTGTCACTTCTAGTTTCCTCAAATTTCATTCAATTGGAGCTGTAGTCTATAGCCTTCTTTAATAAATGGATCCAACACTGCAAGTTTTTTTCAGTTCTTAACAGTACTAAATGAAATTGACACGTTCAAACAAACAAACAAAAACGTAGCTTTATTTATAAGTATAGATATATTTTCATCAAAATACTAGTAGATAATGATGTACAGAGACAATTAATTAACAAGGACACGTGTTCACGGTTCGTTTCAGCAGAAACACCCTCATGTGATCTTCGAGGCGCGGACGAAGGCGAACAAGGGCTGCGCCAACAAGCTGGAGTTCAGGCCGAAGAACAGGCGGACGAAGCACGTGTCTTTCGTCGAGGAGCCGCTGGGAGACGACCCTGGGACCACGTGAGTTACCGCTTTGTTCTTTAGAAATTAAGATTTGGCATTTTTTAATTTTATATTGTAGTTTTATTTTTATTTTATTTCTTTCATTTACTTACCTTTTTTGTGTATTTTTTTTCACTCACCCGTCGGTGCGTACGGCCGTGTGAGGTCACTCTTACACCGCCGCCCTTCTTCGGGGCCACTTGGAATGGAGGCACCCAGCCCTCACCGTGTGCACTCCCAGTGACCCCCAAGGCCCCCCTTTAGTCGCCTTTTACGAACCTTTATGCTCGACTACCCTCGCTTGACCTTACTTTCTTGATTGGCTTATTTTATTTATTACGATTAGAGATCAAGTAGACTATACAAGATCATAGCATAAATGTAAGCTTCAATACATTACGGATGATGACGACGTACAAAAAGTGACAACGAAGATGGTGTTGTTTTCATGTAGAGCTAGGCAGTTGTTTATTCAAAATCTTAGCTGATGGTAAGTGATGGCGCAGTCGATGATCTATCTGCCCATCAATTGGCTATTTAATTTCACTAAGACGTAAAATTAATTATTATGAATCAACATAATTATGTTCCAAAGGTATTGGTGGTAGGTATTCACTTAAGTATGTCCCTATTTTTATACTACCAGTAAAAGTGGTAAGTACCACAATATTACTTTATGTCTGAATGTAAACAAACACAAAACCTTACATTTTAACTTGTGTTCTTTTTAAATTCGTCTTCCATCTACGAGTAAAACGAAGATAATTGCCGAAAAGTGAACAAGAGCTGACAGATAGGGACTGGGGAGTGAGATACACGCCGAAAAGGTTTTAATATGAGGAATTCCAATAGCAATTAAGTTTAATTAGTATCGGCAGTCGCTGCCAGATAATAAAAGTTCATTAGCTTCATTAAAGGTGTAAGAGGGGTGAGAGGGGGGGTCTGTTTATTGCGAACCTTTCAGAGGGAACTAGTTTGATTAACGTTTCTCTTTGGTGCCATCACTTTGTAACGTGTTTTTTACTCTTTGCCAAGTTTTCTGTGTGACAAAGTTCGTTATATTTGCAGGTTTTCGAAAAAACATTTTTACATTAGACAGACCTCTGCTAACTAAAGATACTTTTTATACTTTAAGCAATAGCGTAAAAATTAATGAAATTCACTCTCTAACAGGTACAAAACAAACAGCTGGCAGCATAAAGACTGTTTTGAGTCAAATAAATATATTTACTGATTTTATTCAATTAATTTTATCCTCACTTCGACTACTTTGCCTCCAGCCAACTTCTTAACAATTACACCAGACCGGTGGTCAGAAGTACGAAATTTATATATTCACAAAAAATATTAAGTACTACCCGTACCCGTTGTCTATAGTACAAGATTCCAAGATTCGCTTAGTTCAGGGAGATAGCGCTGTTTGGAATAATGTTCAACGATATTTGTCCAATGTCCAATAACAATTCGCAAACAATTTAGCGCATGCCTAAATTCGTGAACGATTATAACACTACACACTCCCCAAACACCAGCTGTGCTGTTTACAAAGTTATTAGCGAGTTCTAGTTCCAGCTCATCCAGGTCTGAATGCGAATCCGTAATGGCGACTGACCGCAGCTGATCGGTTCGTTAATTCGGATTAATTGTTGGACACGTGTGCGCAAACAGACGGCTTGGTCAGTGTCAACAACGCCTTGTCTGGGATCAGTGCCTAATTGTCTGTCGAGATGAACATCTTGCATTGTTGGACACTCTGTTTGTTGTCGAGGTAGTGGCTTAGGGGGGTGACTGTGACTTAGTCACCCAGTTACTGGAACTGCGAATGGAATTTGTGATGGATTTTTCTGGCATCTCCGTGCATCGAAAGCATGCTAAAAAAAGGTTCATTAGACTTATTTTAAAGATTCATTGTAGTGTGACTTCAATTGAATTTCTATTCCAACTAGCCTCCATTTCAAGGGAAAATATTTTTTGATTTTAATTATCTAGGCACAGCAGTGCTTGCCAAGACGTGCAAAGAGAAGCGCAAGATCAACCTTCCTTTTCCCAAAACGTTTCTTAGTTTTTTGAAAATACTGGACAAAGTATTAATTCTGTATTATTTAAACCATTCACGAGTAAATATTTTAGCTGCCTACGTATGTCCTAATCCAGTTGCTCGGACTGAATCAAGTCTCCTAAAGTCTAATAGGTTTCATTATTGTACCAACGGCCAGCGGAAGCGAGAAAAACCAAACGAGCTCACGAAGTTCAGCTTACATTGCATTATTCACTGGCTCTGTCGGGGAAGCTGATTAATAACTTACCAACCAAGTTGCGCCAGTTTTTATATGATTTAGCGATGTCCCCGCTAGTTTCTTGTTTTGCGGAAGCATCCACAGGGTTTGCGTTTGTGTAGCAGAGGAGCGGAGTGGTTAAAATACAGGTGTTTATAAACAGACTAGAGCAGAGAAAGCGAAGCGGGTAGATCGGGAGTCATTGCCTTGTCTTATCTACACCTGGGGTAACTTTGAGCAACACGCCTTCTTGCCCTTACCCTGCTTTGTTCTGCTTTGCGTGGCTCGTTATAAATGTAATACGTTTCTCAACCATCATACCGACTACCGGTCAGGACTTTCATCCTCATTTAGAACCACTGTGGCCTCATAAAGTTCAGTTCTATAATAATTACTAACCAGGCCTATAACTACTACCTTGACTTGACTAGATTTCCCCAAAAAGCTATGGAATGGAGTTCTATAAGTAGGGTTTGAAAAAGTTTTTACAGGGTCGGGTAAATGCCCCTAGTTTCCCACTTGTCAATAGACTGCGGTATACGGTTACTATCAGGCGGTCCCGTGTCTGCCACTGCTGGTATACAAAAACAATAGTTTGCACTAAAGCGTATTAAAATAAGCGTTTAAGCAATATCATTGATCCATTTTCGTCCGTCTCATCTCCGCTCCGCTTGTACAAGAAAGGCAGCCTTACGTTTGTAGTAGCTGCGTTTTAAAAATGTCCTAAGAAATGCTGAGGATTCATTGCAGAAGTTGTTGGTCAAAGACGGAAAGTTTTTCCCGTTTTAGTATTTTTCTCGTAATTTTTAATCAGCGGCGATAATATAGTAGAAGAAATACATGGATGTTCTCAATCTTCCTTAAAGTTTGGTGTGGATGTCACATGGGAATTTACTGCATACTCTCATAGATGAACTTATAAACATCAGTAGAAAGCTACTGGATTCATGTCATATGTCACAGATCTGTGCAAATATCAGCATTATATGAAATATTTTCAACTCTAACTGTACGAGTTGAGTCGCTGTCATCAAAATAAACGTTAAAACTAAGCTGAAAGAGTCCTACATAAGCACAAGTACAAATAATTAAGCTCCAACAAAAAAGCGCTTACTCTGCAGGATTACAAGGTTCATTTCGCGAAAGCCCAGGGTAGGCTCGGAGTTCGTCGCATCAGCAGAAATAGTCCTAATCCACGGTAAGTCCCCGAAATATAAAGGTCTCGGGTTTCAAATAACGAACGCCGGTGCTCAATCTTAAGGTCAATCTTAAACCGCTTCTGAAATTAATGTTGCCTACTAGTACTTATCTACCTGTTCAACGCTTTCTATTTATTAACTCCTTCTGTTTATTAACTTGTGCACTAAAAATGTCTTGTGGATTTCGTTGATCTCATTATGTCTTTTATTATACAGGATTGCCGTAAAGTTAACTTTCAAACCAACTTTCATATTTCTTAAAGCAAGAACTACTTCAATACCTTCATTTATTTACCCATGTATGTTTTACAATTTTGCATAATTTGAGGGCTAGATCAGATTATTGTTCTGGTCCTTTCTGTAATGATCACCTAGCCATCCTTAGGGCGCTATAGTTTTAATTATCGTCACAACTACTTTCATTAAGTTCCGGGAATTGCTTTGAATTAGCAACCTAGCATTTACTCAATGCCAGCAACTTTTCAAGGTAGATGGCCGTATTAATTTCGCAGAACAGATTGCGTCATCTAAAACCATTGACGTATACAACAAAGTAAACAAAGCATCCAGCTGGCGAACGTCGCAAAATCCAGTAAGCTCGCGTATCCAGCTGCGATCCAGGTCAACAGTGCAGCGGCCAGGTCAAGTGCAAGTGCGGTGAAATTAAAACTGTTTGCGGCAACCGATGGAATGGAACGTTGCATTATTCATGTACTCTGCATGCAGTGCAGGTGTGCCGTGATGGGGAATGTTTTATGGGTAATCTTTGGTGGAATTTAAAGGGATGGGTATTTTTAGAGCTGAGGCGTTGTTGTGAATGGGAAGCTGTGTAGCTGTAAGACAAAAAGGAATTCTGATACATCAGGAATGAAAAAATGTACTTTCTTTTAGTGTCCCATTTTATGTTACTTCCAAGAATTAGATGTTTTATAATATTCAACATTATAAGATGGCGCAATGACACAAGGATAGGCTTTTTTCTTCAAAACGAACAGGTTTGATTCCTTGCTAGGGATTTTTTCTTCATCCATATCTCTGTTCTTGTAGTTTTCGTTTCCGTCAAAATCGGGCTCGTGACTCTTTAGAGTGTTTTCCTATTTTCTTCATGAGGATTTGCTTGTCCAAAACTGCACACAGATGAAATCTTGACTCGTTAGAAAGCTGATGTATAATACTTCAAAAGAAAGCAGAGACAGAATTAGAACTTGTGAAACAAGTATACTTTAGATGGAGAAAGATAAACGGACAAGCAATCAAGACAACCCCCTGATTCTCCAATGGCCCCTAAAACACACAGGTGATGTTCCGCCCTACTTTTCCATCAATAACATCCTAAGCCTTAAGCAAAGCTACCGATGAAATAAAACCGGGAGTCCCTCAGGAAGCTCTCCAATATTAAGGGGCGCCCTTTCATCAGTCGAAACCAACAAATTGGGTTGGACTGAATGATTTATGACGTATAAGTGGCATGGATTCACACAATGGCAGCGACTTGTAATGACCTCGGCTCCTGTATCGCAGATATTGGGATTTGTGATATTTCTTTTCGCGTGATACTCGGATCTTGGTCTGTGAGATTGAAACCTTGTATTCATGCGTCAAAATGGTTTTTCATTCAGTCAAATTGAACTCAGCTAATTTTACGGCTTTTTCTAGCCAGCTTTAGTGTCTCTATCCCATTAAGTAACCCAAATTATGTAAGTTTTTAGAAATCTACGAGTATTAGTGTATAAATAATCTTTCATAATTATGTGTGCCTGAAATTGTATATCCAGAATAATATATTCATGGAAATATATGTTGAGGATTTATTTTACGTTTAATATAAATCCTTTTGAACATTCTTACCCATCTTTTTTATTTTCTTTTATTCATAGGTTGCTTGGAAGAGCTCCCAATGGTGATAAGGGCAACCTAATTATATTTTTTTCTTGGTGATATCGGAGCAACCAAACTTGGACACCTTTTTTTTTTTATAGTAGGGGTGGTATACCGGTGGCCCTACCGACTAAAACCCCTACTACTCCCTCTGATCGTCCGTAGTGGGGGAATACGCCGTATAGCAACGAGGCCGTGTGCGCGTTCCCCCGGGTTTTACCAGGCAGCGGTGACCCGTGCAATGCTGGCGGCGGCACCCCCGTACCCCGCGCCAGCCGGCCACCGTACGCAGGCCCTACTGGGCCCGCAACCACGAGCCACCCAAAGGGCGGCTCCGCTGCCGTAACCTTCGGTACGGCCCCGCCGGGCCGCGACGCACAGGGGGGATCAGCCTCGGGTTACTGGCCCCCGCCAACCGGTTGTGCGCCGCGGCCCCAACCACGCGCCTCAAGGCGCCTGCAGGCCCCACTGGCCCCGCAGCTCCACGCCGCCCTTACGGGCCGCAGCGGGTGGGTGTTTAGTCCACCACGCTGCCACGCCTGGGTTCTCTTCGCTTCCCGGTAGTGCCCCTACCACCGGTACTAGGCCCCCTCGCCACGCTACTTTTAGGAAGTAATCACCATTGCCTATGGACCACTAAAACACCAGAGATGTCAAGAGCTGCGTGACATGCCTTTTGTAAAGAAATACTCTTTTCCTGAACTTTGACATACCTTTCCAGAAACATGATTACCTATGGCGTGTTGTGCGTTGATGAAAACATGCGACCACTTTGAGATAAAACAATTGTTCGCAGCGCTCCCCATTGTACAGCCTCCTACCCAACTCTATATTAACTATTGAACTAAAATTTCAGACCAAAGCCTGTCGTTGTTATTTCCGTAAAATCATTCGGCCGTGAATTTTCGGGGAAATAAGTGAAACCATTAAACTGTGAAAGCAGAACAAACAAACACTTCGCATAAACACTATTAGTAGGGATAGCTCCTACATCAAACCGACTAAATTATATTACTATATCCAAATAACTTGGGTATAGGTTGTGTTAGAATCAACAGGACTTTGGGTTGTTTATTTATCATAGGATGAAAGGTCAATACGCTATGGAGAAAGGATCTGGTTATAGTTCCATTCCCAATTGCGACAAATATTGACATTATTACATTAATATATTATTATTATTACATTAATATAATATATATTATTACATTAATAAGTCGAAATATTAGGAGAGGATTTGTATTCTACTTCTTAGCACGGTTGTTTGGAAAATATCGTTTTTTGGAGATGAAGTCACCCAAATTGTACATTAACACGTCAATATGTTTTTTTTTCTGTTTTTTTTTTGGTGTGCAATAAAGAATATTACCTTTATCTAGCACAAAACAGTTGTAAAGATATTCGATAACGATATTCTAGAGAATCAAAATAAAATAATAGAGAAACCGAACGTCAGTGGTTCTTTATCGTGGTTTTCGATCAACTGAGAGTTAGCCGTACTTATATTAAACAATTAACACAAATTACCTAGGTGTTACAGCCAGCCTGGTACGCGAGACCACGTGGGTTCCAAGAGTGCTTACGACGCTCTCCAGTAAATATTTTGCAAACAAAAGACACAAAAGTTTTTTGTAATCTGCAATTAAAGGAAACCTAAATTAGAATCTAATACTCGTTTCAATATTCCAAAGACACGCTTTATAACGAGACACCCAGAGGGATCTCAGATAACCTATCTGAGAATTCACCTGAAGTAGAAATTTAAAATACCAACCTATCTTCGGAGCCAATCGGCGCTTCAAAGATAAGGCGATGCTCTTTCATTCATTTCATTTGACTTTGATATTCCTCGCGACATTTTAATGATATCTTTTTGACGGTTCACCCTCCGATGGAAAACTCAATGACGCGACCCAAACCTAATGGTAGGGTTGGCTGGACATGGTTCCCAAACGTTAATTGATGAAATTTTTACTAATGGGCTATTACACAGGTTCTTAATAAAGGAAATCGTCGAAAACACTTCAAAGGAACTCGTTAAGCATCAAGAAGCCATCTTTGATTTCGCATTGGTCAAGAGGGCTTTTCAAAAGTTACGCAACGGACCGGAATACCTTCCCATCTTTTTTAGAAAAGGTGAAAAATAAAAAAAGGCTTTACAACCATACCGACGTATTTTCCTGTCAAATAAGACGTTATACTCGAAATATTACCAAAATACTATGTCATTGTATGTGTATACTGGTAGGCTATATTCTTGTTTTATTTCCTTCTATTGTTAATTGGCTTCATAAGTTTGTTTTTATTTTGTAAGTGATGATGTCATACTTTAGAGAACGGATTTATTTTATTAATTTCTCACTATGTCTTTAAAACTTCATTCGTAATGTATAAAATACCAGTGGGTGAAAGCAGGTCGAGCTTATTATTAGCTGTCACGGTTAATCGGGAAATGCTTTTCTTTCTCACTAATAAATCTAAAATGCTATAAGATACATATTGCAAATCCCGGTAAGAAGGCCAAGATTCCAAAAGAGAAGCCTCATCCAAATATTTTCCTGAACAATATTAGTGTTGCGTAATAGGAAATCTGAAATTACAGCCTCTGTTGACGGTTCCAAATGGGTAAGAGTCAAATAAACATTGGAGCGTGTTTATACATTTTCCACGGCAACAAGGCCTTGACAAATCTCGACGACCTCCCCCCGCCCCCCAACTTCCAATGTTGTTCCCAGGAAATAATCCCCTAAGGGATTAATTCTCCCGTTAAATTATGCCAGGCTTTTTCTAAAGTGGATCCTTTAAGCAAATCTTGCGTAGCATTGGATTCGTCCGATGGGACGTCCGTGGGATTACGACGTATTGGAAAAGAAACCAGTTGTGTTTTGGTAAAAGTAACCTAGTGAAATTGTTATTGCCCTCAATATTGACTTGTTAATCTAATAAACTATTTTCTTAAACAAGAACAGCCGAGGAAAAGAAACAGTTACGAATTGGGTTTGGACATAATATGTATATTATCAAATTGTACAAACAGTGCTTGTCAACCTCACATATTCTGAACCTCCCAGAAGCGTCCTATTAGGTAATGTGAAATCAATTAAGAGATCGCAATTGAAAAAATGGTTCAAATCATTTTCTTTTTTTTTTATTTCATACTAAGCCTTTTTCCAATCTCACTAAGACTCATGCTTTGCACTTTCCGAAAATAAATTAACTAATTTTATCTGACAATGTGTAAGTTGAAGGGAAATTTCTGAGAACCAATGAATTTTTGAAATAGGTATTCAGAGTTTCAGAACGAAAAAGGCATCTTCTTTATTTTAGTAGGCTTGAGTACCAACAGTAATTACCTTTGTATTTTTATTGCGATAAATAAAATCTATCCAAACTAATAACATGTTGCTCCCAATGTTTCGTGATATAAATAGAACACCCGAGTTGTTATTGGGATTTCCTCGAAATATTTATTTGCTTCTCGAGAACCAGAACCGTTCTTAGTACACAAATTTGGTTTTCCGAAGCACTCACTATAATTGTTGTTAAAGCTACCACTCGATGAGAAAAAAAACGAACATTTCCCGGAAAGAAACCCACATGGCGGACAAATTTTGCCCGGGTCACGATAATACGGCCCTTGAAAGACGGCCTCAAGATAAAGTTGATTAAAAATCAGGCCCGAATTAAGGGGTGAATGATAAAAACTCCGCCTTTCGTAAAGTATTCCAAAGCTGTTCTTTGTGCTATTAAAAAGGTTCCTCGAAATTTTGGAAAACCCACCGTAATTACAGATAAACCGTTTGCAATTACAGCCGGGGGCCAAAGTTTTGCAAATGGATGTTCAAATTTTTTACGAGTATTAAAAATACTGAATCTCTGAACAATGGCATTTAAACGGTTTGAAACCATTAACGAGTTTTTTAAAATAACTTAGTTGAAAAATCAACAGTATTATTCATCGCAAATTACGTGAAACTTCCTTGTTTTATCTTCAGCCTGTCAAAGATGTTTATTTAGTTCAACAGCTCTGAAAAAAGTGTAAATTTTTGACCGTGGACAAAAGCGCACTTACACGTTAACTATGGAAGACGTGGAAATTGGTCTTCACCAAATAACTCAAGTCTAATCATTCAGTCTTGGAATCAAGTTTGGAAATCGAAAAGGAAACCGAATAGTGTCGGCATTTATTGTTGAACGCTAGGGAATCAGACTTTCGGTAAAGCGCGCTTTTGGGATTTCTTTCAGCTTCGGCATTATAGTACGCAGTACTATCAGGGCGCCTGACACTCATTCTACGCCACTCATTTCGTGGTGTCACTCATTCTACGCCGTCCACTCGTGTTCAGACGGCATTTGGTTTGGCAACGTCGCATCTAAGATTTTAATAGATTATAATTGGCTGTAGTAAAATGACGGCATTAGCTCATGCCGTCGATGCGCTTGCACAGGAACATTTCCATAAAATAATGCGGAAGGTAAAGGTCGCAGGGTTTTGGTGGATGCAGGCCGCCTGCAACCGGCAGCTCTGGAAATCTATGGGGGAGGCCTATGTTCAGCAATGTACGTCATGTGGCTGTTGATGATGATGATAATGAATGCGGAAGACTGCGTTGCACTAACCTTATCAACAAACACAAAATACTGAATACTGGGGACCGTCTCGGTGTAATTGTTGAGAAGTCGGCTACTACACCAAGGGTCGCGGGTTCGATCCCTGCACAGTACAAACATTTGCGTGCATAAACATGTCTGTTCGTATTGGTCTGGGTGTTTCCTATGTATATTAAGTATGTATTTACAAAAGCAAGTATTTAAGTATGTTTAGAATCCCATAATAACGGACTATAGCTAGCCCACTTGGGACTAGATGGCGCTGTGTGGAATAATGTCCAAGGATATTTATTATTTATTTTATTTATTTACTGAATGTCACTAATCCCAATGTTGTTCCAGGGACCACAGCCACAACAGAGACGGGCGCGCATGGCGCTGGTGGCACGACTCGGGGCTGCGCGCGCTGAACCGGCGCAGGCGCGACGTGCGCGAGACCACCAAGTACATCGAGACCGCGCTCGTCATAGACAAGGCCATGTTCGACAGGCGGAACGGCAGCACCAGGTCGGAGGTGGTGCATGATGCTATACAAGTCGCTAATATTGCAGATTTGGTGAGTTATTTATTTCTAATTGACTACTTTTGCAAGTTCCAAAACTGCTGCATGCTGATGGAAAGATAAAAACGGTCGAGTTCAGAAACATATTTTGATACCACTAAAAACCTCGGATCCTGTCATACTTACTCCAAAATCAGTTCACATATTTAGGAGGTACAATGACACAAACAAAAACACATAAACACACGTTTAACTCAAAACAAAGCTCTGTTTGCTTGCGGTTTAAAAAATAAACCCGAAGATATATTAAGTAATGATACAAAGATATTGAAGTCTATCAAACCCAAAAAATGACTAACAGCTACAAAAGTGTTTAATAAAGGCACTTGTGAATTCCCTGCAATTGATACCACTCTGCGTAAAACAGATTCACGTTCACTTTGTTAAGCAAACAAAATCGACAGGAAGCAACAGTACTGCGGGACTAACACTTGAAACGTATAAATCGTAAATAAAACCTCCTCACAGCGTACGGGACAAAATGCACACAATCATTATGCGATAAAATTGCCCGCGCCCTCGTGTCGCGAGCGGTATTATCACAGTATAAACCATACAGTAGGCTATCTAAGGCCACCCGCCGAGTTATTAGCCTAGCGTGCACACAGACACACGGCACAGCCCGTCCGTACTGCTGCCGCCGCGCCGCCCTTTGCCTCCCTATTTTATGCTAGCGTGTGCGTGAAATTGCGTGTGCGTGATATCGCGACACGGCGCGCGACGCGCACGCACACATTCAAACCGAGAGTGGCACGTTTGTATGTAGATAGCTTACTGTAAGATTATACTGTGACCTCGTGTCGCGAGCGGTATTGTCGTCATAAACATTTACTCTAGATGCGCCGTTATAGCCGAGGCTTAGCAGGCCGCAAACGGGGACTCCAACATTCCAAGCACACCCCTCAGATCTTACACCCCGGACATAAAGGTTATAATTGAACGGGATGTACGACAGAGCACGCTGACCGCTTCGGCTCGAGACGATAAAAAGTGGGGATTACATAGGGCCCAGCTGTAATAACACTAGGGTTGACACTTTGAGGCTGTCCTCGAAAGGGGACAAACAAAACTGACGTCACTGTGGTGAGACGCTGATGTCTCCAATGACCTTCGTCCCAAACATACAACGAGTATTATAAAATTTTATTAATATTACCAAACGGTGCGTTGTATAGTGAGTGTTTTGTTTTTGCGACCTTCTCGCTAATTTAGAGCAGTTTAAGTTTTGGCAGCGCACCAGAAAGTTCTCGTTAAAATCACAGCTTTGTGCTGAGTCAGGAGCTGTTGTTGTTTGCGCTGTTTCATACATCTGCGTTGTTTGTTACCCTTTTTTCATTTTCTTTTGCGCTTGTTAATTAATCCAGATCTAACTGTCTCGTATTAAACCCATTCCCTTTGTTTTCAACACTAACAACATCGTATGCTCGAAAATAGCAAGGGTTAATTTAAAAATGATATAGGACTGGTTTCATGATAACTGTAATTTATTCGCCCATTACATTAAACGCCGATTTAAAGCTTAATTCCATGGTATTAAATGCCGATTTGTGTCAGCCCTTGATATATTAATGCTCAACTCGTATGCGAGGCATCTATTGTGAACAAGCCTGCGTATAACATAGTTTTTCATACATTTCTCTCGGAATTTATGGTAAAATTCCTCGCGAGGCCTTTGAGTTATTCAAATAATATGAAAGTGAACAATGTCATAGGGACAACGGATCTTTTATAGTAAGGTCCAGGAGACGGAGGATGGATTGAATTAATAGATTTAATCTTATCAATAGTTGTAGATCAACGATAAGTTAAGTAATTGTACACTTGTTTTGCTTAGTTCACTAACCGCTGAATTCACAAACTCAAATCAAAGTTGAGCATTTATAGCTGTCACTTTCAGTTCTAGGTATAGATAATTTACAGGACGCTATTAACTTTGGTTGACTTTCGTGAATTCGGAGGTAAGACTTCCAATCTGCAAATATTTGAGTCATAGACAAGCTAACTTTGCGTCAATAACTTTGGTAATTGGTACAATAGATTTGGTACAATTAATTTGGTACAATAGATTTGGTACCATAGATTTGGTACAATTGATTTGGTACAATTCATTTGGTTCAATTATGAAAGTGACCTGAAACATTGTAGGTGCATTCTAAACTGGCAAATATGATTCAAAGAACAATTCATTCCGCATTTCCTCTTCGAATCAACTTCGAAACACTGAATGTGATACGGGATAGCAAACTTTTAGCACAGATCACAAATGTAAGAAAGTTTGAGACATTACACGAGGTATATGCAAATTTGTCTGTTATCTTAACAAGTTAACTTAGTTCCTACGAGCTGAGTTACCAAGTTTGTTGATAAAACACCTGCAGTGGAAGAGTTCACGTTGATTGATCACTTCAGAAACCACGCGATCGATATTTCAGTAGTTGATCTTTTCTTCTTAGTTTGGTCTAGTGATATTTGCTGAAAAATAGTACAATTTAAAGGTTTTGTAATTGTACACATACCAACATACATACAAAAGCTCACGATAGTGTCCTAGGCGGGGTCGTTAGAGACGCACCGATTGGTGACGTCATGGTGAACGGAACATTCAAAAGCCCACATTTCGCCGAGCGAAATTCAACCCAACGTGCTAAGAACCCACTAAAGTATTCCGGATTGCTTGAGTTTTTTATTCTCATCGTAGCCGCGAATTGTCAAATGAACACAAAGTAGATGTTCAAGATATTTGTTCGCGACTACCGGGTCCCAGGCCAGAATGTCTAACCAGTGGGCCACGACGGTCTAACCGTACGTCACGTACGACATGATTGTGAACTCTAAGAACACTTGATAAAGAACGATCTACGCAACCAGCTAAAAAAATGTACAAGCCCATATAAAAGCACGTGGTGCAAAACTTATCATTTGGAATATTACCATTCTAAAACTACCAAAAAACACATTTCCGGTGACCTACTAACACATTCGAGTTTACACCCAGATAAATAGGCCTTGATCCCAACCCAATGGCTTCCAACAGATAGGCATCGCCTGACAGGACGGCTTCGGTATGGGAAAGCCATGGTTAGATTGGATTGTGTTGTACTCAAAAATGCGTTTTATTTCAAATTACATGACTTTAAATTAAGATCGTCAAGAAGTTAAAAACATGTCAATAAAATCGACGTTTCAAAAATAAAAAATAAAACAATGAACAAATTCGTTGTGTTTGTTCTAGCTGAGTACAAATATTCATGTAACGAACATTCGTGTTTGTTCTTTGTCTGGCTGGATGTTATTTACATAAACTTTATTAAATGTAACGTGACACAGATAAAATAAATACGTATCGAATGACGACCCGTTGCGCGCTTTGATTATGTTTCATTACTGCACTAGATTACCAACATTACACTTTCGCACCAGCCCAAAATGGTTGTTAATGAAACAAATAATTGAGTTGACTCTGTCAGTTTGTATTAACTTCGTTCAACTTTTCAAGAAACAAGAAAACCTTTCTTTGAGACCAAAGGGCCTATTATCCATTCACGTTAAGAATGCAGTGATTTTTAAATTGAATTCTGTTGCACACAAAAAAACTCCGATCCATAACCTTTGCGTTCGAAAGTATGCGTTCAAATGGTCACTGTGGAATTGACTTTTTCACTAGGAACAATTTGATTAGTTAGGGTCGTGCTAGATCGAAGGACAAGTATGAAATTACTACATTCGTAACGCGAAAGCACTACAGTGTAGTTTTATTCGTTCTAGCGCATTGTGAAACTACTTCTAGGCTCTGAGGCAATCAAACGATTGTAATACTGATATGCAATAAGTTTATATTAGACAGCTCATTTGCCAAAATGTTTATAAAGGACGATGACGGATTTGTAAGGGGCAGTGGCGTCTTTTTTTTTTCTTGCGGCCAGCGACCGAACCTTGTTTTTTAAATAGAAAATATTGCAATAAACCAAACTTACTATGGCATGTAGACTCCTGCATCAGTCCGAACGGAGTTGTAGGCTTTAGAAGTTTTCAGATTTTACAAACAAGATATTTTTTCTTTTGTGCGCAATTTTCGCATAAATCGCAACAAAATAGAGACATTATACGAGTAAACATTGTGTGTGATATTTTTCGCAAATGGAAAAATATCTTATATGTCATTCGTCTTTTTTTCGGGTGGTCATCAACCAAACCTTGCTTTTATGATTAAAAAAGTGTAATAAACCACACTTTTATGGCATGTAGACCTCTAAACGCAGTCCGAACTGAGTTATGGGCTTTAGAAGTTTGCTGATTTTACAACTAGATATTTTTCCTTTTGCGCGCATTTTTCGCATAAATCACAACAAAATAGAGACATTATGTAAACATTTTGTGTGTGATATTTTTAGCAAATGTAACAATTATTTTATATGTCATTCGGTTTTTTTTGGGGTGGTCAGCAACCATACTTTGCTTTTATGATTAAAAAAAGTGTAATAAACCAAACTTTTATGGCATGTAGACCTCTAAACGCAGTCCGAACTGAGTTATGGGCTTTAGAAGTTTGCTGATTTTACAAACTAGATATTTTTCCTTTTGCGCGCATTTTTCGCATAAATCGCAACAAAATAGAAACATTATGTGAGCATTTTGTGTGTGATATTTTTCGCAAATGGAAAAATATCTTATATGTCATTCGTCTTTTTTTCGGGTGGTCATCAACCAAACCTTACTTTTATGATTAAAAAAAGTGTAATAAACCAAACTTTTATGGAATGTAGACCTCTAAACGCAGTCCAAACTGAGTTATGGGCTTTAGAAGTTTGCTGATTTTACAAGCTAGATATTTTTCCTTTTGCGCGCATTTTTCGCATAAATCGCAACAAAATAGAGACATTATGTGAACATTAGCGCAATAAACCAAACTTACTATGGCATATAGACCCCTGAGCTAGCTCAGTCCGAACTGAGTTATGGGCTTTAGAAGTTTGTTGATTTTACGAACTAGGTAAGATAAGATATACTTTATTGCACAAAAAAACAATTAAATCAGAAATATCAATAATATTTATCCTTTCGCGAATAAGCTTCGCATGAATCGCAACAAACGGAGACATTGTACGTGTAAACATTGAGTGTGATATTTTGTCGCAAAATATCTTATGTGCCTTACGTCTGTTTTTTGGTGCGGCCATTATATAATTAAACCTTGCCTTTTTAATGCAAAATAGTGTAATGAAGCAAACTCACTAAGACATGTATCTTAGCACAGTTTAAAATGAGTTACGAGCATTAGAAGGAGTGACAGCGGTTTAAGGGCGTATTCGCTGATGTTCCACTTAATGTGTAAGTTTGCTCTTATCTTATGATTAAAAGTAAAATAATATCCGCTCTCCGTTATCACAGAATATCACAGAATAAAATATAAAACCACATAAGTATCACATACTTTCATCAGCACCAAGAAAGGGAGTGGTCCGGGAGTGGTCTTTGAGTCTCAACCGGCGCTCAATTTCACTATGTTGTTGCAGTTAATCAAAATTAATATTATCTTTTATTTAGCCTTAGAGAGGCTATGGTTGAGCAGATAAACTCAACGCGGATGAGTGCGTTAAAAGCAGTGTCCGACTGGTGCGATCGTGACCTGGTTGAGTTTAACGCCAACAATACTCAGGCAAGACTATTTTTCGCCAAATAGAGTCCATTTATTTGACTCCCACTTTCCCGAAGGCACATAAACCAATAATGGAACGTTTTTTCTTAGCCTATGCCCACAACCTTAGTATCTTTCTGGGACATTTTCTGGGTAAGCCTGTTTCAGCAACAACCTCATCATGGCCAAATGGGGTCAAACGCATAGCCATGCCAAATAATACAAATATTTAGATGTAAAATCAGCAAACTTCTTAAGCCCATAACTCAGTTCAGACTGCGTTTAGAGGTCTTCGTTGCTTCAGTAAGATTGTTTTTGTCTTCGCCTGACACACTTGAGCCAATGAAACTCTGTTTTCTTCTACGAACTTGGTATATTCTAGAACGTAATTACAATTTGTACTGTCCATCGCAACGTCCGGCGTAACGTAACTACTGTCGCGAGCAAAAAGGCAATGTCCGCGTTCCCCGTATGATGCATGGGCCAGGCCATACGGCCAGGACCGTAGTTGACTGATGCTGCGGAGAAAAGGCCCGTTCCTCAAGCCGAGGGACGAGCAGTTCGGTTTCCGCAGCGGCCACTCTACGACGTTCCAGCTCACGCGCCTTCTCCACGAGCTCGCTGAGGCAAGTAACAGGGGCCACTGCACGGTTGGGGTCTTTCTCGATTTCGAGAAGGCCTTTGATCGGGTGTGGCACCCCGGCCTGCTATTTAAACTCCTGGCCACGGAGATGCCGCCAGCACTGATCGCCCTGATAGCAGCGTTCCTCGACAGACGTAGCTTCTACGTCTCGGTCGAGGACAATGACTCATCACAGCAGCCGATACGCGCCGGAGTGCCCCAGGGGAGTGTCCTATCCCCCATCCTCTACTCACTATACACCAACGATATTCCTACTCTCGAGGGCCAGCTTGACGAGTGGGAAAAGGACATAACGTAGGCGTTGAACGCCGACGACAGTGCCTTCTTCGCGTCCTCCAGAATGCTAAAGTAAAGTCATTTACCTAGAAAGATTACCGTGGGGGTGCCAACCCCTACGTGTTGAATGCCTAAGCAAGAGCATTTTTGCTCGAGGCCCGCATCGCCCACTGGGCGAAGAAACCTGTCAGTCAGCCAGTCAGTAGGTGACTGAACAGGTTCATTACACTATTTTGAATTAAAAAAGCAAGGTATCATTAAAAGTCACCCGAAAAAAAGACGAATGACATAAGATTTTATTCCTTTTGCGAAAAATAGCACTCACAATCTTTACACATACAATGTTTCTATTCTGTTGCGATTTATGCGAAAATTGCGCGCAGAAGAAAAATATTTAGATTGTAAAATCAGCAAACTTCTAAAGCCCATAACTCAGTTCGGACTGAACTAGGGGTCTTTATGCTATAGTAAGTTTGGTTTATTGCACTATTTTAAATCATAAAAGTAAAGTATGGTTCCTGACCACCCGAAAAAAAACGAATGACATATAAAATAATTGTTCCATTTGCTAAAAATATCACACACAAAATGTTTACATAATGTCTCTATTTTGTTGCGATTTATGCGAAAAATGCGCGCAAAAGGAAAAATATCTAGTTGTAAAATCAGCAAACTTCTAAAGCCCATAACTCAGTTCGGACTGCGTTTAGAGGTCTACATGCCATAAAAGTTTGGTTTATTACACTTTTTTTAATCATAAAAGCAAGGTTTGGTTGATGACCACCCGAAAAAAAGACGAATGACACATAAGATATTTTTCCATTTGCGAAAAATATCACACACAATGTTTACTCGTATAATGTCTCTATTTTGTTGTGATTTATGCGAAAATTGCGCACAAAAGAAAAAATATCTTGTTTGTAAAATCTGAAAACTTCTAAAGCCTATAACTCCGTTCGGACTGATGCAGGAGTCTACATGCCATAGTAAGTTTGGTTTATTGCAATATTTTCTATTTAAAAAACAAGGTTCGGTCGCTGGCCGCAAGAAAAAAAAAAGACGCCATTTTCAGACATTGGCTTTTTGGCTACTACAGCAGAGGTCGCGGGTTCGATACCCGCACAGCAAAAAAAAGTGTGCATGAACATGTCTGTTTGTATTGGGCTGGTTGCTTCCTAATAACATTCGGTATGTTTTTATATAAGAAAGTAATTTAGTTTATTTATCTGTTATCTAGTACCTATCCTATGACATGCAAATTTCGTTGCAAGATGGCGCTGTGTGGAATAATGTCTAATATCTATTTTGGGTCGGTGGCTTTGTGTCAAAATTACCAAGCATTTTTTGCATTTTTTTTCTAAATGTATTATTTGTCTTGCAGTACTTCCGCACCCTGAACACGCGGGTGTCCCTGGTGTACATCGAGTCGTGGCAGAGCGCCGACCAGGCTGACATCGACCGCAAACAGGACATCACGCGCGCCATCTTGAAGTTCAGCGACTACACCGCACGGAAGCTCTTCAAGATTGACAAGGACACCACTCAGCTTCTAACGTGAGTCCACTTTTGCTTATTTATCCAAAGAATCGAATAAAATGACTTTTTCTATGGACACTGAAATCTCAAGGTCATCTAACGTGCTACGGAGATACTAAGCTCGGCTCGACTTCGTAGCTGAACTAAAGTTGCTGACGTAGCCCAGCGGGTAAGCAGATAGATGTTTCGAGGTGGAGTGGTTGAAAGTCTACGGAATGGTTAACAGATTTTTTTTATGACGATAGCTCTTAAAAATAGGTGGGTGCTGATTAATTAGAACTAAAAATCAATATTGTGCTCCTATCTGCAAAAGTAGATGGCGATGATGACCATCTAAAGACAAACTCAAATATATTGTCAAATATATTCTAATGTGTAATGACAAATCATTCAACATGAGAACGCTACCAAGATTGCAATCACTGTAACACGATGTTGAATTTGATCCTGTAACTGGCTCCGAAGTGATTACCTTCAAAGTCCATATTGACCGGCAAACGTGACTTAAATACTAGCTCCAGTAAGCTGTCGGACTAACAACAACCTAAAAGTAAACAAAATTCCAGCTGTGGCATTATGTAGGAATTTGCAACTTTATCCGCTACGAAACCTTAGCGACATGAGCCCACATAGCAATCTATATTTTAATCATCTATATGAGGTAACTTGCCGGCTGCGTCTAGCTTCTACATCGCTTTTATTAGAAGTGGCGGCTTATACGAGGACTTTATACGTACAGTCACCATCGGATATAATAATAATACTGTTTAAGCCGATTTTGGCTACAGCAGCGACTGCTGGACGGACTCGGCGGCAGCGTCTCACTGCCCAACGCGACCGTGTGCTTATATGATTGTTATAGCCAATTTTGGCTTTAATAGTGATACATTTATTGTAGCAGACAAGGTGATCGAATACTTTTGATCAGTTTCACTGTCAAAATGTTCTATACACGCAATATACCTACCTACTATTAATATCTTCATACATACCCCTACGACCATATCTCGAATGGTGTTGTCAGAGGCACACCGATCTTTGCCGTCACGGTGAACGTAACATTCAGAAGCCCAAAAACAATGTCTTCATTACTTGATTATTAGTATAACATATCATGCTAATCACTAACTTCTATACACACCCATATCAGCAGTGTATCAGCATCGGTTCAGATATTCATGAAGTAACGAATGTTCAGATATGAATGGCATGCAAGTTACCATTCATATCTGAACATGAAACTAATCAGATGTGTCTGGTAACCTTATCTGATGCCGACTGTACGACGTTTGCTGCAGTCCTATCTGAGCTAACTTAAGTAAAAGCGACTTAAAAATAAAATGAAACAGTGAGACGGTGTCTCAAAAGGAACTCCATAGTGCTGATTTTCTTATTTTCTCTCCCGCTTTTAAATTAGAATATTCACTGGGAGATTAATGAGGATTCACGAAATACCTACTTCAAAGAAGTTGAGCTTTAATTGAGATATGAATCGCTTGCATTTGTAAAAGATAAATATTTTTGCAGGGTACAGCTCGACAAATCTGCTTACGTAGCTCGTCTTCTCTCTTTTACGAATCGCTACATAGACAGACAGCCAAGCAGCTCGAAAATTAATCCCGAAAGCGAAACGAGCGCTTAATTCGAGCTATAAACGGATCTGCTTACCAGATGAAAGGCGTGCTCAACGCGCCTGAATAAGTTGCAATTGCATTTGAGCCGCGCTACCCTAGTTTCAAAGCGTATTTTTAAACGATTCAAACTGTACGAACGTCATAATTTTGAATATCGTGCGACATTGGTTAGGGCTAACACACACGCAATACTTTTGGAATTATAGATGGCACACCTTTTAGTATTCTGACTCATACAGTTTTCTAGTACCTTATTTTTTTTAATTGGATTTGAAATTATCTTAAAAAGAACCATGGTTGTATTTGCGATACTTTGATATTACCTACAAATAATATAAAATATTCTCCTCACTCATAGGTGTTATCTACCGCTTGTACAACTGTTTGGTGTCATGGCCACAGCTACTTTCCACGTTCGCTCTTCTTACCATCTTCACGGTTAAACTTAAACTCTGTAACAGCCATCGCCTCCTACATTTTACATGTCCTTCCTAGGACACTTAAACTGTGAGATGATTTTCCTATGTGCCATACGGGTTTTCTCAAAAAAAGTCTGGTAATATTATGTTCATAGGTTATGCCAGACGGTTGATTTCAGACGGTCCGCTTGCTTGTCACCATCGTTGTATAAAAGCGCCCTTACACACTAATTTCATCGAATCAGAGGGGGGATGTGATTGCGATAAACGCTCGACAGATGGAGGAAATCCTGTCATAATTCGGAACGACGACAGCTGTAGATGGACATGTTGATATCGAGTTCGAGGCGTCTCCTCCTATTCAATGGCGGATATATTTTACAGCAGTGACGGCTCGCTCAGATATTATTATCACCACTTATATACTTAGTTCAGAATCTGTTTTCAGATGATTTTTTATTGTGTTTGTACAGCACAACAAAGAAATAAAGTACAGATAGGTAGCTCGTTCAACGTATTTAATAAGCAACTGTTTCGAAAGAAACTTAGCAGGTGACTCACTTTAAAAATGCTCGTGAATGCGTTTGTGTTTGATTACCAAGTTGTTAAAAGATTGTGCCAGATTTGAACCAATAAAGTAAATGAAACCTTGCCTGCTTAAATGTTCAATGTTATAAGGCAAAATTGAAAAAGAAAAAACTAGCTGTTCTTTCTGCATATCTATCCGTAATGTAGGAAAGCTCTAGAATTGTTTTCGTTTTCTCTTCTGAGGAGTCAAAAGGGCGACGAAATTCAGTTTGTACTCGTAGATAGTAGATCAAGTACTCAGTAATTTATGCAAAAGTCTTATTGCTCTCAAGCTCCAAATACGGAATCGCGCAGTGCGATTTGCATTTGGCAAGGGTTATGTAGGTATTTTTTTTGTCTCAAATAAACAAATGTGAAAAAGTGATCAAAATAATTGAAGACAAAGACCTAGTAGCAGAAAAATTCACCTTGGCCGTAGGGGTCCGAACCCAAAGTCATTAACAATCCTGGCTTGGTGCTGTTCCAGTTAGACGAACCTCAATTCAACCATCCAACCAGAAACCGGAACAGGAACAGGAACCAAATTGGCTGACGCGTCAACTATAGTCAACTTACTATGATAGACATAGCATATACACAGTATTCACAGCTTACAGCTTCTGCACTGTGAAGAACCGGCAAGAAACTAAGCATTTTTTCTGCAGTTCATATAAGTTCTGACATAAAAAAAATACACAAAGGCAGGCTAACTTTAATACAACTTTGCAAAACGGTAGGTAGAGTTAGGCTTTTCCAAAGATATTCTTATATACCTGAGTGATTCTAATTTGAACCCTCCAAAAACTGAAGTCTATTGATTTATCTCATAACCTTGAACGGGTGTTTTTCTTTCGGTCCCTGGCAATTTAGCTTTCCCATCTACGAGTAGGAGTCGAACTTGTACAAATCAACCTTTAATTTAACCTTTTGGCAATCAAATTAGATAGTCCGCGCCCGACCCTTTCGTTCACCCTGTAAATACGCCGAATTTTATCTAATTTCCTACCTTTCGCTAGTGATGTTGACCTGTCGATAGTAGAACTATGGATAAATATCGTTGAACATCGGCAACTTAAAAAGTGTTTAGGGTGTATTTCTTTTTCCTTTAACTTCTAAATAAACGGCTAGATACCGCTTAGTGCGAGAAGTTACATAACTTACCCTCATGACTAAATCCCAAACACACCGATAACTGGCGTCATTGTGAACAAACAGTCAGAAGCCCACATTTCACCGAGCGAACTCAAAACTCAACATGCTAAGAGGCGAGCTACCACCATTTTTCAGGTTGCTTGGGGTTTTTATCGATGTTTTCCTTCGCTGGCGAGTAAGCCAAAGAAAGGAAGAAAGAAGTGAATTAATATCCTTAAAATGAGTTATTTATTTATCAGTTAAGTTACGACAAAGATATTTTTGGAATTTGATCTTATGATTGAATACCGTGCTAAGGTACTATTCCATATCACTTTTTTTTTTGATAGCTCTAGCAATGAAATTAGTATCGATAACTAAGTGTTGTAGCCTGTCGAGGGGCTTCACTACTATTCACCCGTCTTATATAATGAGGTGTGTCGGGAATGTTTCAGGGAGACCGTTAAATGATAAATAAATATTTAATAAACTGACCTATTTTTAGCCAAACGCTTTGGTTTCGATGCTCCTTTTACATAAAATACGCGAAAACAATTTTAAGGTTCAAGCAATTTTACTCTGATGATGGTTTTTCGCGATACGCAATATAGCGTTTATTTAATAAACCAATTATTTACCATCAATGCTTGAAATCAGCAGCAGACACAAGCCTTTAGGTTTTTTAAAACTGGCCAAAACTGTATTGACCACTCATCAAAAAGCGAAGCTTATTTACAAGGTAAAAAAAACATTAGATTGACAAAGCAAAAAGTATAATAATGAGCCCTCTGTGCCTGTTTGATTTGATCTTCATTTTCATCGACACACATTAAGAAAGAAATAAACTAGTCATATAGTTTTCTGTTTGTGTAAAAATCTAAAATTTTACCCATAGCCGTTCCGTATTCGTAGTAAAGCGAATAGACCACAAACACATAGTTAGCAACTCAATTAAAAACATCAAATTCAGGCCTTTGTAGACCGAAATCTGTTTCAGAACGGTTTAACTTATTGAAAACTAGCTTTTAGATTCCCACAACGATTTTATAATAGGGTTTGGTACATTTCTACAACTTGGGTCAAGTTGTGTTTGCCCAGTTTGCTGTTCAGACGTACAATACATATTTTGATCAGCTGACACTTCCTACTTTATTCTTAGTTGTCATCGCGTATGTGCTCTTATAATTCAAATACTTTTGTTTCTCTGTATTTGGGTATTTTTCTCTATTTCAACTATTTCGTAGATCTATTATATATAAAAGAAGGTCATGTTAGGTGCACTTTTTATAGCACAAGAATAGCTGAACCGATTTAGGATCCCACTGCTAGGCAAAGGCCTCTCTGCTAGTCTTGAAAAATAAATTCTCCTTTTAAAAATGTGTCGCCTATAGACGAACAGTCAGCATTAGAACCCTGAGAGGCCAAAGTGTATCTGATGTTTTAGAAAAGCAATTCTATTAATACACTGATAAAGCCTTATAACGAATAACGAAAGCTATGCAGCTTTTTTAAAGGACATATCATGTGGTTAGACACCTACTGTGTTGAAGTTTTTTCATTTAGTCTACTGCGTATACTTAGTCTAGCCACTTCATGTACATCTCATCGCTCAAATTGTATTCTATGCAAATAATTGTTTTTGTTTGTTGTTTGTTTAGCTGCGAATAAAATCATTTTGAGCTGGCAGTTAAAGCAAAGTAGATCCACAACGATTTATTGTGAGCTTGTCGGAGCCCGTCCGATATCTGTCTTGCAACGGTTATCGTAGTTGCGAGTTCGTCAAATTTGCCTCGACTAGTCGCCGAAGTTTTTGGTTGTTAGCTCCAGGTGTGAGTCGAGATGAAGCTGCAGACCATGATAGTTGCTGCGAAACTTTGCTACTGGATTCCGGTAACTACGTTGAATTAATTTTGCCAACGCAAATGGTTTCGTTTGATTAAAATCACAAGTTATAAGTATAACAGATGCTGTTTTTAATCCTTATTTTGAGTTTGAATTTATCTGGATACTGTACGATTCAAACTCCGCCATAGTTTCCTTTACCTACGACTACAGTTCTTGAATTAAATACCAATTTAACCCAGTAGTTGGAAAACGAGCATTCCTGCATCCACCGGAACCCTGCAATCTTTATCAGGTCATCCGACCACGTAGAGCTAGCAAGTACTACCTACGCTAAATCATTATCATCAAAAGTAAAATTTAAGGACTATGTAAAGCAGAAAAAATAAGTAAATACAGTCTTTGAAAAGGATGTTAAAACCCTCTTCTTCGGGCGGTTTTAATGACATCTAGATGTCTGGAAAATCGGCCTGATGAACTTAATTATTCCTTATCCTAACAGTAATCTAGGTAATCATCGAGGCTATATCGAGGCCATACTTAATACCAGAGGTACACCTATTGTTAAATATTACTCTGTCATATTTAATTTTCCATAATTACGGAAAGGGTCCTGCCATAAAGCGCTATAAAACGCCCCACGCATGTGTTTAATGATTTTAATCTCTTTAAGGAGGAATAATAGCTTCATGGTGACACCATTAAACATTTTACGGACAAAATTAGGCGAATTACCAAACTAAATATACTTAGTTTAACGAGGTCAAGTTACTTAATTCTTAATTATACGAGTTATTCTTTTAAATTATTCATTACATCGCGCTCTTTTGTTTTAATACCCTGGAATTTGTCTATTAGGGTGTGGCTGACCAGCAAAAGTTAGTGTACTGAAACTGCGATTCTGTATTTTGAAGAGTGTCGGGGCCCAGTAGTAAAGCACTCTACCTTGGGTCCATGAGGCGCAAGTTAAGAAATGGCCAAAACACAGACGTTTAGTTTTATGATATTCAATTTACGTATCACTAGCGACCTGCCCCCTCTTCACGCGCCACAGCTTAATAACCTGGATGTTGTATTAAAATAGAAATAAGATAAGAAAACATTTTAACCTCCCTTTTTTGTCTACAGTGGCCTCACGTTTCCTGGTGGCGAATCCGGTATCTCAGTTCCTGACACGCTGTGCACGCCCAAGTCCGTTGGCATCTCAGTAGACACCAACACTTACGAGCCACATCTACTCGCTGGCACCATGGCTCATATGATTGGACACAATATTGGTAAGTATTATCATCATCAGAATTATTCCAGTTCGGCCCTGAAAATATGGTGCAACGACGTCAGTGGATGTCAAGTAGAGTCGGAGGCTTTTGGGTGGCTTAATAACACCCGATAGCACCCGATAGCACTTACCTAAACATCCAACAATTTTTTGAATTTTTTGCCCGCTTTTCGAAGTATGTCTCGCGCCACCTCAAAGTTGAGATGAGGCCAGCATTAGCAACAGCAGCAGAATTGGAAAAAGAGGAACCATAGTTGTCCGTATGATTGCAACGGCAACGCGGCAACCGAAATGTTTCTTCATGAAGTAGTCGCAACTTAATTTACTCGCATTTTTTTTTGTACCTCGTTGTTTCCCCAAGCACGTGGATCAAGTTTTTGGAGTTTATTCAAACTTTTCCCACTAGACAAAAAATAGATGACCAGAATATTTTTTCATTCATCCACCAGGAATGGGCCACGACGACGGTCGCGAGCAGTGCTTCTGCCGGGACTGGCACGGCTGCATCATGGCGCAGTCCATCGTCGGTTCTGACAACGTCCAGCCTTACAAGTTCTCCGACTGCTCCAAGAACGACTACATCAACGAGCTCCGGATTGGCCAGGGGCTGTGCTTGCTCAATAAGCCAAATGAGGTAATTTATTTGGATCTCCCTGTAACTCTAAGTCCTCTCTCCCTTACTCCCCGTATCTCTCTCTATCTCTCTGTTCCTCCTAGCATCTCTTCCTTACTCTCCCTCTGTTACAACTCTGTGTCTTGTGTGTTCTGTGTCTTAGAGGTTCACGGGCTAGGATTTCGTGAAGCGTCCTAGCGGTGGGCCGATAGTACGATAGCAGGATTCCTCTTTGAGTTATTGGCTGGAGGTAGCACAAAATCGGTAACAGCGGAAACATGAGGGTCCTAATAGAATCAAAAATCAAAATCAAAAATAGCTTTATTTAAATAGACCTGTTACAGAGTACTTTTAAATCGTCAAATCTAATTAACAAACAAAACATACTTAATAATAGACATGAATACCATAATATTAAATGTAAACAATAAATATACTGTACTTAAATAAATGTGATGCTACCACCGGATCGGAAAGTTGTTTCTGTACTGAGAAGAACCGGCAAGAAACTCAGCAGTTACTCTTTTCAACTGTTTCTCTTTTTTACAATAATTGTTAGTATATTACAACAGAACTTAGAACAAGATAGCACAATAAAAATCATAATTTATGAAAAGAATAACACTCTTAGGTACATCGAAGAGAAGCTATATAAAACAAATCAAACATTGTTAGTGTCTTAACCCAAGTATGATTGTCATCAACATTTATTCTTAAAGTATATTCATTTACGTGTGGGTTGCCAAGTGAAAAAAAAACATGTAATGGCAATAGTATCCTCGAGGATTATCGTAAGCAAAAGCGGAAGCGCAGTTTTTTGAAAAGCCAGTTAAGGAAACAATGAAGATGACTCAAGTGAACGTAAGCTTCTGAATGTCCCAGATCAAACTTGTTCTACTTGCTATAATCTTGACTGCCATTCTGCTCTCTAGAAATTAATCCTTCCTTTTTCATGGCTCTTGCATTGGAGTGTAGGTTTACTTGCACTAAAAATGTTACTTTCATACTTGGAATAGCTTGATACCAGGTCAAATAAAGTTCCAAATTTCAAGTTGGTGCAGGCAGCAAAAGGTTAAAACAAGACTTACTAGACGTGTACCCATCCAACTCATTATAAATTATGAATTAAACCAAAACCGAATTAAAATGACAATTGACATTAGAATTCAGCCTAAAATTGCTTCACAAAATCATCCGAGACCACATTTGTGCATTAGATTAACTTCACCTCTCCAAGTTCCCCTCCGTCAAAGTTGATACCGGCCAAAGTTGGGCTTGTCTGCCAGTCGGCTCCCCATTACAACGCCACACTTCATTCCAATGCAAAACAGATTTTCACGTCGAAAATTAATCAGTAGAGAGCATTGTTTGTCCCCGGTCTCGCCAAGAAGGCCCACTCCTTTAATAAAAGTTATGGAAATGGGATCTGTCCGCGAACAGAAATTATCTCTTCGTTTGCGAATATATAATGTCAGGAGCGCGCCGGGATGGTTTATTGGAATAAATTTACATAGAGCCGAATGATAATGCAGCGGGCTCCCGTACTTCGATTGGCCACGTTAACATATTTATCGGGAGATGATTGTGCGGAGTGCTTTATTTTCGCGCCATGTTCGTACATACCAGTGGCGGACTAAGGGTAGGTTCTGAAAAAAAATGCTGACATTTGCATTTTCATAGTGTAGTAAAATTAAAAGTCATTTGGTGCAGATAGACTTCCTTTTTAAGTAGAGTGGCTTTTGACGCTGTTATAATTTGGTAAGATCGATGTGTCTGGTAGTTAGAATAAAGATAGCCTGACCTTTCTAAAGAAAACCAGAAAAAGACATTTGGTCATGTTGGCATCAGGCAGGACTTGAACCCGCATCTTTCGCAAGCCGGGCGACTGCACTACCAATTATGCTACCGAGACCATTAACAGACCGACAGACAGATGACAGATTGGTAGTGCAGTCGCCCGGCTTGCGAAAGATGCGGGTTCAAGTCCTGCCTGATGCCAACATGACCAAATGTCTTTTTCTGGTTTTCTTTAGAAAGATACTGCATGGAAAATGCTAAAAAACAATAATAAAATAAAGTAATAGCTTTTTCATCTTAATCGGGAGTTAAATATTTGAAAAAATATTTCTTCCGAGTGTTAGAGGTGGATGCCTATAACATTGATGAAATCACCCTGGCTCATAGGGCAAAATATACCAGAAAGATTCGGCCGGTCTGTTAATGGTCTCGGTAGCATAATTGGTAGTGCAGTCGCCCGGCTTGCGAAAGATGCGGGTTCAAGTCCTGCCTGATGCCAACATGACCAAATGTCTTTTTCTGGTTTTCTTTAGAAAGATACTGCATGGAAAATGCTAAAAAACAATAATAAAATATAGCCTGACCTGTCACTAGACTTAATGCTTGCAACACCATCCAGAGTGGGAAAAAATTATTCTTATTTTATTCAACTGAAACCAGTAGTTTTTAATAATTATACAAGGATACTGTAGCAAGAAGATAGTTAAATCATTTAAGGAAGCAATTAACATAATGCCTTTTTTTATTTCAAAAATCCTTATAAATTTTTATGAATAGCAGGATTTAAAAGGCATCCTAATCAAAAAAATCGGTCTAAATACTAAGTTCAGTGTTACAAACATAAAATATGAACATTATTTTACCAAGCCAAGTAACACTGAAACCGTACACTGTTTAAACTTTCAGCAGAGAACGGAACTTTACTACTTCAAAACTTTTTGCTGATAATAACACCTATCGACAAAAGTAGGGTTGTTGTCGTCTCAAATCCGGTACTGGCAAGTACTTCGCAAGGTCCTACTGAAATAATCTTTAGATCACCTGCGATTGTCTCAGAATGTTAATTCCCATTTGTACATTTAACTTTGAACCCATGTGATCTTACAGGGTGAAACCTCATTTGCTTAAACAGTCCTTCAGTTTTTGATTAGAGAGACGCTACAAAAGACCTACGACTCTGTCATTTATGTATTAAAATTGCTTTTATCAAACAGTATAAGTCTTTTAGGCCTCTCTCAAAGGTTGGTTGTGGTGCTGTATGTACTACGTAGGTGTTGGCGTCGAATTTGTTACGCTGTCGAGTATTCTGACGTGTTCTTTTGATGACTTTCTCGCGGTATCGTTTGAGAACTGACGGCCCCGAGATAATGTAGGGTGTTGTTATTTCAGAGAAGTATTCTCTGGAAATATCGTTGAATATTTCATTTCTTAAATCAGGACGTTAAGTATGTAAAATCTTTCGTAACATTTCCTTGGAAACGGTGTCGAGAATTCTAGCAAAAACCTTTGAAGATGCTTAAAATGTAAATTCGGAACATAAAGAACCTATCGTTGCCCCTCGATGCTTTTGAAGTGACTTCCGCCATTGTTACCTATAGGCAGTGACTTCTCTGTATTAATGTATGCTTTTTTGCAGCTGGTGATACACCATCAGTGCGGTAACGGCCGTTTGGACGAGGGAGAAGAATGTGACTGTGGAACAATAGCTGACTGCCAGAATCTGAACCCCTGCTGTGATCCCTTCACCTGTCGGCTCACCAAGGAAGCACAGTGCGCGTCTGGAGAGTGCTGCGAGAGGTGTCAGGTGAGATTTAGCATGTTTGCTATCAAAAGCCTCTATCAATGTGTCATTTTCAAAACTGAGGTGTTCTAACCATTTTTGACTTTCCACAGCTGAAACCACGAGGTGTGACCTGTCGCGATGCTTTAAATGAATGTGACCTTGAAGAAACCTGCACAGGGCTCTCAGGCACTTGTCCTCCAGATGCTCATCGCAAGAACGGCGAGGCTTGTGAAGAGGGCAAAGGCTATTGCTTTGCCGGCCAGTGCCCCACCCTCAGCGTTCAGTGCGAAAGAATCTGGGGGCCGGGCACTGTCGGAGCTGATAGGGAGTGCTTCGAGCAGTTCAACTCTAAAGGTGCTGTTACTGGACATTGTGGGAAGGACAGCAACGGGCACTACATCAAATGCGAGACAGAGTGAGTACTTCTCTAATCCTTTATATCCTTCTATCTATTCTGCAAACACTTTTTTGCAGAATGTAACTCTGCTTACACTTTTTTGATCATGATTCAAAGGATAACTTTTGTAGAGGAATATAAAATAGTCTTCGTATTATATTTTTTGGCCGAAAAGGGGTTACCATGTCAGCAAATTCTTAGCCAGTAGTGGATTTCGTGGCTACTTCTATAATGGTGACCATGTCATCAAATAAGTACATCACCTCTTAAGCCTATTAAGAATAAGAATAATTTATTCGGCTAAATTACAATACAGACAGAAAAGCAACAAAAGAAATTAAAATTAAACAAAAACAATAAAAGTTTTTTTTAAAGTTGCCTCAAAATAACATGAAAAATTATTAAAGGTATTAAATGTAACTAGCCGACTACTGTATCCAGTCGGTAGCTCAACTAAAAAATACCTAAAGAAAAGCACAAAGGATTAGGTATAGACTTCTTAAAAATTCCGGTTTTCTACTTCCAGTTACCTAAATCTATTAACTCCTCTGTGTACAGGAACGTAAGGTGCGGATCACTGCAGTGCCAGCTGGGAAACAAATACCCAGTGGTATCTGGGATGGATGAGTACTACACCAGGACCGTTATCACGATTAAAGGGACTGAGTACGAATGCAAGTAAGTGTATTTTTATCTACTTGATTTTCCTAAACATTTTTAGTTAGGGATAAAATGTTTATTCACTGTGTTTGTAACTTTGTGACATCCTGGTGGTGTGCTTTGACAATATTTTTGCTAGAAAAATAAGCAATAAAGTAGGCGTAGTATTTAGATCAAACTAAAATACTAAGACATCATGAAGCCAAATATGTACTTTTGCTAGCCAAAAGCCACCTAAGAATGTGGCTCTGGGTGGTCTAATAAGGACATAACCTACTGCTTTGTTTACCCTATGTTGAGTGATGTGGTGTTCATATCAAGGCACTCACATTTACAGGCATGAAATGATGCCAAATAACACAAACTCCTGTAGAAAATGGAGTAACCGCTTACCAACATCGTTGAAACTTTTCAGAGCCACGACCGGACTCCCTAGGCACCACGAGATTGGTCCTCTCGGCCTCGTGCGAGACGGCACTCCGTGTGGTGACAACCTGGTGTGCGTGAACCAAACCTGCACCTCCATCTTCCCCTACATCGACCACACCAAATGCCCCACCGACCACAACAATAATGAGTGCTCTGCTAAAGGAGTGAGTACTTAATTTAGAACGAAGATTCTTCAAATGTAATGATTTCGAAATAAAAGACATAACAGTAAAAGCACATTCTAATTGCAAACACAACGTCTCAAAGATCCATACTTAGTTAATGTGATGCTGGTAAATTGGCTAGTTTTCTTTGATAGAAAATCAAATTGTGCAACTTTTTGCAAATTGAGTCAAATAAAGAAGCAATTCTGACTATTTTTTATTAAATGACGAAACCTTAGGAGTGCCCTTTGACGGGCTTAAGGAACCCTGAAATGACACATACTGATAATACCAACATGTCATTGTATCTACGAAACCTTATCTCAGTTTATATTATACTATCCTACTTGTTCATGATTTTGTTTTATGATTTTTTGATTTATAATTTTAATGAAGCGAATTTTCTGCAAATTTCTTGTCTTTGGCGCAACTGAAACAGCGCTAAGTCTACCACGACCGTTAATGAACTGCTAATCTCAAATTTTATTCAATTATATTTGGAAATTCTGCTCAACGCCGCAATGGCAAGAAGACAATCTACTAAAACATTAGTCCGAAAGTTCGCCGGCTAAGCGAAGTTCTCTCCTCACTCACACAACACACGTTGAACTGGAATTGTTAGCCCATGGAGTGAAACTCCGTCTGTGGCGCACATGCAGACCGATGGCAATTACTGAAGTGTTCGGAGGCTGCTTTCAGTCTAGGGTTTAGTCACGAGACAGGCGGTAAAGCCAAAGAGTCGGTCAGTGGACTAAAAGTTACAAGCTTATACATCGACGAATATTTACAAAGAGGTACCCCTGGCTCAGTGTGACAGCAGGTCGGCAAACGTCACCGACGTTTCGCTGGGTGTAGCTAGGCTGTGGATTTGTATGGGTGACCATCCTGACCGAAATTGGGATGTATATTTTTCGGGCATCTAGGTGCACCTGACGTCGCAAGATGTCAGCCATTATGAATCCTTTTGTTGAAGTTTGACTCCATTGGCTATTTACAATGGAAGACATTAAACAATTTTCGTTGTTTGGTTTATTGTTGGTTTTTTATAGTCTAGGTAAATAAATTATGTTCGTTTTATTCTCAAAATATTCGAATTAACCGAATAACAGCATCAGAAATAGGGAAAGTATCGTGAGTGAAAGGTATAGATCTATTTATGACGGTGTTTCCAATATTTCAATTGACAGCAATACATAATATAGGTAGTCGGTTTGAAAAGTACACGCTTAGGAAATATTGGATTCTGTCCAGTTCTAGATTGCCATGAGTATCGTGATAATGTATCATATACTGCCTATTTGCATTGTAGCTCCGTGTAAGGCAACCATGTAGAACCACCCTCGGATCGTTTATTTACTAGTAACACAAACTTCTCTGTATAATCAACGCGCTTGCCGTGACCGTGTGGTCACCGAGTCGGCCTGTATGACCGCGCTGTTACGGCAAAATAAGCTGTATTTATTCAAGAACTGAGTTTCCAGTTGAATGAATGAATTACTACACGCTAACTGCAGAGACTCCAGTCCTCCAGTTATTCACATAAAAACTGTCTTGAAACTCATGTATTGACTTGAACTGTTCACGTATTGGCTTTGATCTTATGGTTATACAATTGAGAGAAATTGATTTCCCAGTAGTTATGAAGTAACTGCCTATACATATTATAGAGTTTTCACTCATCTAAAAACCACAAGCACAAAACGCGGTCAGGCATCAGTCAGCGTTGAATTAATTGAATTATAACAGCGCCAGTGCTATGAACTTCGATTTTGTACACCTAGAGGGCGCTGAACGAATTGTTCATTAATCGATCAACTCTTTCCTTTTAATTTAGAGTCTATGTTCTATAACTTCAATCCTGAATTAGACTTTAACCTAATTTAAGAGCATAACCACATTCACTTTTTTTAATGTTGCTGAAATTCGATCAGTGCTTTTATGTCCAGATATTATTCTCAATCATAATCTTTGCTTCTGCACTTTAAGTGACTTTGTTGAAAAGGTTGAGTTAAGTAATCCTCTTTCATTTCCTTGTTGCTCTGTTTGTTATTTATCACAAAAAGCTTTTATTATTTTCATAATATTTTTCCATCGTTTAAGCTCATAAGCTCTATAGGTAGGTAGCTAATCAGCTTTAAAATTATATCTTTAAACATTTACTTGACTAGGTACCAAGGTAGTTTGTTTCAGAAGACTATGAAATGTATCTTTCATATTGTTACGAAGCATAACTCAAAATGCTTAAATGCCCTACGAAAACCATAATTTTCATGAACGTAAAATAAACTCTGATTGATGAAATGATCTCTGATTTCGTTTCGTGTACTTACTTATTTTTGATTCGCAAATATTGTTGTTGAAATGAGACTGACATGGACAGCGAAATTCGCCTGAGGTAAGGGGGTGGGGGACGAGGTGAGCGTCTGCGTTTAGTATGGAATCCACGTGCTCGAAAGTGAAAATCGTAAGCGCCATTCACATTTTTATCAAAATGTGAATGAAAATATTTAGTATTTTCTAAATCTAAAACAGACACGAAATTGAGAAGGTAAATACCTATGTTTTTGTGATTTTATACGAATTATTATCGTACACGTCGTATTGCATTTATATGATATTTTAGAGGTAACTTCAGGATTTTTTTCTATCGAGCAAAGTTTTTCCAATCGTGTTTTGGAAACAGTCATCCCATCACACATACGTTCTGTAATACATACTAGAAATTTCAGTGCGAAAAACATTCAATATTTTCAATTATAGCTCATAGAAAACAGTCCATTTTGACGTTTTCACTTACTAAGGCTAGAAACACCACGAATTATCTCATAAATTCATATACGTATTCGTATTCCATGTTGGCCAAGATCTCTCTAGAACTTTGGAAAGGTTGTCAAAAACCTGTTAAATGTTGTGGATAATTTTGACACACTAATTTCAAATTAATTGTAATATAAGGTAGCTTTGACTGACCGCGTTGTTTATTTTAAATTCAAATAAGGTTACAGTAAGTCCATCTTTATCCAGCTCGTTCCTGAATATGATCTGAGTCAATTACCACTTCGGACTGAATTACAACATTCAAACATCACAAAATTGTAATATTACCTGAACAAGAAAACAAGGAAAGGTGAACCTTTTATTTTGCCTGCTTGCATTGTGTTCACTTTGCAAATTATACTAATTTAATTCAAATTATTTGCCAACCGTTTATCACGCAACACAATTACAAGTACCTTTATTTGCATCAAATAAATAAATTCAACAAGGGACCCCTCATTTATGATGTTCGTAGCGAATAAAATTACCAGAAGGCAAACATTGCGAGAGAATTAAACAGGGCACATATTATCAGATTTACTGAGGCACCTGGGCTCGGCGCTGCAACAAAAAATAACGAAACAATTTTGAACCGTATCCCTGTGGAATAGGTAGCACGTTTGCATTTCATTTTGGTGATGGGTGTACAGTAAATAAGATGGGGGTTAAATAATGAGCGATGCGGTAATACGGGGGAAGGTTAAATACGGAACGGACCACTTATTGGGTATTATTGGTCATTTGCGCGGATCAATAAACACTAAATGAAAGTGATGCTGATCCAGCCGATTATTTTGCAATCTAAAACATATTACAGCCTTTGTTCCTTTCAGCATCTTTTCGCTATAGAATCTGGAACACTTGCGCGAAAAATTATCAGTAGGAGACGGTTGTGCGAAAAAAGTTCGTCAAAAAAAAAAACTTCATAAAAAACATGTTATAAATACTAACTTAACTAATACTACCGCACTTAAGAGTCCCGCATTCAACTTATTTAAGTATTTATCGATTATGTCGCAGACGAGTTAGTGAGAGGCACACTGATTATTGCCGTCCGTCAATATAAATAGAATAAATCGTCAATAATATTATGTACGAATTACAATATCTGTTTTTACTTAATTATATTTTTTTAAGAATATAATTTAAGTTTTAGTGTACACATAATACGTAATACGTAAATCGACCGAGTTATTGATTCACAGTCGCTCCTAAAATGTTTAGCACCCCCTTGTAAATTCACCCTGTAAACTATGTATTGTATAGAAATACCAGCTTTTTTGTTAGAAAAATACCCGGATATTACAAAAGGAAGTACTGGTGGCTCGTAAATATTTTATTTTATTTTAATACAGCGCTGCTGGAGCGGCGCGGGAGTGAGTTACGAAGTAAAAATTGAATAACATGCGCCGTGCTCCGGCACTCAAACTATTAAAAAGTCAGCGATGTAAAGTTATTTCGCGGAGTTAGAGCGATATTAGTTTTATACAAACACCGGGCCGCTTGCTTTGTTGCGATGGAATATGTCATTGAAAGAATAAAAATGGATTGTTTTACATTCATGTTTGAACCGGGTTGGAATTTCTTTTTTGGACGAAACGTTTCACAATACCTACGAATGAGGCTGAAATAGCTTATTCTCCAAAAAGGGTAAAACAAAAATCTTTTTTAAAAGAAAGTGACTACAAAACAAACCTGTTTAGGTAACCGTCACTCTTTAACATTCTTATGGTGGCGCAGTCCAGTAGGATGAAATATATGTATTACGGTCTACTTTTTTTTTGTGATACATGTTCCGTTATTGATTAATTCGGAAACCATGTAACAAAATATTATTAATCTTTGAAAAAAATATGACTACGTACGGTGGACGGCACATTACTCTACCCATTTCCGGCTAGTCCTCCTTGCTCAATTCCAAAGAAATGACATTTGGCAAGAGCGAGAGAAAAAACAGAAATGGTAACCTGATGTGCTGTTGACTGTACATATTCTTATTGAATACGAAATTAAAGTTGAAGAAGTTTAATGAATAACATAACACCGGGTTTAGTAAGAAAATCATGCTCAAACAAAGCAGCGAAGGGATGTTACGAGAGCAACGATTCCTAAAAGTGTAATAAGCAGTATTCCGGCCGTAAACCCAGCCCAGGGCCAGACTCAGTCACATTCGCCCAAAGTGGCCCGAAGTTGCCGAAACGGGCAAGTGCACGCCGTGCATAGAACAGACGTATATGGTACGGATTAAGGCAGATTTATGTGCTTTGCCAAACCTGCTTAGGTTACCGTCACTTTCTAACATTCTTATGGTGGCGCAGTTCAGTAGGAAACATTACTTTTTTTGTGATTCATTTTCCGTTATTGATTAATCCGAAAATCACGTTACAAAATATCATTGATCTTTGACAAAAATTACGACTACGTACGGTGGACGGCTCATTTCTCTACCCATTTTCGGCTAGTCCTCCTTGCTCAAATGCAAAGAAACGACATTTGGCAAGAGCGATAGAAAAAACGGAAATGGGGTAACCTGATGTGCTGTTGACTGTACATATTCTTATTGAATACAAAATTAAACTTGAAGAAGTTTAATTTATAACATAACACTGGGTTTAGTAAGAAAATCTCGCTCAAACAAAGCAGCGAAGGGATGTTACAAGAGCAACGATTCCTAAAAGTGTTATAAGCAGTATTCCGGCCGTAAACCCAGCCCAGGGCCAGACTCAGTCACATTCGCCCAAAGTGTTCCAAAGTTGCCGAAACGGGCAAATGCACGCCGTGCATAGAACAGACGTAGATGGTACGGATTAAGGCAGATTTATGTGCTTTGCCGCTTACGAAGTTTGCTCGCAAGCTGTAACTTAGACGAAACTTGGGCGTTTTGGTTTAAATTTTAAACGTGAATACGGGATTCTCATCACGGGCACTCGAGGACATGTGTGACTAATTGCGTCTTAGAAATTGCTAAGACGTATCCCTTCAAGAGGATTTGGCCATTATACAGCAGGTACAGCCGTTACGTTGTTAAGGGTCTGGAAAATCTAGAACATTTATTGGAAATTGCAGGTCAAGAAATCAGTAGTTTGACAATATTACGAGACATTTTATTTCACTCAGATTTTCCAATCTAATTTGGGATAGGATTTCGGAATAAGTAAATTTATCAGAAACCATAGCTTCGATGAAAGCACTTAATTTATAGCATTTACAGAAGACATGAAGGAAATGCTTAATTACATTTATTTATTTTTTTGCATCTTTGTTGACCGTCTAGTTTTTTAAAAATACCTTGGTTATCTCGTAATAATCCAAAATATGCGTACCTACGTTAATTAATCAAACAGTACCGTAAGTAGCTTTTGTTATTCCTGGGCATCGATTCAGGATCCTTCGAGATCTCATTTGCCGACCGAAGCGGTTGATATCGGTCGGTATCTTAATTTTTTCAATTTAGGATCACCGGAGATATTATCCAGTCGAACCATGACGTCATTGCGTCGGTTACCCTAGTTACAGTGCGTGCTAGTTCAAACCTAGCGACAATGGTGCGAGTTGAAAAGGACGGAGCTAGAAGAATACCTCTTTCCTTCTAAGGGCCGGCGCCCATTTTCGGCATCGGCACGCTTCAGGATTTTAAGGTGGCAAATAGCAATATACTTTAACATTATGGCAATAAAGTGGAAATTTCCGTGATGTGTTCTCGTAAAAACAAAATGCATTTGTTCTGTTTCTGTTTCGGCATTTTCTACTTTATTGGCATTATGTTAGAGTATATTACTATTTGCCACCTTAAAATCCTGAAGCGTGCCGATGCCGATAGTGGGCGCCGGCCCTAACTCCGTCCTTTTCAATTTGGCACTAATCGCTCTGTCTGAACTAGCACTTCGAAACGCTTTTCTGACCATTTTCCTAAAGTTTGTATTATTTATTTACTTAAAGATATTTTATTTTTGATTTTTCGGCGGATGTGTAGGGTGCATTATATGTAGTGTAATCATTGCAAATACAGAAAATTTGCTGCATTCCATTAATAGGATCGAAGAATAAGAATATAAATTGTATGAATTGGGAAAATCTGCCGAGACTTTTTCAGAAAAATACCAAATTCTGTGTGATGATGTGTGATGTGATGTGATCTTGGAATCTTCTAGTGAGTTAGATGGTAGGAAACAAATTGGATGCACTAGATAAAATAATTATTGAGAATTATTTGTTGAAAGAAATTTCCGCGATTCAAATGGTTAGTGACATCTGTTGATAAATTGATTAACCTAATGTCTATATCCCATGCTTACTCTGACGTTTGAACCATAGTGTGCTTTTATCAACGGAGTTGAAGTGACATCTGTTATCAACCATATTAAATTAAAAGTACTTTAAGAAACTGAATTTTAAAAATCGCACCGCAAATAAGGGCCGGCGCCCACTATCGGCATCGGCACGCTTCAGGCTTTTAAGGTGGCAAATAGTAATAGACCCTAACATAATGGCAATAAAGTAGAAAATGCCGAAACAGAAACAGAACAAATGCATTTTGTTTTTACGAGAACACATCACGGAAATTTCTACTTTATTGCCATAATGTTAAAGTACATTGCTATTTGCCACCTTAAAATCCTGAAGCGTGCCGATGCCGATAGTGGGCGCCGGCCCTAACTTGCCATCCAGCTATTTAGATTTATCAATGAAATTATTAAATCATCAAATATTAAATTAGTTGACTGTAAGGTAACCAATTTGTATAACAATCATTTTTTCCAATAATACCCAATTAATCCTTTAATTCCTTGAATTCCCTGACTGGTATTTACAGTCATATCTTCTACCTTCGGTCTGTGAAACCACAGAATCGATGATGAAAAACTTATCTAAAAGTTTGAAATTAACTATCGTATAGAAATAATATTCCTTCCAAAGTTTGCCGCTTGTTACTTAATATTCCAGCTTCTTAATGTAAGGCTTAATCGCATTATGACAACGTTCTGCAAAATGAGAATTTGGCGCTATCTCGCAGACGCATTTTAAAATACCTATGTATTTGCGAGATGCGTCTAATCCATTTTGCTGTTCCGTAGGAGTCTTCATGGGCAAATATCGCCTGAATCAGCAACTGATGATGATTTTCATGATGAAACAAAACCTTTTTTAACAGGAGGCAAAAATAGTCTGTGGTTCCTCTGGGTATTGACTTGTTTATGGTATTGGCTATCGAGTTTTGTATACTATTTTATGACGATTAGTAGGTATGTCAAACTGACATTCGCACTTGCGTGTACTTTAATTTGCCTATAATTATAGGTTCAATTTATTTACTTTGTGAATAAATAAATAACATTTTGGATGGAAAAAGTGGCAGTTCCAGTTCATAAGTACATTTGAATTCATCGTAACATTTTTCTTGCCTGGTCCCATACAAACTAAATAAAATTAATACGAGGACCGCTTTATGGGTAAAATAAGTCGGCAAACAAAATAGGAACACACGTTTTTTCAGGTAAATAATTTACAAAACAAGATTTCAGCTATTTCTTGTCGTATGACTAAAGAGCGTAAAGGCTTGAACCTAAACAACAATTGAAATAATAAAATTCATAACCGTGTTAATCATTTTGCCGTACATCCTGTGTTTTGTTGTGTCTACTTATTGCCTGAGAAAGATTAATAGCTTATAATTGGATGACTTTTTTTCAGAATGGAAACTTATGATGACATTCAAACTTGGGATAGACTGCTTGTATGTGTGAAAGAAAAGCACCCGAAACGGAACTACTATAATCTGAATTATTTACTGAAGTCTTGATAAATGAACTACCTAATGGTTCTTTGCTTCCTCAAGTAAATCAAACACAAATAGTGTTGTTCAATAAAAAAAATACTGCTTATGTACACATGTGCCCTGGAAAAACCCTATGAACTGAAACACTGAACAATACTTACTTATCGGCATCAGTGGGAAACAGACTTAAATATAACGTTTTGTTAGGGGATATTTTTAATTTGTTTTATTTGCAATACCATTCATAGTCATAACATACATCACGATCATTTTCCCAGGCGAGGTAGTCAGAGGCACACTGATTGTTGCCGTCATGATGAACGGAACATTCAGAAGCCCACATTTTGCCAATGAAATTTGAACCCAACGTGGTAGGAGGCGACCCTACCGCCTATATCCGGGTTGCTTTGGTTTTTTATAGTTGTTATCCATCACCGGAGTGCCAGCCGCAAATTGTACAATGAACACAAAGGTGTTCCGGCCAGTCAGTTCTGTGGACAATCGGGTTCCGAGTCAGAGTGTTCAGCCACACGGCCACGTAGCTCATAAATACATAGTATCGTTGTTAAACGTAGTATTATAAGGCATTTTTTGTGCGTCGGCTTACTAGGTATTCTGAATATCAGCAGGCGAGCCCAAGGCCTCACCCCCGCCATGGGCGGGATGGAAAGCATTCACCCCGTCAAAAAAGGCTTCTCTATAATACAGGCGATCTACGATACATATTCGCCATATTCTTTAACTACTGTGACTTTGCTCAGGCTGGTTTCAGTCACCAAAAGCTCGAATTTCTCAAACAACCTGCCTCTAGACAACCTAAGAGGCCCTAGTTAGTGTAGATACGCAAACTTGAAACCTGGTTTTTACCAGGTAGGTATTGTGCCAGTAAAATTAACCTTTCTTTTCATTTCTTTGGCCCATTTATACTCATTCATGCATATAAAGGAGGGAGGTGCCCGTGGCGCAATTGTGACAGTGATCGGCGACGATCGCTGTTGTAAAGCAACACACGCCGGGTCGGAAATGGGATGGCATGACCACCCTGACCGAAATTTAGTGATGTGTATTTCAGGCATTTCCTTGCTTCGGTAGGCACGTTAAGCAGTTGGTCCCGGTCCCGGACGTCGCTAGATGCCAGTCGTTAAGCCTAGTCAAGGCCTTGGGGCGGTTTGATAACATCTGACATTAAAGTTGCTCATTATCCTTACACCTCTCCAACAATCCACACTAAGCCCGCTTGTTGGAGAATGGCTTGTTTCAGCTCATAGTTGAGGTGAGGCTGTGCCCAGCAGTGGGACGTATATAGGCCGTTTATGTTATACATATAAAAATTATAGAGTTACAATCGATCAATAAGTTATTGAAACAATTATATTTTCCTAATTTAATTAGTTTTTTCATTACGTTTTGTCCATATCGAGTGGTCTGTACCAGTCGATTCATTATCTACAAAAGAAGGAGAAATGTTCGGCCATTCTCGTAATTCTTGTCAATGACGAGTGTTTGTCAATTGCGTTTAGAAAGTGTAACCTAACGCTATGACGTCACTCTCGGTGTGCAAGTGACGTTCTATATAGTTACTGAATCTCAATATCCAGTGTTACCGTTTAAGGAAATAAAAACACACTTAACTGTACCTTGTAAGTTACCAAATTTTTTGAAAATCAAACCTAAGGTAGTCGTTATTAAGTCACTAACTCCGCAGCACATAGTACCTATCTAACCACACTATTTTGTCCCAACATATAAAACTAAATTCGAACACGCTTTCGAAAAGAGTCTGCCTAGCAATGAATTTTACAGGTCAATAAGTTCTTTCGCTCAAAACTTATAGCAAACTTTGATTAAAACAAAAAGAGGAAGATACACTTTACGTTTTTATTTCGCTTATTTGAAAACTGGGACATGCTTACTCACAATGACGTATGATTGACGCGCACGTACAGTAGCCGTAGTCGACCACATGGGGGTGAAAGCCCTCACGGCGTCTAGTGGTCCGGTGGTAGAAAGTGGAGGGTGGGATCAGGTCATGAAGTTCCTGCGCACACTCTCCGAAATACACCTTATAAAAAACCGATAGACAGGCAACTTTACGCCGATGCTCCAAACTCTGAAGTTTGGTTCCAACGAGCATATCATCACCTATCAGTCTCCTGGCCCTTCGGTCTACTGAGTCCAGTGCATCCAGCTGGTATTTTGGCAGAGCCATCCCAAAGGTGGCAGCAGTACTCCATACACGACCGAACTTGTGCTTGGTACAACTGTAAGAGTTGCTCCGGTGTGAAGTACCGCCTAACCTTAAAGAGGATACCAAGTTTTTGAGCAGCGGTTTTTGCTTTGGACTCAATAGAACTGCCGAAGTTGAGGTCAGACGAAAGATCCATTCCAAGGAGCTCGAGGTGGTTGGTTATCGGTATGGGTGCATCCAGGAAAGTAGGAGTCAGATTGAAAGGACTCCGTTTGGCGGAGAATAGACACGCCTGAGTTTTCTGAGTGTGAGACTATGTCTTTTAATATCATTTCTACTTAAAAATTCGTTAGATGTGAAAATACTATCTTTTAATTTTTAGACTCTAATCAAATAAATCTAGGGGAGGAGAAATCCGTTACACTAGTTGGCACTAGTGGTTGTAAGCTATTTCATAATCATAATGAAGTTTAATGATAATTGGAGGTCAATAAGAAAATAATAATTTAGATATGATACACACTTAACTTCGCGTAAATACATGAGTCATCGATTTTTCAGCCACTACACGCCTGATGTTTGATTTCTTGTATGAAATTCAGCGTGTGGAGGATTCTACCTGAGGAGGGGGCAATTTCACTGATTGGTCAATACGCTTATTGTCCAATCAGTGACGTTGTCGCTTGACAGCTTACGGAAACGGTAGAAACTCACTGGGTGGTAGATTGGGGATTCCGACGTAATAATCTGACTTTATGACCATAGCCTCTCGCCTGTCATTAGGAGTCTATTGGCTTTAAGGTCGCTGACATGAGTACCTACATATTTTTATTTTTTTCAGAAATATCTTTTAAAACAGAGCTAGTAACACTAAAATATTCTTTAAAATCTGTGGTCTCGAACCCAATCCGAATAAAATGCCGTTGTGAATCGCGTTTTATAATATCGAAACTCAAGCTCGAGTTCGGGATTCGTTCGAATGCGCTATTTCACCGATAGATCGCCTGGTCACGTAGGTAATTGAACGTCAGACCCCATATTCAGAATCTCTTTGTCGAACGATTCGACATGTTGAGTTAGCCTGGTTTTATTTAGGTCATTTTATTTACCGATTATCATACTAAAAATATAAAAAGTTTATAGAATGTGTCGAAAAGGCTTTGAATCAGCTCAATGATTCGTCGGTTTTTTAATGCATAGCTATTTTTCGTCGGTAATCAAATCAGCCAATAACCCTGCAAATAAAGTTTAAATGTTAATATAAGCCGCAGCGAACGTAAAATAAAAATAAATTGAACGGTTTAAACAAAATGGCGGCGATTTTCGTCCATTTCAGGCTATGAAAGAAGCTATATCGATGTGCGCAGATTTTATGTCTATATTCCACATAACGGTACCTTTTTTGGGGGGACGTGTGAGGGTGAAATAAGTACTGACAAATTAGTCGCATGTTTCACACCAGGCATTCCGTATTCAGGTGATAAAATTTGTAGATCTAACTTTTGTTTTCAAAGTTCAGTTTGTGCGGCAATAAGATAATTTTCAAACTTCTGTACGATACCTGCCTACTTACAGACATATGCTGCGTAGTAATTTTCTGGCATTCTATCCCCCGTATTCATAAAAACTTAAACAGCTCTTCAACAACACGTTAACTTTGGTATGTCTTTGTCACTTATTTTTTTAAATTAATGGCGTCACCCTTTCGCCTCTTTGGGCGAGGGTATTTTGCCAATGTCGAGTGATATGTCTTTGCATGTGTTCATTGAAATACTGGTATCATGTTTTTCAATGCTTCTTGGAGTTTTTGAGGTTATTCACGCGTCTGCAACTTCTTAACATGCCATGTGGTCGTGGTGGTTTGTCTGACGACAAACCATGCGACTCAAATGGTCATGTTAAAACGATTTATTTCAATAACTTATGTAACTAACACCACTGCGGAGCTACGGAACTAACTACACTATAGATCGACCGTGCTTTCCGTATGAGTACCGTCAAAAAAAAACTTTGATCACTTTCATTCTTGTTGCTACCGCCATCAATTGCCGCCGTCAATTGCTTAAATTATGTATTAGGTCACTTACTCGGAAATGGCTTGTTACTTGTTATCGGTAACCGTATCGATTTCCATAATTTGGCCACACCTTGCCAATTCAACCTCTATATGTATACTGGCCTTCGAACACATACAGGTTAAAGCACGGCTAGGTATATCGTCCAGCGCTGGCTCTGGCTTTCCCGTCGCAGGTAGTAACTAGATTGCCGCGGCACGGTCGCCCAATCCGATTTGCGACGGAGAGTTGGCAACCTCTGCCCTGATACTGGATCTTCTAACAAACTCGATTGTGTCATAATAATGTTGGACGCACTGTTTCCAGATTCTGGATGGTAACTTGTCTGTCAATCGTTGATTATAGATAAACTAGTTATGGGCCTTAAAACAAGTGAGTAGGTAAATTCAAAAGTGTCATCATTGATCTAAGCAACAAGATAGGTGGTGACAAATTACGAGTATAGTGATTTATTAATTTTTAGAAATTCAACCCCTGGTTAATGCTGCAACATTGTAGCGCAACGCAACGTTAATAATTTCTGACCCTTAGGGAGTACATACATATACCGGGTGCGGCAATTGAACTGTCCGCCTCCTTGTAACTATTTTAAAATTCGAACTACTGAATCGAACGCGGCAAAAATTCGAAAATATAATCTGTGACACATTATCTATGTTACTTCAAAACTATTCGGTCGTGAGAAGAAAGGTTCCAATTTTAAAATAATGGATTTAAAACGCAATTCAGTGATTGCTCTTTATTTGGAGGGAAAATCGAACATCGACATTCGTCGAGCGCTACCAAATCTTCAATTGAACGAAAAATTTGTGCGTCGTACTATCCAAAGATTTAACGAGACTGGCAGTGTTAAGAAACGCTACGGGGGCGGTCAACGCCGTACTGCAACGGCGCCAGCAGTTGTCGAAAAGGTGCGACATCGTTTACGCAGAAATCCAGAGCGCTCAGCAAATCAGCTCGCCCAGGATCTTAAGGTGAGCGACCGCAGCGTTCGTCGTATATTAAAGGAAAAGCTTAAGGTTAAACCATTAAAAAAAAACCTTTCGCAAGAACTCACTGCTTTGCAAAAGAGCAAACGGCTGGCTCGATCAAAGGAGCTGATTCGCTTGCTCGACACTGGCGAGCTTCCCAACTTGGTATTTTCAGATGAGAAAACTTTCTGTGTTGAGCAGTTTCTTAACAAACAAAATGACCGTGTGTGGTTGAAAGGACGTGTCAGCGATCATTCAGATGAACTGAGAGTCACTCGACGACAAGGAGCCGACCAAATCATGGTATGGGCGGCGGTGTCCGAAAAAGGACGTTCTCCGCTTGTTTTTCTCACAATGGGTCGCAACCAAGCCAAAATAAATCAACAAATCTATCAAAATGAAGTCTTAAAAACAGGATTGATACCGTGGGCACACAAGACATTTGGTTCGGAGCGTTGAACGTTCCAGCAAGACTCGGCGCCATCGCACAGAGCAACTGGGACGCAAAGTTGGTTAAAAGCGAACGTTCCTGTGCTGATCGACCGAGATATGTGGCCGTCGTCTTCGCCCGACTTAAACCCTCTAGACTTTTGTATTTGGGGTGTTTCACAAGCGAAGGCCTGTGCTAAAAAACACACATTAGTGGAGGCGCTCAAAACTACTCTTACACGAGAATGGAACCGTTTAAATGACGACGTTATTCGAGCAGCCTGCGCTTCATTCCGAAAGAGACTCAAGCTTGTAGTGCAGGCTAAAGGCAGTTGTATTCCATTAGAATAAATAAGAATATAATTTCATACGTTTTATTTTCATATGTAAAAAATATATTAATAAATATTCAAAGTAAATAAAAATATTTAATTTTTTAATATGGACAGTTCAATTGCCGCACCCGGTAGTTATTAGGAACATATCTAACTCAGTAACAATAGCAAAAAGAAATACTAATTATTTGCAGGCAGCATTACCAAACCAAATGAGAGAGAAAACCAAATACAATGTGACCGAACCCCCGTACCCTTCGCGGTCCACATTCATTCGTACATTTCTTTTGGGCAATAATTAATTACTTTTAGGTAGAACATTCTGAGGGCGTAATTAATGTGCATTGAAAGCAAGTATGGGGAGGGACTTAGGGGGGCCCTAATATGGGATTGTGTAGTCCGTAACAAAGTTTAAATTGGTGGCTTTTCGTTTTGCATATTCTGACGCAAACAACGTTATAGTCTAAGGCCCGGTTGCAAATTTGCCTACGTGGTCGGGTGCACATAAGCCCCGTATTCATAAAAGTTAATTCACTCCTTCGCCTTTCTCAGTGGGGCGCCCACCCGCAAGAGTGGGGCGCCCACCCGCAAGCTGGACCGACGATCTGATAAAAGTCGCGTGATCCCGGTGGATGCAGGCTGCACGCAACCGGGCGCTCTGGAAATCAATAGGGGAGGCCTATGTTCAGCAGTGGACTTCTTGCGGCTGCTAATGATGATGATGATGAATTCACTCCTTCAGCATTGGTTTAAAGTGCCTTGTCACTTACTCTCAAATCGCGACAGTAATATGTATGAAAGAGACAAATCTTTACAGTAGTTAATGTGGTGTTGCTGTAGGGCTGTTTTGAGTTTTTAAATAAAGATTTAAGCCGATGTTATGTTGTTCCCCAACTGACAGTTAAACGAAGAAAATAATCGGAACCATCCGACCCACACCTAAACTGACCTTGTGCTCTGGTGTTTTTTAGTTTGCTTGAAGAAATCACTTGATTTTATCGTTAAATTTTAAGGTTTCAGTGTTTTATTCAATTGCCAAATACCGATCGGTCACAATTTATCACAAAGAGTTTTGAAACCATCGCGTCTAAAATTAACAAATGCATCTCTGCGCCACATAAAACTGTTGAAAGTGTGTAGTTGATGGCATAGGAAAACTCACGTCCGGATTTTGGCCTATGACGTTTAAAATGAGATGGAGTATTAAACCGCTGCTAATGGGCATGTCAGCGTTTTTCGTTTATAATTGTTTCCGATTGCCCCCGCATTCCGTCTAATTCGTCCCACGTCTTCGTCTGAAGTTTTGTAATTTTGAACTTTCAAACGTGGAAGCAATCGTTGTTGTTTGATTAGTTTCGCAGAATTATTAACGTTCCGTAATTACACATATTGTTTGGTTTTGACTGGTAGAGTTATTAATTTACTCATCCTTTGACATTGTTAATGATGCCTTTAGGCAAACGCTACACGTCAATAAATATCGTGATAAATATCATGATATTTACTGATGTATCCTGGGCCGGATTTGCCCTAACCCTACACCATCTATACGAACCCTACACCATCAGTCCTGCATGCATACTGACGCGTTAAACATTGACAAGCGACACCACACACAAGATAAATATCACGATCCATGATCCGGGATTAGATCATGGATTTCCGGAAATCCAGAGATAAATATTGTGATCCGTCAGTATATATTGAGGGATCATAATACGGATCTTGCGTGTAGCGTTCGCCTTTGGGGTGTGTCTTCTGGCAACAACTGAAAACAGCATTTTGCTCATCTTGCAAAGTTATGTTGCTTTTTTGAACTGTTGCGACACAGTTTTGTTTTTGTTTGTTTATTATTTCTGTGTTTCAATGAGTGTTCAGTACCTAGTATGTACCGAAGTAACAAAGTAGTTACCTACGTAATAACGTCTACTATGACAAATTAATATCAAAGATAAAGTAATAACGAGTACCTTTAACCTTTCACTGAGCGAGAGCTAGTATTAAATATTGTTTGTTTTGTTTGTTATATTGTTTGATCAAATACGTGATTATTTCAAGTAGTCAGCGACAAAACATGTGTGTAAAGAACGATCTATTTATAAAGAAAATATTATGAGCTTTCACGCAATCCTAGGCCAATATTCTAGAATATCACTCCAGCCCGGCTTGCAATAATAACATGCAGTTTCTCTTTTCTCCTGAATTCTTTATTCAATATCCTAAAAACGTTTAAGGTGTAGGTACTCTTTCGATAGCCCAGCTATAATTTTAATATGCCTTCAGATTGAAATAATTCGTAGAAACCAGTAATGAAGCTAGTGGTCAACTTTTTCAGGAGGTCTGAGGTTTGCTGTTTGCGGTCTGCTTTCGCTATCGAATTGTACCCTATTTCTTATATTTCTATGTTTGGATGAAAGTACAGCACCATGAATAATGATACTTAAAAGATGCGCGAAGCCCAAAATTGTCCTCTGGCGTACGTACCTGTAATTTGACAGTGTGTACAAGATAGTATGATTATAATAGAGCGTAAACGAGACAGAAACATGTTGCACAGTGTCGTCTCAAACTGTCAAAGCTTTGCTGAGGTGTTCGAAGTTCTGATTTTGGGTGCCACTTCTCTAGCACAAGTAACCTATCTACGTCTTCTTTATTATAATATCCTTGGCCATAAACGCTAAATCACGGAAGTTTAGTATTCTTCGTTATGTAGTTCGAAGCAGAATTCATTTTATTTTTGTTATTGTTTTAGCATTTTCCATGCAGTATCACCCTGGCTCATAGGGCGAAATATACCAGAAAGATTCGGTCTGTTAATGGTCTCGGTAGCATAATTGGAAGTGCAGTCGCCCGGCTTGCGAAAAATGCGGGTTCGAGTCCTGCCTGATGCCAACATGAGCAAATGTCTTTTTCTGGTTTTCAGATCTTTAGTAAAGAATTCATTTTTTTCTTTTCCCTCATTTCCAGACTTGCTCAAACCTGAACAAGTGCGTCTGCAACCGCGGCTGGACAGGTCCAGACTGCTCCCATCACGACGCCCTCCCCCCTTCGCCTACCCCCTATGTCCCCGACAACGCCACTAAAGCCGCCTACAACATGACCAAGAAGGAAACACCGTATGGTGAGTCGAAGCCAGTTCGGAAAGGACTAGATGTTTTAGATTTTGGTGTATTTGATGTTTAACATGTTAAAATATCTAAAACTGAACACAAAGCTGAAAATAGCAACATATTGAATTTGATTCCTAAAATCGAAATTTGAAATAATACTCTGAAATATTGATTAATCCATGAAAGAACGGATTTAAATAAAAAAAGAATCCAATATTTTTTAAAACTTTAAGTAAAATAAGTTAATTAACTTTGCTAACATAATATTTCACTTGATTTACAAAGAATGAAATTTCTAAACGCAGAGTATACGTAAAATAGTTTAGTAACTAACTCTACATTTATGATTACAGGTATCTTAATGTTTTAATCCCTTTGTTAAAAAAATAATTTGGCCAAACTAACCCGAGCACTGCTTTTCAAAATTCAAAAACGTAATTTAAGTACTCTCTGCGTTTTTGAAATCGCTTTAAAGCCTCGTTTGCTGCTAACCATAAGCTTAGTATTTCCATATTCCGGGAGTCGGATATATCTCTGGAGTGAACGAACGATATGAGCGGTAGATGTCAACAAAACTAAGCGCATCGAAATTCCGTAAATATTTTTTACAAACCTGAGTCACGTTACAAACACAATCAAACATTGAAATGCAGACACAACATTGTCATAGCAGGAAATAAAATAAGCAATGACGGTGTCACCATATACCGACATAAAAAGCATTGCTCGGTGACGTGCGGTCAAGGCTAAGGCGCGAGCGGCGCCGGCGCACTAACGCGCGGGACCCTTTTGCAGGTGAGCATGAGGGCAACAAGATGAGCACAATCAATATGGTGATATTGTTGCTCGCGGTCGTTCTCTCCGTGTTCGTGGGTTTCGCCTGGATGGCGTACTGTTTCAGGTAAACCGGTAACTCGGTGTTGTCGCACTGTCTGTTGCGCCTGTCTGTTGTGTCCGTATTGTGTTCCCGCCGGCGCCGGCCGCGACCGCGGTTCGCGTCCCTGGCGTCACGACTCGCTCGTGACGTCACCGACCCCCCACGACCGCACCCACTTACGTAACTCTCTTTGGGCGCAGCGAACTACCACGGCTCAAACACGGTGTTCCTCGTCGCGGTCCTCATGTCTGTGGTAGGGGGGGTATTCATAGTATTTGCCCTGAGCGCTCTCTGCTACAGGTCAGTCGTAGTACACAAAAACTTCTCCCTGTGCCTAAGGTTAGTGAGCAGAAAACAGACCAAAGGTAGTCTTTAAGAAGAAATTTAAATCGTCACCTTCGTATACTTGTATGTTTATTTAGACGTTAGCGTTGGTGTTTCTGTTCGTTTTTACGTCGGCGATTGGTTTTTGTTTAATACATTTTTTATTGTCGTTTACGTTGTGGTCGTAGAGCTAGAGTTGGCGGGTGGCGCGTCGGTCTTGCCGGCGCGTCACAACTGCATTTGATCTGTGGTTCTGTGTCCGCGCCGGCGGCCGGGCCGCGTTCGCCCGCGCCGCGCCCGCGTCAACCCGTTCGCTACGTCCGCCACGTCACGTCACGTCACGTCACGTCACGTCCGCTCCCGCACGCCGCACGTCCGCGCCGCGACCGACACCCGCGCCTCGCGCCGCACCGCGCCCGCCGTCCGGCCGCCGAGCTGCATGCCTTTGAGGCTTTCTTCGTTGTACTCGAGCGACACCTCGACTCAAACCCTTAAGATTCTGGGCTCTTGGATGTATGCATTGGCTTATGTGAACTGTGACTCGTTTTCGTTTCCTTTCTTGGTCGGAGGCCGCGTCGCCGGGCGCCGCAGACGCGTCCCGGCGGCGCGTTCGCGTCTATATCTTCTGATAAACGTGTAGTTAATAATTACTGAATCTCTAACTGTTGAATGCCTTGCAGAAAGAATTCAGTACCGATCTCCAGCAGCTTTGTGAGTTTACCTATTTTGAATTGAGGTATGTACTTAATAAATAAAATGAAAGTAACAGACTGAGCTAAAATTGGAGAAGATATAGATCGCTCGACTCAATGTCACCAATCACTATCACTACCACTAAATTCTCTTAACTTTTGCACGAGAAGCGAATGTGCGATGCACGGATTCTTCTTTCAAGCAGCTGTCTATCTAGTTAGCAACGCCTAATGTTACTTTTAAGAAAAAGGATCTTTCTAGTAAATTATCAAAACATTTATAAAATTCGCAAAAATATGAAGTAACAAACTTTCCAAACAACAATTATAATCAAAGCTGGATAAAAAATATTTGTACGACAACATCGCTTGCTTGTTAAATTACTGGAAAGAACCAAATATATCAGTAAGCTAAGATCAGTCTCTTATTAAATTTCCCCATTAACATCAAATTCCCATGAGGAATGAAACGAAAAGTTAAAATTTGTCCAAATCTAAAATTACAGAAATTGATTGAAATATCCAAAAGCACCAGTCTTTGCAGTAAAAAAGAATTCATGGAGGAATGAAAGGTGATCTTAATGCGTCAGTGATCATTTTGAGAGCCCTTTGTCTATTTTCTAGCTCCTTTTTTTTCAGTGAAATAATTTGGATCGTTTTACTCTCTTTTTTCGAAATGTAAGTTGAATCTCTACTTTGGATTCAGTTTGTCAAAACAGGTTGAGGTGCATTGTGTTTTTTTCTGCTCAAATTCTTTATTTCTTATTCAGTGTTAGATTTGGAAAGTAGTTTAGTAATCATTGCGATCAATATTGTGCTAGCGAATTGGACTCATTTCATAGATAGAGTGAGCAGAAGAAAAAACTATTCAGTTCAAACCCTAAATGTTATCAGCTTTCGTTCCTCTCTAAGTCAAAATTAACTTCACTCGAATCAGAATTGGCAAACAAGGTGTTCTCGATTGCTTTTTTAAAATCCTGATGACCCAAGTTGTAAACGTAATCAATTGATCTGAGTGTGCGTTCCATCGCCACGCCTGCAACAGGAAAAAGAGTACGCTGCCGAAGTACGACCCTCCATACGTGAAGAAACCCATCGCCAAGTCGTTCGCTGCTGGATCTACAACCTCCAACAACTCACAGGAGGACATCTCCCTTGACGGCGGAAAGATACATTCATTTAACAACACATTCAGGTTCGTTGCCATCTGGTTGAATTTCTATTGTCCTAACTCCATGCACAATTCGTCGTGCAATGCAGTCACTGTCTAGACGTTACATTTCAAATCCACTTTTGTTCGACGTTGTAGCTGTTTAGGTTCTCTTTTATACTACCCCTAATTTTCTCCCTTTTCCACACTCTACTTAATATTCATAATCTTATTATCAGTCTCTACTTTATACATCAGAATTACCATTCTTAAACTATTCCCTTCTAAGTAGGAGTAGATAATACAAAATAGGAAAACATGTATTTTTTTATTAATTACTTTACCACATTAGTATTTTTTCTAACATCCAGCACCTTGACTTTATAAAACTGACTGCGGACACGTTTCCCATTTCTCTGAATAAAACGTTGTTTCCTTTTTTATCGGATCTGGTGTTCAAACAGAAACCTCTTAAGGTACGTCGAACGCTTGGCGCCCTAGTCTTGAGGCGCCTCACCGCTGTCGACTTTTGCTCACACTATTTTCGCTTTAACACTCGAAGCTTTCATAACTAAAGTGCTATAAACAGCAGAACCTCCAACAGTAGCTGTATTTATTTTGATTCGTTCATAGTGTGACCAACCACAATCACACGCGACCCGGTTCTCGGTCTCTTACACGCTTCTTTTTATTCTAGTTTTAAAATGTAGACACCAATTTCTAGGTGGGTGACCTTGAAGGTAATTTTGCACATTTATAAAACCAAGCAGATCATTGAGTGAGTAGTTGCTAACACGAGCACAAACTCGGAGGAATCAGGTTGAAAAATAGCTTTTTTAGAGGCATAATCACATTAGTTAGGTGTGGTTTAGTTTTGCTAGAATCATAATGATTATGTTTTGCTCCATTAGCCGCGGGGATTCGCAGCGAGTTATCTTTAGACATGGAAATCACATGTCTGGAGCCGGCACTACTAGTAGATACCCGTAAGTTTTCAGCTAGTAGATATTCAATTACATCCCTTTGTTGTGAATCCACATAACCATTAACAAGAACACCAAAATACTAAGCGTAGATGCAGTAAAGTTCACCTTTTAATTATTTGTAATAATTTACCATTTTTATTTTTATTTTCAAAACCATTGAAGGAACATGCTCTGCTCTTAATACTTAAATATTACTGATTATACTATGAAACTGAAGCTAAACTTATGGAAATTTGAACTTTCAGAGATCACACCAAAATGAAACGAGTTCATTCAGGCAGCGAAGATGAGCCGAATCATTCAGGTAATCTCAATTACAATTTATTCAACGAGCATTTTAAATACGGAGGTTATCTAACCAAACCCATAAATGTTACAGGAGAAGAAGACATAGCGTTCATAGACGTAGCACCCAACTCGATGGCGAAGTTGCCTGAGAAGGGTATCCTAAAGAAGCACGGCTACGGTGCTGTGGACGGCAAAGACAAGTGGGGGGACGACTCTCAGTCCGAGCATCTGGAGGCGGGCTCGCAGTCTGACGGCCAGGAACCCTCGGGTGCAGTAGCTGATATGGAGTATAAATTTAAGGTAAGAATGAAGCGTTACATTTCAAGAGCGTAGTAAGATATTCCAGAATATTTATTTGGAAATTTCTGTTATCACCAAAACAGAAATATACGTCATTTCTCAGAAGAACTTAGCTCCGAGTTATGTAATGCCGAAAAATAACTTATGTGTTACTACGGGTTATGCAATGCTAAACAGAAAAAAAAGACTCATCAAACTTATTACCTACGTATTATTACAATGGAAATTGCTCTCCGTTAAATTGAATAATATGTTGATTAGTCAAAACCATAACAATTGGAAAATACCATAATAAGTTTTGAGGAGTAACAGACTTTTTCTTGTGCATTTCTTGCATTTCTAGATAGGTAGTAAATCTCTGACTGTAAATGCCTGTACCTACACAATTCCAAAAAAAATCGGTACATATCGTCTATGTTATGGGTATGGTGAGATCCCCAAATGAGCCCATGTCATGCTGCACTACCGATAGGATATCTGAAAAGAGTTCTTTACCCCAAAAAGTTGTAGGCGTGTGTACGCCTACGTTTTTATTAAGATGCCTAACAAATTGAAATACCACAAATTTCAGGATCTTAATGGCTACCACGAGAATATAATCGTGGCGCTAAAGTCCGCGGCGGCTGTGCGAGCCAGCCAGGGCATAGCGGGCGGGTCAGGCGACCTGCGCGCGCTACAGGAGTACGAGTACAAGCGCGAGCGTGAGCGTGAGCGGGAGCGGGAGCGGGCGCCCAGCGCTGAGAAGATACATGACCTTGAGTTGCGCAGGTAATACAATCACTGACATCTTATCTTGTATAAATTAGCAAAAGTAGAGGTCCCAATATCGAGCCCTGAGGCACTCCCATACGTATGGTGAGACCTGTAGTGTTCGTGTCGTTGAAATTCAATATTGCAATATTATCTATGAGATACTCGTAGGATGATGATTGCTGCCGCTTTTCAAACAAAGATTTTCATCAAACGAAGCTTTCGAAAAAACAGTTATCAAAACTGTACGGTTTTTTCGAAAGCGGTATTCCAAATGGGGCAGTCAGAAGCACGCTCTCTATTACCTGTATTAACGTCATGGTGAAAGGGCTATTTAGAAGGCTAAGGCCAACTCTAGTACGATTGGGTTATCGTTTCTTGAGCCGAATTTGATCATCAATCAACGAAACATTGCAGACGAGGTGGTGCAGAAGAAGAAGAAGATGAGGCGCCATCATGCGGGCCAATAAGGATCCGGAACCTGGAAGACCTCATCCGGCAGTTGGAGCACCACTCCAGTCGGCACATGAGCCCGTCGGGCTCTGAGGACATCAGGATGTCGGAGACGGAGGCCGACAGGCACTATAGGATCGAAGCTGGAGAGGTGACACCGTAAGTGTTTTTCAGTGCAAGTTTTTTTTAAAATATGTAAATATTTTTAACCGTTGTCGTTAAGTTCCCCATAATTAATAAATTTTCTGACCAATCAACCTTTTTTAAAAAGTTTAAGAAAACAAGTAGGTGGGGTGCACCTGAGCCTCTCAGGCAAGGTCTAAGGCAATCATCCGCAACACGCTTTGCCCGATGCCTCATGAGTTACTAACATCTTTATTCTCATAAACCTGTTACAAGTAGCCATAATGGTAATAATGGGGTCTGGACTGAGATGGGCTGGTACAACTGTCAACCCTGTCCTCCTCAACCGCAACTCTTATCCATGGCTAGTACTAACCATCAGACTCGTTCTAGAAGATGTCGCGGTCGTCTCCCTGGCGGTGAGGAGGAGTCCCGCTTCGCCTACCCTCGCTTCCGCGGCAGCACGCGACACCACGCGCCGCTGTTCCCGCCCGGCAGCGCGCCCCCGCCCACGGCCCACGGCGCCCACGGGGCGCACGGAGCGCATTCGCCGCACGCGGGTACGTACTGCTACCCACAGATTAACTAAACTCACTCCCGAACTCGCAAACGCCAATCAACGCTAAGCACGCCCTAACGCTCATGCTGCCCGTAGAATGTCAATAGAACAGCTTTACATCTGAAGGACGCTGAACGTTAACTTACGTTTGTGAATTCGGGTTTCAGACTTTCAATGAAGTGCAGAAAAATGACAGAAAATCTGTACTTTTCTTGAGAAATTTTGCTGCAGCTAACAACATTTCTTCTTATTTTAATGAACTAACAGAAAAGAACGGTGAATAAAATCATTCCGCTAGGTGATTTAAGCTGTCATCGACAACAGGCGACGGCCACGTTATATCTGACATCATCGCGTGTGTTATGTTCTGTCATTGTGACTCTTCATATTTTGTTTAAGAAAAGTATCGAACTTCGAAAAGTGTTTTTCGACACAAATGACGAACAATGCAGCTCCTAAGCTCACAGAAAATGCCAATGAAAAGGTCATGAGTCAAGGTCTATGCCTTCAGCCGATATCACCCAATGATGGTCCCACCAGTACGTCGGAATACCCCCTGTTATACCTGGGTATACAAGGTTTTATACATTTCAACCCTAACCTTCTTTGCAGGGCACGCCACTCACGCGCACGCACATGGTCACGGGCGCGCGCCGCCCGATGACGACGCGTTGTATGAGACGGCCGACGCCGACCGGCTGCGCGACGCGCCTGACAGCGAGAGGTGAGTAAGGGTGGCCATACGATGTGCTGTTTTTGGGACGCGTCACAAAACAAAATAAAACTTATCGTAAGGAGCAACATGATCACACCAAATTTTAATGACAGCAGCAAAATAATCATAATAAACGATATTGGTAAAAACTATAGAATGTAATGACAATTAATCATCCTGTCTGTCTGAGTAATAGGTATTTTTATTGAAGTAAATGTTTCATTCGATTCATTAGATGAGGTGAGGTTACGATATTTGTCCGAAGAATCTTTGTGTACCATAGACATTTCGTTATTATTTCTCTATAATTTGCGTATCTTTTGATGCTAATTAAAAAGGTAGTTTAATCATGATTGACACCTTTGACTGTCCCAAAAACACCTTAGACTAAGTCCTAACGTTATGAAAAATGAAGTTACTCGTAATTTTACCCCAATTGGCGCTTAGGAAAAAAAACTTTTTTGGAAATATAAATTGTAATTAATTAATGGTCCAGTTTTTTTTATAATACAAATAACACTAACTAGGAGACAGTAGGTGGGCTCCACGGTCTGGCGTCCTCCTGATTGACATGCAATGCGTTGGAAAGTAGAATCTCTCTTTAATGTTATATTAATTAATTAAATTATATTGAACGAAAATGGTATATTGTTAGAGTAGAGTATCTGCAAATTAAAGCTATATCTAATTACTTTAAAAAATATATAAAGTGACAAAGAATTTAGCTTCACAAACTGTATAGTTTGTGAAGCTAACTAAACTTTAAACTATCAAATGATTATACAATCATTTGATAGTTTGAAGCTGTTTGAATAAGGCAATAATTAAAAATAGCACAGGCATTTAAAGCATTCGTTCGTTGCTAAAACATGTTACGTTTACTTACCTACTCGATCGATCGATATTAACGATCTGCTCAAAATTGTTACACATAATGTCACTCAAATGATACAGAAAATTGACATATTATGTTAGAACGCTGCCAATAGACATAATGCAAATGGTCCGAAGTTCAACCGTCAATACCGTATCTTTGTGACACGCATAACGCATGACTACAGGAGACCATCAGACTAGAGAGCCCACTGGCTGCCTCGCGCCTCGACTATCCGTTCTTCTTCTCTATCATTTTCTAGTGATGAATTTATTCAAGCTCAACAACAGTTAGCCCGGTGGGCGAGTGAAGAGACGGTGAACGAGGAGACCCCCAGCCCGGTCGTGCCGAGCGGAGGAGGCGGAGGGGGCGCGGGGGCGGTCGCTCGGCGCTACCTGCCGTCGCCGGGGGGCAGCACCAGCAGCGACGCCACGCTGCGCGCCGCCGCCGCGCCCACGCTGCCGGAGTACACGCACTGACCGTGACTGACCACCGCCGCCCCACTCACCGCTGCACCCGCGCGACCCACCCAAGTAGTATTCGATGTAACGAGCTCCGTTTGCACTGTTAGGGTAATCACGTTAACGACTAGTTTAACCGTTAGCGAACACGATAAATCTTCTCACGCATAGCTGAATTAACGCCGGCGACCCGCCGGCCGGTAGTTATCGTTAGACGATCGGTGACCTGTAAATATTATCGACCTATGAAGTATTAAATGCACATTATATAAACGATATGACTGACTGTAGTAATTGAACGATTAGAGTAAACCGTCGCGCGTAAGTTTCGAGCCGACGAGGTGTGTCGCCCGCCGCGCCGTCGGGGATCACTGTTACGTTGAAATATTCGATGATTATATTTATTCCATTAAAACGATACGCTTTATAACTCTTATCTCTGTTCGGTGCCGCGTCCCCGCGCGGTGCGGCGGTTCGTATGTCTAAAGTAACTTTAAGTAAGACTTATCGTTTTATGGACGTAGAGTTAAGTAATGTTGTACGGTGCCGAGGTCCTGTCTGACGTCGAGTTCGTTCCCCTTTGACTTCCGACAGATGAAGCTCGAGTAGCTTGCAAATTAGATAGGCGATTAACAAATTGAGCTCATAATCGTAAGCGAAGCTTTAATGTGACATGTCTTAGTTTGTGGATGTCGCTTGGACGCCAGCGCCGATCTCGACGTCGCGTTTTATCCATGAATGTTTTGGTGAGTTATAATTTTACGCTGACAGTCGGTCTGACTCGAAATGATAAGTTATTAAACGTTTCCTCGCCACGTGTAGTGGCCGTGAGGAGTGGGCGACATCGTAACCGTCCCCGGAGAGTCAACAATCGCTTCATTCTGTGTCACCTCTCCGATCAGCGCCCAGCTTCACATGACTAGCGATCGCGTTTAGGGAACAAACATAACACCTATATGATTTACACAATTATGAATAAGACACGTTGCTTTCTTGTATGACTTGTTTGCAAAACTATCATTGTAATTGGTTTTATTGTATCTTTTTAACACCAGAGATCTCGTATCACCGTGCACAATAATTTCATATAAACTTAGCCCATAACGTACACATATTCTAAAACTTAATGTGAATAAAAGTTATTTCGAGTTTTATCAGAATATTTATTATTGTATTGACTTTTAAACGAATTTACGCCATAAACACAATGGACATGAATGTTAAAATGTAATATGTTATAGTTTTCTCGTTTATTTTATTGTGACAATTTAGAACTTTATCGTTTCATTCGCGTTTACGCTAGGCTAGGTGGCGCGGCCACAGATGTAACTTATAGATAAAATTACAGTTAAAATATTGAATAAATAGAATAATTAACCTCGTATCGGCTGCTATCACTCTGGTACGATGTTCACTGGCGCTGTGAGGCCATGCGCCCTGTTTCCAAATAATTATTCTCATAGGTATACATTATGACGTAAGTAAGTCTAAATAGATACTATAAACACGTACAGGGTAGATGTAATTGCAATACTCTGTAACTGGGGGCGGCACTCGTTGGCAGCGCGCGGCGGCTCAAAGCGGTACTACTAAATAATCTATCCTGAATATTTGTACCTGTCACATGGGTGCCCTACTTTGTGACGTGGCCACGCGCTGCGCTCATTTTCGTTGTATGATTAACGATTTTCACCGATACTATCTCCCTAATAACATTGGTGCTGTCGTCAACCCTAAAGGATATGATTTGTTAAAATATGATAGGGATAACCATTGTCCTGAATGAAAATATTGTTATTTGCATACGTTACCTTAGTGTTAACGACAGAACGATGGAATGTTTTGAACGGTTGTACCAACATCTTGCGCAGCGATTCTGTTTAGAAAACGATCATATTGTTACATATTGTTTACCTAATTATTGTGCAACGGACTAGTGAGTCGACTTATCCAATAAACACCTACTACTTAATATTACTTAGATATAAGAAGTGTGTTTTAGTGTTACATCAACAGACAAAGTGCTCACTAATTGTGTAGACATTTTACAGTGTATTCCAAAGCTTTGAGTTCTGAGGCAAGCAAACATTTTTATGGATAACTACTTTACACAGACAATTACAGACTAGTGTTCATAGCACGAAAGACATGAGTCGTAATAGGCGACATAAAAATATAAGATAAGTTTTAATAAATATAATGTCGACACCAATATAAAGCTAAGTGTTTGAAGTAAGAAATGAAAAAGACTGTAATATTCAGCGCTAAAAGGCTATTAGTAATTTCTGAAAATTTCTAAAAATTACCTCAGTCTTTTAATATGTCTTCTTCTTCTACAATCTTATGGTCAAAATGGTGTCAAAGTTATCTTAATCGCGTATACAGACCTCTGTCATGACTTATGTTTACAGCCAACATTTTGAAATACATGAATGTACGTCTTATTTAAAACCTCAAGCAAAAAAGGTATTATAATATTATGTGGAACTGCTTTAAGTATGAGTGTTTCTGTTGGGCCAACAGCTAGAAATAATGTGTTCGAATATATCGCTCTAAATATGTAATAATAGTACCTACTATGCTCATACGAATTGAGTCTAAATATTAAGCAATATTGTGTTTGTTTATTAGTCTAAACGGAATCGCTAAGATGGTGGCACTCCTGGGTTTGTTTCAAGCAGGATAATGTGGAAACGTAATGCAGGTTTGAAATTAATGGTTTAGTGACGATTAACTGATTTTCTTAAATTGGATTAATGTCAGATGAACCGCCTCTTCTCAGCCAAGAAGCCACATTGAATAAAGAATAATGGTCTTATTTTTACATGCTTTATCAAAATATTTGAATGAATGAAATTTACAAACTCAACCTCAGTCAAAAATAATGTTCAAAGATTTTTATCAAAATATACAAGTGTCATCCATACAATCCTGCTTGAAATTTAGTATCGCAAGCGAGTGCCGACTACCCAGTGGGCGTCGCGTGCGCGCGTCAATACCTCCCGAGCGTGCGCGGGCGCCAGCAGGAGACATTTTAACTAAACACACTGTATAAGACTTTATAACAAAATGGCATGATTCGAAATTAAAATAAAGTTGTTCACATTTGGTGTTTAGATGTGCGATGATAAATTGCGATAAACATTGCGTTTTACTGCAGCTTTCAAAAAACAAAATAATTGGACACTAAGGAATTCCGACGCTCACAGGGGGAATTGTGGAACCCAATTTGACCATTATGGGAATGACTCTACGAGGATGACTTTTTTGGGTATTACTCGTGAGTCTTAATTTCTGTAGATCTGTCAAGTGTTGAAATTGACATACAAGGCTAGTATCACCTTTAAAGTTCGAGTTAAGCCACTCTTAGCCCTTTATTAGCTCCTGCTGCGCGCGCGCAGCTCGTACGCGTAGGCCTAACACGTCAATTGCGAATGGCGCCGGACTTCGCCATTGCTCACGGCAGCGCGCAGGCGCGGGCGGCGCGGCGCAGTACGGTGCCCATCTATTACACCGTACCGGGAAAACAGGGGCTGACACGTGTTAGAATAAACGTTTTGTAATCGTGATTGTTTATAATAATGATTTGTTACATGTATAAATATTTGAAATGTATATCTTTTATGTAAACCACATTATTTAATTGTCACATCTGGTATATTAAATTAATAATTGGCCGTTTAATTTGTTATTGCAACAACTTATGCGAGCGTAAAAGTTCAATAGTTACATAGTTTTCATGAAAGTATTACTTACAGGTGTGTATTTTCGAATGTATTTGAGTTTGAAACAAGCTAAGACTTGTTTAAAATTCCCACATGTGTTCCGAATGTATAGAATATTTTATGGCAATAACTTACTTTGAAACTTTTGTCAATGTTGTTACATTTTATTTTTTAAACAATACTTGCTATGTAAATATGTATCTTCACGTAGCATAAAATAATGTTTAAGTAATTATTTAGCCAAATGTTGAAAATGACGATGGTTGTTTTCCGTGTACACAAGAAAATTACTAGTTATGGAGCCAATTTCTAGTTACTAGGACATAACTAGTTAGTCAAACTGAGTAGTCTTCAAGTGTTGAAAAACCCAAGGTAATTTGAAATTAATAGTGAATATAACACTGCCATAAGTATTTATACGTAAAAGCTTACATGTGTGACGAGGTGATGGAGCCCAATCCATTTGGTGTAATACGTGGACACGGACCAATGACACGAGGTCGATCTGTGTTTTGTTATTTACAATAATTGTTTTTGTTTAAAAAAAACAATGGATTCAGCTATTATGAATCCAATCTATTAATTACAAATAATACGTGCTGGTCTCTTTTGTGCGAACTGAGATTTAAATCATGTCCTTCAAATAAAATGGTTGCCCTATACTGTATAATTTTAAAAACAACTAACTGTACAAGTAATGATCACCCTAGAATACGAATAATAAGAGTGCATAAGCACTTTGTGTGTAGTACAGGGGCCAGCAGATTAAGTTTTCAGCTGTCAAACTCAGTCAATAATTTGGATTTCTAGGTACATCTGAGTGATCAAGTTGAACAGATTGAATAAATTTGTCAGCTCATGGCTTAGAGAAAGAAGTTTTGAAAAAAACAGACACAGATTGATCTAAGCCGGCCTAAGCGAAACTTCACAATACTATTATGTAGTTAGCGGTGTCTATATGAGAATATATTGATCCTGGACTTCAGTAGTATTAACTTGTTTTATACTAGTTGTAGGTATAAGTGTGGATGTCGATGCCGATTGGGATAGTGTGTTGCTCAAAGTATCGTAATTGAAGCGCCCCGCCGCTCGCCACCATCGCTGTCGAATAAAACTGATTCACCCCCAAATTCACAAACGTCAATCATAGTCAACTGCGCCGACAAACTCATGCCATCTCAAAAACTGTCTACGAAACTGAAAGAGACAGCTATAGTTTCAAGAGCTTTAACTTTGATTGACATTTGTGAATTCGGAGGTTAGTATGTTAATGTTAAGTGATATTATGTAATATAAAAATACGAATTTTAAACGAAAGTAACGTTGAGACGTTGTAATTTTCCGTTTCATTTTGTCCTTGTAAATATATTTGCTATATGATTTACTAAATGAATGTAACATATTATTAATGAAAAAAATAGATGAACACAAATTTTATGGGTGGTTTTATTCGGTCCCTGATTGTCATAGTTTTTTTGAGTGAAATAAGTTGCTTTATTTGAATTATACTTCATCCTTGTGTGGTAAGCAAATAATGATATTATGTAGGTAGGCAAATCATGATGTGACGCGAACCTCTAGTGTAGACCAGAGGTCGCGGGTACCATCCCCGCACAGTGCTTACAAACATTCGTGAACATAAACATGTCTATTTGTGTCGGTCTGGGTGTTTCCTATGTATATTATTATATTAAAAATACAGAAAACTAAAAAGATCAACTAAAACTTCAAAATCACTTATTACATTAGCGCTTAATCAAACGAAATAAATAACCCATATTAGTAAATTCAAGTTGAAGAATTGGCAATTGGAAGTGGCGGAATACTGGCAATCCCATCAGATATAAAGCATTACCATCGACACGCAAAGAAGAAGGAATCTAAGCAAGATTTTTATTAATTAATGACTTTTAATAACCAAACTTCTAAGAATAAAACCCATTCAACCTAAACAGACACATCATTGGTCTCAATTCTTCGCCTGATTAAAAACTTCGCAAAATCATCCTGCTGCGGGTCGAAGGCGGTGGTCTTCTCGCACTGCGCAGTAGTAGCCGCCAGCTCAATCTGGTCTCCGAAAGCCTTCACGTCCTCTCTCTTCAATTCGACCATGTACTTACGCGACTCCATAATAACGAAGGCATCGTCCCGCGCCATCGACCAAACACTAGGCTTCAGACGCGACAACATGTTGTGCCCCACAAACACCCCATGAAACAATCCTTGAAACTGTGGCTTGTGCGGGTAATGCTCCAGAGCAGAGAGAGACAGAAAATGAACCTTCCCGTAGTCTACGTCTATGTACGTGTTCCTGTCTTCTCTTAGCAATAGCGGTACTTCAGGTCCTGCCTCCGAAATCTTTGCGTCCAATTGACTCAACACGACCATTCCTAAGTTCTTCTCCGTTTCTAAATTGAAGGCACTCACGTCAAATTCCTGACGATTTTCCACTTCATATAACATTCGCATTACGTTGCGTTCGGCTACGTCAGTTGCTCGCTTGAAATTCATCCCATGAGAAGACTTCAGCATATCTTTATCGTCACAATCCAAACCAAAAGCCAAATAAGGAGACGTCACCATATCTCCTAAGTAGCCTCGGTGCAGATACCTATCGCCACATTTGTACACACCTGCAGCGAAGGTCACGTTCGGTCTGGACACCTCCGTTTCTAGCCAAGTGAATGCGACGCCATGTTCTCGAAAATGCTTGTACTCTTGGAAACAAATCTGACTGGCCAGCTCTTTCATTCGCATGTGGTAGTCCCAGTCGTAAACTCCAGCTCTATTGTCATATCTCACTCCAAGACTGTGCCTGATTCTATGCTCCCAAAGCTCGCAGGCGTTAAACTGATTCGTGTTGCCTGTAGTCCAGAAGTTGACAAGATTCTCGAGGTAGTCACGTTCTCGATACTTCATTTGGTCAATCGAGACGCAGGGCAAGAGACAAGTCATAAAATCGGGGTTGGTGATCATACCGGTTAACTGACGCGCTTTTGCAATAAGATATCTTGAGGTTGGCGGTCGCAAGAGTAAGTTTCCATAAACCTCTAGCCAACGCCTGGTTTTCTCCATAAGCCCGAATCGGGTAGTCTTTTCCAAAGCCAAGGACAGGAGTAGTACTTGCCTGGCGATTAGTTCTGGACAACCATCGACGACGAAGATGTTCATATATCGCCTTGTATGCCTATAAGCTTGGGACAAGGTTTTCAGAAGATGTCTAGCATCACAGCCTCCAATGACGAGGAAATTAAGCTCGTATGCGGTTTCGTCTCCATGCTTGAGGTATTCTTGCTGCAGATCCAACGCAGGAGTTATTCCCCAAAACATTGTTGTTTGTTTTTGCTACACTTGTTTACACCACGACTGTTTGTAGAGCAATAAAGGTTGTCAATGTCACGACGATGTGAGGACGAACTCAAATGAAGCATGGAGGTTTCACGCAGCCACTAGGGAGTTGCTATGGTAACGATCTATTTATGCAGTGTTTGCCACCGGTATTTATAAACATTAGTGTTGTGAATAAAAACAGTTTGGGTCTCCGTCTTGCTTGCCTGAGTCTCCCTTTTGAAGGCATGTAATGTAAGTCTTGTACTATCTACCTACTGATTAACAAATCTGAGTAGATCCTAACTTTAAAATTGTATTATGGTCCAAAAATATATTTGAATCGTTTGAATTATAGCTTTTTCAAAAGCGCTGCACCAAAAATAAAACTATTTCCTCGTTTCTTAACGAAGAAACGTAGGTATCTTAAATATCTTCCCAAGTGAGGCCCTCGCACGAATCTTGTAAATAGAGCGGATCGCTCGCTTCTGAAGGATAAAGATGATGTGTGTGTAAATACGCTGCCTTTTTTTATCCAGGGTATCTTTTGATGTCTAATAGTGAGGTACCATATTGTATTTATTAAATCAGAATGGATTTATTCTGTGCTTAATACATCGAGTCCTGCTACAATATTTTCGAGTCTTATTACAACCCTAGATACTGGTACCCCGTGTAACTACACGCGCCAGGTACCCGTAGCGAAGAATTTTTCGCTCGAGTGCTTATCGATATACTGCTATTAATTAAAATAGCAGAGGCTCTCAAACGTCCACTTGAACGCTCAATAGTTTGCATCAACCCTTCAAGTGTCAGAGATATGGGAGACGAATTAAAGATAAAATATATAAATGCCCACTGTCAAAATGACCAGAAACAGTGCACTGCTCGTCCTGTATGTGTACTCCCGGTCTTAGGTTGATGGTGGTCCTGGTTGGTACGAGACTACAAAAAGTTAGAGCTATGTCGTATAATATCATCGTAGCACAAGAGGGATACACTTCGATAAATGTTAAGAATATCGCCAAGTAGCCTTAAGGTCTTTGTAATTTGTGAAATATTAAAATAAAAACTTTTATCTGTTCGTGGCAAAAAACTTTTTGATACAGGTTATTTTTTAGAAGTACTCTTTTTCACACAGTACTGTTGTATGTTGGCAAGATTTTCATGTAAACTATGAAAGATAGGTAAATATCTGTTTTTCCATAAGAAAACTCAAGGCTAACAACTTTATAAAACATTTAATAGCTGTATTACAAACATAATTTCCTTAACTTATTAAGTACTTACTAAGTTCTATAGTAAAAATATCTCGATGAACAATCCCTGTAAGCTTAGTTGTACTGGTATATGGCATATTGAGCATTGTAAATTATTCTTACAGGCAATCAAGGAAATCTAGCTTACTTAAGACTTCATCACATTCGAGGAAGTTACAGTGGTACAGCGTTGATAAATAACAATTTATTTGAGCGATATCGTTATCTGCTTCTAACATGAGTAATCTTTTGTTTGCCAGAATGGATACACTATAAATACTCTGTAAAAGCCATAGTAGCTGACGATGTAAGGAAATGCCAGCAACAAACTTCCGGACGCCGCAGACAGCGGCTCTAAAGGTTTTATGACAATGAATACACACTAAACTGTGCTACTTAACCATCGGAGGTAAGTCGTGGACGTAGCATTTGGCTGGCCTTGAGCCTCTGAACGATTCAAAGTAATCTGGCCCACCGGATCCCATACAACTCACTTACCAGTAGCGACCTCCGATAGTTTGTTTCTGCCTTAAAGGTCCTGCACGTTAGCACCTGTCATCGACCTTACAACCACAACACGGCTGATATTTGATCTCTTGTATGAAATTACGCGTGGCAACTACCTGAAGCGAGGGGCAACGTCACTGATTGGTCAATATGCTTAATGTCCAATCAGTGACGTTGTCGCTTGACAGCTCACAGAAATGGCAGGGACTCATTGGGTGGTAGATTCCGAATTCCGACGTATTTGTCTGACTTTGTGACCTCTCTAGCCTGTCATTAGCAGTCTATTGCTATGAGGTCGATGGCACCTGTTCATGGAAATTTACTTAACGTATATCGGAATTCGGAACGCACCTAACGATCATTTTTTACAGTTGAGGGTAGTTTCGATATGCTTCAATGGTTATTCTGCCTGCATTTTTCGTTTCTGTATTCGATGTGCCACTTAAATGCTGATCTGTGCGATGTGCGAAGTGCTTTGTGGAGTGACGTTTTTCTTCTGTGCTACGTATATTTTATCTTACTTAATGTGAGAAACATATTATTTTCTTTAAGCAAAGTAGTGTGTGCATTTAAACCATATCTTGACTTGCAGTGTGTTCTTCACAAAACCCCGAACATCGAGATTGTCACCAGTTCTCGGAGGCAGATGTACGTAAAAGGTTTGTGGTATTGTCATTTATGTTTATAGGACTACTGATATCAACTGTCCGTTCGTATTACATAATTCGGTCGAACTTTATTTCAAAAGCACAGGTATCGCTATTTCATTTTCTGTATTTGTTGCTCAAAAAGGTTTGATACTACCCGGCTGACCGTATTTTGAAGCAGCGTTGATAAACAAAGAACAATCTCTGTTTAGATGTAAGCTCATCTATACTTATAATCTCCTAATTGTTTTTTATCGTAATTGTCATTTTAGGTACAAACTAACATATAAACGATATTAAATTAATTGTGTTAACAGTAACTAGGAACTTGAGCACTTATACTGAATTGTACACTTATTAAGCGTTTAGTTTATTCGTCTTGGTTTATTGCTAGTATTGTTTATACTTAGTTATTGGAGCTACGTTTTTTTATAATTCATACATTAGTTTTTATTTTAACTGGTTATTATTGTCAAGACTAGTAGAATTTAAAACTGTTAGATTTGTTTCTTACCCAATTTAAATTATCCACTATAATCTACTTTCTCTAGTCAACAATCGACTTGATGTCTCATCTACATTAAATCTGCCAGCGTTTGAAGATCTACTTCTATTGGGCATGCTCGTAGAAGTCACTTGGTAGTTCTGTGTCATTCTTCCTCTGAAACAGTTTAACCAAAGACCTCTGGTCTTTTTGTTACCCAAAATGAAGAATACAAATAATATAAAACCTTGAAAAGTAACTGTTATCGTAAATAAATATGCAGCTACTATATTCTGCGAGAAGAAACCGAAAATCCAAGGTATACCACAAAGGAAGGCTAGCAGGCAACTCACAGACGCTGATCTCAGAGTATCATTCGAAGCATTATTTTTTCTAAGAGCGCTATTCTCAAACATTGACTTAACTATAACTCCATACAAAACCCAATTAATGAACCACATGAATCCTATCGGAAGAAACACAGTTACCCAAAGAGCAACGCCTTTCGGATAGCAAAAAGTTCCACTGGGATTCATTTCTTCGTATCTCCCTGAATAAGAGCTCGAGTTTACTGCCAAGAGTATACCTATCACTAATAGCGGAAAGCCCCACGAATAAGTAGAACATATCAATAATTTATATTTAAAATCTGAACCAAAAACCAATACTAATTTCCTATAGGATAAAACGGATATTACTAACATCCAGCAGAAAGTTGCTAGCACGGAATAATGTAACGCAACTCCTACAATAGCGCAGCTTATATCAGTTTGATCAAATTCTACATAAACTGTAACTAAAAAGCAAATATTTAGTAACAATACCGCCGAAGATAAACTAAGCCAGACCTTATTGCTGTCATTCGTCCGCCAAGACTTGAATACCGCTGCAGTGAGAGCGATGATTGTTATTCCGAAAATTGAAAAGCTGCAGCCGACGACAGAGATAATTTCAAGGGCGTCCTCGTTGCGTTCCGAGAAAACATTTCTTCGTACAAGGATTTCGGCGAAATGGGTTAGGTGATCACAGCGACAAACATCCAACATGCCTGTTTTGGAAATGATTAGTGAGCATCCTTCTTGCGACCAGTACCCGGAGCCATCTTCATTGAAGTGCCAGTGTGCGCACGCACGGCTCTGGTTGCGTTCTATATCCCTCTTCAGAGGACTTAAGTATATCTCGACCACCTGGAAATTATTCACTAAATTGTAATCTGTCAAGCAAGGATTGATCTGAAATAATTAGACGACAATAATCTCAAAAATGCTGCCTACTTCTCCTTCTGCCAAGGTGGTGAAATTCTCCACGTTGATACTAAGCACTCTGCTATTCAACTGGCAATCGGAGGCGCTCTGGAAGGCCCTGTCATTGCGGAAGGCCACGAAGCTGATCCGACGTCGGGCCTGTGTTACAGACTCTGGCAGCACGGCGATGGCGTCGCTATCATTTGAGAACATGTGCTCTTTGTAGCTATCTGTAACAGCACGATTTTTGATCAATTCCGTGTGCTAATGAGGTCAGCTAACACGAAAAGGACACAGACCATAATTTATTAACAATAACATCTTATTGTTAATAAATTATTTTCAAATGTATGATGATACATTTTCACAAAACACTAATGGCGGGCCTGTTGCTACAGGGATCTATCAACACCTACAATACTTTTGACGATATTATTCAGCCTAGTTTTTCGCCTTTTGAAAACATTCAAGTCCGTCCCTGTTACTCTTCATTCTTTTTGTTTTTCCTAACTTAGTATTTTCAAGCAGAAATATCCAAAAAGTCCATATTATCTACTTAATGGAAACTTTGCTCTGACCTGTAATGAACTCAAATGACTGGAACACATCTTCTTTGCTACTTGCTAAGTGCACACCCCGAACTCCTGACTCTGGGGTGATGTCAGCTGAGATCATCGCGAAGTTACTTCGGACCATCTGACATGCTTGATCGTCCATCAGCAGGAACCTTAATAATATGAAATTATATTTCATTAATATGCCAGTGAATAAAATAATAGGGAGCTTGGCGGTTAATCACTTCTAGGAGGTCGCTTACTAAATTCTTCTGAAATATCTTTAAAAACGTTTATAATGACAATTAATGACGTCACTTCATATACCAGTTTTAGAAACGTATATTCTGACCTAGATCCAATCTGATCTAGTCTATGCAGCAGTTCACCAGGTATCTCCACTTCTCTCTTTTCCTCAAGTAGGTCGTCGACCTGGAATTAAAAAACGAACAATGTGGTTACAACATCAAGAACGTATTTTCCTATAAAGTAGAGTCTTTGACGAAAATTTTACAGAAAATGAACCAAGAGATCTTGTTCGGACAATAGGCATGATGACTGTATTTTTTTTTTGTTTATTATCGAAAGACCTTACATTTATGTAAACAATCCTCAAAGAATCACTTCATCTGGATCAATACCACCAGAGATATCACAATTTGAAATGCACATTTTTGGACTTGCCCAAAAACGCTCCATACAAAAGTGACAGCGATAGTGACGTCACTGTCGCTTTTGTATGGAGCGTTTTTGGGCAAGTCCAAAAATTGTGCATTTCAAATTGTGATATCTCTGGTGGTATTGATCCAGATGAAGTGATTCTTTGAGGATTGTTTACATAAATGTAAGGTCTTTCGATAATAAACAAAAAAAAAATACAGTCATCATGCCTATTATTTACCTGGTCCATAACTTGCTCGACCTCATCGCTCATTACAGCCACGGTTTCGTTCATTAACAACAATTCCAGGTCATCGAGCACTTGTCCTACTTTTTCTTCAGAGCGCTGAAAATACATGATTTAACACATTAAAATTTAACAATTAGAATGAATACCAACATCTTTTTTCCTGAATTAGCACCAAACAAGCAAAAAATACCTATCCCAGATTCATTTTCTCCCTTGACGTCAATTTGCATATATTTCGAAATCCTATATGAAAATTTATGAAATTGAAAAAAAAAAATGAATATTATGAAAGCATGCAACTTCAAGAATATTATGTCATACCAAAAATATACAAAACACATGCAGAGATAAGTGAAATAAAGGTACTTAACCAAAAACATAACCAGTGGTGGCGTGAGGTTCTTTTCAAATGTATTTTTATTACTTGTTGACAACTGTAAAAAGCCACATAACAAATGAATTACATAAAACTAACATAACAAATGAATTACATAAAAATTTGTACAAAGTTATTAGGAATGAAATTGAATATCTAAAGCATTAGTATTAGCTCATACACATAAAAACAATGAAAAATTGCGTAATTAAGTATGAGATTATTTGCTTGCGTCTGCATTAGCGATTAGCGAAGACTGTTACAGAGAGTCACGGATTTGGAAAATGGTTTCGGTAGTTCTAGTCCTGAGTTGGTCTCTTATCTTGTATCTAATTCATCCTCATCATCATAGTCAGCTAAATAACGACCACTGCTCAACATAGGCGTCACTCATAGATTTTTAGAGCAGCCTGTAGTTGGCCTTGGTCTACCGAATCCTGCGACTATTATCAGATCATTCTGTCCACCTACGATGTATCCACTCAACGTTTGGCATCAAATGGTGTCAAAATGTTTTTCTGGTCTAACAGCGATCAATTTATCCTTGCGCTATGAGCCCTGCCATGTGCCATTCCAATTGCCACCTTGATTCTGGAATTGGTGTCCTTAGTTCTATGACTAAGCATTCTTATTAAAAAGTTAAGTTGAATCTATTACTACAGGGCTAGATCGTAGCAAAACTCCAAACAAGTAATCAACAAAGGTCCTGGCGACTACGTAAACAAGAACTCTGCTCATCAATTGCTGATGGCGTATTTACTACATGTATGAAGATTTACTATCTATTATTTATTTATATGGCGGACTTAATGCCGAAAAAGGCATTCTCTACCAGTCAACCATAGGGCTAAGCAGAAAAATATAGTAGGCGGTGCAACAGTGTAAAAAAAGAAAACATTATATAAAAAGAGAATAATGATAAAAAAAAAACAAATGGACAAAATAATTGAAACTAGAACTGAATTATATAAACTATATAAACATAATATATCATAAATACTATTATATGTTATAGGTATTAAGATTTACTATTATACTACTATGGTGTAACCAATTTACCTGCATATACGCCACTGATCTCTTCCTATCATAGTTATCACATTCAATGGTTAACATTTTGCCGTCATATCTGAATTTGGCAAACATTTTGTCATATTTGAGCATGATGCTATAGGAACGATTGGGCTTTATCCAGGCCAGAACTAACTCTTTGTAATCGAAGTACTTTTGTATCTCTGCTGATAGTTGTTGAACATCTGAAAAACAAATAATACATTGGCAAGCTGTACTGGAAAAAGTATTGCTGTGGTGGCAAGGCATTCTGTTTATTTTTTAAGGGAAAGCAGTAATTTAAACATAGGTACATTTTCTTCAATCGTACCTGTTAACTGTATCGTTTGGATCTCAGGATAAACATTGCATCCCTTAAAGTTCACTAGTATTGTTGCCTGTAAAGAAACAAAAAATATAGAAAGTAGATAGTTGCATAGAAATACCGTCAAGACAGTTGAATTATTTATCCATGTTTTGTTTTAATAACTTGAAACCTGAAACGCGTTTATACCTATACTTACAAAAAAAACCACACGACGATGTTAATCGATACTTTTGGCAAGCATTTCATGCAGTAAGGTTTTCCTTCTGTGCGTTGTGTTGGGTTTTGTATTTATGTATATGTGAAACTTAATGTGTGCATTGCATCGGCCATCCTCAAGCTTCACAGAACCCCTAAGTTCATCGTCGATGGAGGCGTCCAAGACCGATGTAAGGTTTGTGGAATTGTCACTAATAAGTATCACTTAATAATTTCAGGCAAACTCTATATCAATCTGTCTACTTTTTTGAAAAAATCTAGTCGACGTTTCCTAATCTCCCAAATAGTGCCAGATTCTAATAAATATACCTACATTTTTGCACGTATGTACAGACGCTTTAGAGTTATATGTCCCATCTTAGTAGCGACATCTTGCAGCATGTTTTTTTCATAGTGCCATCATGCTTATCTTGTATTTACCTATTTTGTCCTCCAAACAACGAGCCGCTTAGCTCAGCGGCGCAGGCGCTAGTCTTAAATTATGTCGTTACTTAGTGTAGTGAGTAGTGTCGTTACTAATAAAAACACAACGATTTCGAATCTATGCCAGGACACATTTTTCTGTCATACTTTTTTTTTAATAATATTTTGAACTCGTATCAAAATATTATTTAAAAAAAAGTTGAGATTATTCTTGGATCTAAACTGTGGAATTTGTATTTGCTATCATTACAGTTGTTGACCAAATTCGTTGTTTTACTATTCATGTCATAAGTAAGTCCTTGCCATAATTCAATCCTATGAGCTCTGGATTACGAATCAAGTTAACACTGGCTACTGCACAGCGGAGCTAATCGTCTCGTTAAGGGATGGATGAAAGAGATATGTATTTATGTATGTATGTATTATAATACGTTGTAACTAGAGGTCATTAAGTAACTACTGCCTCAATACGAGAACGTAGGTATGATCCTTCCTTCACGGCTACACACATACAAGGAAAGCATTATGGAACTACGAAAAACAACCTTAAACTAGATGTCGCCATTTGAGATAGGTCATTCAACCCCAAAAGCGTCTGTACCTACATTATCTAATAAGTAATATAATTAACCAATTGTGCAAATAAGTCTACCTTAGTATATTGAGGAACCTAACTTTCAGTTATTTGCATTTATTATTTGCAATTTAAATAGGTAACTAACCCCTCAATTGACAAATGTCAATCAAGCTTAAGCTCGCCCTCAAACTCATGCCCTCTCTTAAAGCGTTTATTGAACTGAAAACATTCGACAACAGACTATCGAAAGTCAAAGTAGTCAAAAGCATTTATATCATGGAGACCTTATGATATGAGATAATTCGAGAATTCAAAGTACATAATGTGACTCTACTAATCGGTTTGGACTATATTTTTCAAAGCATCTTAACTTTGGTTGACGTTTGTGAATTCGGTTTCTGGCAACTTATCCTTGCTCGCCAGTGTTTCAAAATAACTTTCTTACACATAAATACTTGTCAAATTCAATTTTAACGGGTATTATAATTCTCATGTTTAAATTAAATAAAACACAGTTTTATAATATTAAATAATTTATTTTTTTATTTCATTATAAATTAAAATGCTTAAACTATTAACATGTTTTATACTATAATCAGATATCAAACAACGATGTACAGTATAAAATAAATAGGCAAGTAGGTAAATGCATTCAAAACCAATGGGTACATTAATATTTATTATAACGGGTAGTTTTTCGAACGAGACACAGAGAAGGTTCAAAATCACTAAAATCATAGTTCACTACAAAATGCTCATAGCTTTCTACCAAATGTGTGTGAAATGACTGGTTGTTATTACATACTACTGTTGAGCCGTAGTTAATTTGATCGACTCACCTCCGAATTCTCAAACATCAATCAACGCTAAGCACGCGCTCAACATCACTGTCCCGTAAAATGAGGGAAATACTTCTGAGGGATGCTCAACCTTGATTTGCGTTTGTGAATTCGGTGTCAGGCATAGACTTCATCCAATAGGCGAATATTATTTGATGCCTGAAGAAGCCTGGGAACTACCTGATTCGGGCGACTACCCGGAAAACGTCACTGATTAATCAACAGGTTTATTGGCATAACAGGCTACCTATTTCCGGTCATTCTGCCTCGCTCTACTGGAAAGAATTGCCATTTGGCAAGAGCGAGATAAAAAACGGAAGTGATTTAGCCTGATGTCTTCTCCTCTTGATGTCTACTTCGTTTTTATTGAACCCACCTTACAAATTTGGCATACTGAAAAACTTACCGGTTATAATAGATTCCCTACCTAACACATTTTACGATGGTTTATTTACAAACAGTCGCTATTTGTTCTATACAGGGTGTTTCATTGACTGGCTTTCTTTTATTACGATTATTCTTTCAATAATAACAGATGTTACACAATCGACTTTTATACACACGGCTTCACGTGATTAGGAATTTAGTTAAGATTCCAACAAGTTTTTAATATTTTCTTCTAGGAAATATTCATAATACTTTTAACAATGTAATTTAAGAATATGGGATGAATTTTCCTACCCAGATATATCATTATTAGATAAATACTGTATTTTTCGAACATCCCACTAGGAACAATTTGTTTATGGAATACATCTTAAATTTATTTTAATTAAGGAATATGAAGTAATATGTAAATAACACTATTAAATAATTTTAGACAAGTTTCGAGACAATTTACATATTTCTCCCAAACATAACTCGAGCCCTTTCGAGGTATATTTTTTGACAAAACAACCAGAAAAAATATGTTTTTGGTATAAATGTTATAGTAACGTTAACAGCCAATTATATTTTTAAACAACTTCTGACTTTCGAGACATATTACATAATTTTTTAAAAAATAACTCGAGACACTTCGAGGCCAAGTTTATTCTAATTTAATTCATAGCCTAACTCCGATGCAATCTAGAGTTATAGAAAATGTTATTTACTGGGTATTAGAGTACCTAAATAAATACGTATTTTACTGAGACTAAAAAATACAAGCCTTTAATCTTTGGATATTTAGAATCTACTTATAATATAAGTATTTTATTTTTACTTTATACAGTACTGGTATTTTATACATAATCTTATAACCATTTATTCACTAAATTATTTTACAATATTTATGAACACAACAAGGAAACTATAAAGATAAGTGGAGTCTAAGTACACTTAACACTACCTTTGACTAGCTGGTGCCAATAAAACCCTGTACATTGCAAAAATCTCTTCGCAACATAGCTGGTATAACATGCTAGGTATTCGAAGACTTAGTTACAACATTAACCTTACATACTACAAGATTTAAATTGATTCTTTGAAAACTAAGAAAAATTTCAAACTGAAACCGATGATTATTTAAATTTTACTCTACTCTATCAAAAGTCGTAGTTAGCTTAGCCTCTTTTGACTACATAACTTTAATTTTGTATGCTATTTGACCTTTTTCATCGTTGAACCTTCGGTCAGTTCAAACCAATGATAGTTTGCTAAGTGTACTAGACTCCAAATATGGAAGAGACTAGAAACTGCGATTTAACCACTTTAATAACAACATTAAGTCATCGCTTTAAGAACAGCATGATAATTATACACCATCAGTTTGTTTTTATTTTTGGATGACGTAATACCCACATATCTATTTTCCTAAGATGACTTAACTCGTGGGCCATACTTATTTAATATTTTATTAGCAACGGTCAATTCGTAACCATTTGCTGAGGGTTTTTTTTCTTAACTTAAATATCTGTGTTGCTAATTATACAAACTGTTTTGTAAAAATACCTTCCAAAAAGCTGCTATGGCTGCAAAAATAGGTACCAACTATTTAAAATACAGCATTGACGTCAATAGGAACCACTAACACAGCTAGGCAGCCTAAAATTATCCATTATAGATCCTAACGGGTACAAACAGACTTTACAGCTCAAGTATAAAATATTAATCAAAATATGATCAAAAGTCCCTGCTGCTGCACCATCCTAAATCATCATTCTGTTTATCGATCGGTTTTACTTCAATACTGAATTCTATAAATCGTGATATCCTAGAACTTGATACGCTTGAAGGTTTTTAAAATTCCAGCCAAACATAAACCTGAAAAATCTGTTATAAAAATAAGTTCATGACGGTCAAATTGATAACAACACAAGGTGGATAATAGGCTTGCTTATAAAAGCATATTCTACTGCAATACTTTACAACCGCTGAAACAGCACATACCGCACTAACTACTGCTAGAAATCGTCCTACATCTTGGACCATGCGTCTCCCAGAGATTAGCATCTCATTTGGCAAAACACTTCTAAAGTCCTATTTGAAAGGGCTCAAACATGCCCAAGAACCGCCTCTTAGACGGTCTATTCTTAGCGCTTGGTCAGGAAAACCTAGAGTCATCAGGTGATGCCAGCGATCTGGGTTTTGAAGTCTTAGCCTCTATCGAAGTAGCCCCCTCCACTCCACCCCTCCATCCTGGACCAGTACTTCTATTATTAGAATAAGTAGATGACGTAACAGGAACTTTTCTTGTCTGCTTAATCTTTAACTTGTTTAACCACAAGTCTCTAGTCTTCTTGTTACCCAACACAAAGAAAACGAACAAGACGAAGCCTTGGAAAGTCCCCGTCAGAGTGAACAAGTAAGCTCCCGTTAATGTTTGAGCAAAAAGACCGAAAACCCAGGGCAAACCGAATAAAAATACTAGTAAACAACTGACAGAGGCACATCTCAGAGCCTCATTAGAGTCTCCGTGCCTCTGAATCCTCCTAGAAGCAAACACAGAGCGGACTATTAAGATAAATAGTGTCCAGTTTGCGAGCAACATGACAGCGATGGGAGCGTATACGGCCAACCAAAGCCCGAGCCCTGAAGGATAGCAGAAAGCCCCACTGGGCGTTATTTCCTCGAACTGACCCTGATAAGACTGAGGGTCAACCGAGAGAAGTATCCCGACTACTGCACAGGGGGTGCCCCACGCAAAGGCTGAAGCCCTCAGAAGCTTATGAGACACGTCCCGAGTGAAAACCAAAACGAGTCGTCGGTAAGATAACACAGCTGCGACAAGCATCCAGCAAAAGGAAGCCAGTACAGAGTAATGTAAAGCGACGCCCACTAGCATACATGGGATTGTGTACGTATTGAAGTTGGCAAAAACGATCACCAGGAAGCAAACGATGAGAACAAAAATGGAAACGCAAAGTTGAAGCCATATTTTGTTACTGTAATCCCGTCGCCAGGATCTAAACAACGCAGCCGTCAAAGCAATGATGATCAAGCCTAGCAAAGATAAGATACAGCCGAAGATAGAAATGATTTCAAGAGCGTTCTCGTTTCGTTCGGAGAAGACAGTCCGTGCGACGAGAATCTCGGCGAAGTGGGTGAGATGAGTGCAGCGGCACGTGTCCAAGGCTCCAGGGGTCGTCGACCTGATGAGAGAGCATCCCTCCTGCGACCAGAAGCCGGTCTCGTTGCCCGTGAACTGCCAGTAGGCGCACACTCGACTCTGGTTCCTGTCCGGATCACCCACGATCGGAGTCAGATGAATATCAATTACCTTTGGAAAAAAATACCTCGATTAATAATACAGCTGTTTAGATCCAAGCAGCCTAAAGGACATCAATCATTAACCCCAGTTAATAATTGATTTTATTAAAAATGTCACCCAAGTTGCTGTAGCCATTTTACTATTTCCAACAGTTGACCAAAGATAAGCAGTTGATGAAGGCAAAGCATGACAATATGATACATTAAACGATAGTATTTAATGCTCACAGCAAAATTAGCGACATAGTAAAAGAAAACAAATACTAAGGTTATTTACGGTCCTATTTCTTTCTTGCAAAAACCATGTTATCACAATAACCAGCAAACACCATTGTGTTTCAGTTCACTTGTTAATTTAAAAAGGTCTCAATCTAACCGAAACATTATTATGGGTCTGTCTGTGAGATACGCATCGTCACACGCGCTAATAACACGGTAATGTGGTTTTCAACACCCTAGGATACCTCCTAGGGTGTTCCTTCTGTGTAAGCTTGTCTCGTAGTTTAGTTCTTATCTGCTAATTACAGTCGACCCAACTTAAAGAACCAGCAGGAACTCAACTCATAGTTGAAAAGTCGATGCTTTTTTTTCATTAATTATGTTTGAAATAAAATAAAACCATTCACCTTAAAAACGTAAAAAATAATCGATTTCACAGTACTGCTTTGGCAGTGTTGTGTTTGAGTTTCTGTTGGGTACTAAACTGATGATGCGTAACTGATGATTGTATTTGTAAAACAATGTTTTTTCGGTGCAAAAGCTCGTATCACCTCACATCACCTACTCACAGTCAAGTAGTACAAAGTAGTCATTAATGTTAAATTTCTTATAGCGCTTTAAATAACTTGGCAAAAATTGCTAGAGCCTGCGCAAGCCACCATAAAGTAGCGATGAATTGATCTCGAACCCCCATTCAACCGACCAACCAAACCTATCATCTACACCTACCAACAAACCGACTAAACTCCTTACGTACCTCCCCGTTCTCGAACATCGTGAGGTTCTCCACATTGACGCTGAAGACGCGACTGTTGACTTGTTCCGGCGACTGGAAGGCGCGCTGGTTCCGGAAGGCCACGAAGCTGATGCGGCGAGGAGTCGCGAACACAGACTCTGGCAGGAATACCACGGCCTCTGATTCGTTGGTCAGGAGCTGGCTCTCTTCTAGTTTGCCTGGAAATTACACATAACAACATGTGAAAACTATTAAATATGAGACATCAAATACATTACGATCCCATGTTGAAGTTTTCTCTTGGGCTATCTATGAAACTCCTCATTTGATTTTGATCCTAACTTTTTGTGGAAGGTTCAGGATAGATTGAGACAGGTGGATGACATTTTTTGCAACAACGAAGTCTAGCTCATAAATAATTGGTTTACACTTATCTAGTTGTCCTTACTATTAAGGTTGGCAGATTGGGTACGGTGAACAAATGCAAAACTTACCATCTATAAATCCAAAGGATGTATTGCTAAAAGCATCGTAGTCCCTGGCAGCCACCCTCAGACCTCGAACAGGGTTTGTAGGAGTGACATCAGCCATCATGATAGCCACGTTGTCCCGCACTGTGATAGCCTGTTTCTCCCCCATCAACTTCACCCTCGAGGCCAACTGATCAAGGAGGTGAAGCAGCTGTCCAGGAATCTCTAATCCTGCTTCTTGCTCCTCTAGAATACTGTTAACCTGGTAATATGGAAAAATAATATTTAGGGGGTAACGGCGCTGCGGATTCCTTCGCAATGTAAATATCACTAGTATGCTGCTGCTCAAAAGAAGGTATATGCGCATTTAAATGTGATTGCAGCTTTGACACCAATCACAATTTCATCATTCAATCAGTCATTGCTATATTTAGAGATCGTAGTTTATTATCTGAACACTGATTTGGAATCCGTGTGGTTCTAAAATCTAATCTGGTCAGAACACCTACATGTTCTAAGAAACCTTGTGTTCTATGTTGATGGCAAACATCGATCAAAACCCAGGCATCCCGAATAACGGCGACGGAAGGGTCGGTTCTTACCACGTTGGAGAACATGGCAAAGTGTTGGCTTCTGAGTGTACCGTTTAACATGACGGCAACAATCGGTGTGCCTGTGAGTGACTATAGGCCGGTCGAAATAGAAATGAAAATAGTGCTTAAATAATAAAAAATACTAGACTAGCATGGTGTGCATTTTGTATTTAAGTAAATCGTAGCTATGCATCATAGTTTTATTTTAAAAAGATTGTGTATTCACTTACCAGATCGAACGGCTGATCTATGCTCTCCAGTGTTGGTGCTGTCTCATTCTCCAGTAGTTGCTCTAAATCCCCTAGCACCTGCTGTAGTTGTTCTTCAGGCTGAAAATAAACAACATATTTTTATTGAGGGTATCAGAACCCATTGCGGTTAGGATCTATGAAGACACGGAGGAAGCTAGGCAACCGCCTTTGGCCTCGTAGGTTCACTTGGGGCTTTGACTCGTAAATAACCTTTTCTTTTATGTTAACATTTCATAGACTTTAACAAGCGAACTAAGTAGGATCTAGTTGCATAGAATGAAGGGGTCTACTTTTAACCCCAACAGCCCAATCAGGTTTTTGGACTATACAAAACAAGAAGAATATCTCATTCTCATTGAACTATGGAGCGTCTAAATGAACTTACTGCAAGTGGCACTGGTGTAGTAGGAGGCTCGGAGCTACTTGACTCCTCAGAGGAATCCTCGGTGGAAGGCTCCGTGATGTTCGGAAAGGTCCAATCAGTCTCCGTGGTGTCCACCGTGAGACATGGTGTGGTTTCATCGGTTCCATACGTAGAATATGGATCAGTTGTGTTTCCAAGTATAGAATTCGGGTCAGTTGTGTTTTCATACGTATAATCCGGATCAGTTGTGATTATGTCCGTAGAATTTGTATTAGTATTATTTTCTCCTTTCCAACTTCCTGTAGACGAGTTAATGAGTCCGTGGAATGGGTAGAGAATAGCATGCTCCGTCGTCGCCTAAGGGTTAGGTTTAAGCTGGTTAGAATACAAAATAACAGTACAGATTTATTTTATACGATAATTTTGAATATACAGCATGTTTCTACTAAAAGTGTTTGCAATAATCATTTATTTGAATTTTCAACTATCCCTGAAATATGACAGTCAATCTAAGAGAAACTGCACCTTGTAAGTAAAAGTTCCTTTCCTTTGAATCGTGTTCAGTTTTTGGGAAACATCCTGTTTATTCGTTCACGGATTCTGTTAACTTGAATCAGATGTGCGACTTTGCTGTCGAGTTTAGTAATTATTGCAACGATGGGATAAATTTAACAGACAGATAGACAAATCGGTTTCATATTAGCAAACTATTCTGTTAAACACTGAATTGGCACGTATCTGTGAAATCTGCAGGTTTAAAAATAACATTTCATTGTTCACATGGCTAAAACAGGTAAGTAAATAAACATATCCCAAAACACAAAATACAAGATATTATTCTTCTTGCGATTTCTTTATCACTTTGAATGGTGTTTCAATGACTCTGTACTTCGTTACTTTGTGGTTAGAGAGCACTGCCATGCAGATGCATTAGTAATTAGTTTGTAAAAATGTAGGTTTGGCAACACTGGTCCAAACAAAAAGCGTCGTTAGACCGACCGTTAGCAAAGAGCAAAGGGATCAGTTGACGAGTGAGTTATTAAGTTGGGTTTATTCACTAAACGAAATGAAAGCTTCTGAATTTACCGTTAAAAATGACAGCAGGGGTATGGAATTTAGTCGTGAGCGGTATGTGTTGGTAACTAGTTGTATGATATTTCTTTAGCTTTCGTCTCTCGGAGGTTTTGCCTCACCTTGAGCAAGGCTCATCACTTCACTGTGGATATTTTGTCTACACGGCTACATTGCTCCTACGTTCATAATGAATACCACTAAGAAATGGAACGCTTTACTAGAGTCTGTCTTCTTCGACAAGTACAATCAGTAAGCCTTCTTTTATTTTCTAAGCAAGCTCAGCGACATCGTCGTCATCACACAGGGAAATCACGGTCAAGTGCTATTAGTCGTATTATGAAAAAAGCATACTGAGTACTTTTAGAATAAGCTGGCGACTGACCTATAACGTAACGGTAAGTTACGAAGTATTATTACAATTGCTCCACTCGACGTGCAGTCAGTTAACGCCCTCACGTAAAGCACTCGCCAATGACACGTCCGGCAAAATAGTTGTTCATGTCAGTCTCAAGTTCTGGGAGTGTTGATTTTAACTTACCCTATCCTGCAGCGGCATGGTCGCGTTGACCTGGACGGTAAGTATCTTGGTGATAGGCAACTTCGCAGCGCACTGTGCAGTTGCCGTCTCCACCCACTGCACACCTTCGTTGAAGTCTCCTATGCATGTGAATTTGCGACAGCCGGCTGATATCACTGAACCTCCTGGAATGGCATAAGTAGTATGTTTTTAATCTGTTTTGGGATCACCGTGCTCAACGTGTCCTCAGAAAGGGTCAGGTCAGGGGTACCTTTAACCGTCAAGCATGTATGAAATGACTCATGAACGCAGAGGAGGCGCAAGGTGTGTGTCAGGACCGTAGCAAGTGGAAAGAAGTGGTTTCTGCCTACCCTGTTGGGAAAGAGGCGTGATGGAATGTATGTGTGTATGTATGTGCTTTACGGCTCGTTAAACATGTTACAACCTATGATATTTAAAATAATTGTTTGTAAAATATCTAAGGCGTAGTAAACTAAGGAGAAGTTGCTTGGAATTTTAATTCTGTGCCTGACACGAGGGCAGACAATGAGAGGAGTTGGTAATAATGACTAATGAGCAATCAAAGGCCTATCAGTGCGCTGACATTGAAGAAATTACTATAAGTTATGTGGCACTGCGCCCTAAGCTACAAGCTCGCAGCGTGAAATCTTCTGTTTTTTTGTTAGCTGTTAATGAAACATATATTTCAAATCGTTTTTTTGTCCAATAGGACGCGCTAAAATTTGTCCCTTGGAACGAAATTCCTTTTTTTAAATAATTATAAAACGTTAATTTCAAACGTTGTTAACTTTCATTGCGTGTGCTACCCAAACGGTTTTGCGATAGCTTTTTTTATTTCTCTGTAAAAGTATGCTATGAATACTTTTACAAAGAAATACGTTATTTATCACAAGTATTAAATTTTGAACAAAATCGCTCTTTTGCAATCAATATCTTAGGAGATACCATAGTTTTGAGAAACTTCGCATCAGAATTATGATCACGTGTGCGAAGCTGTAGGCAGAGAATACTGACTATGAATAACAATATATTACGGGTACAGTTTAGATGCGAATTGATATTATGTTCCACTAATCGATTAATCTTCACTTGGACCACACAACGTCTCAGTATTTACTTTAATCATTGGTTGTACACAACAGGACAAGAAACTGAGATGCCTTAATCGTCCTAACATAATGTCGCCTATTGAGTTGTCTCCTATAAATAACAGAACAGATTATCATTACCACAAGTAAACTGATATAAAATGGGCTTCCTGCTTGACTAGTTCCGTAGCTAGGTGAGTAACGATCTTGCCTGCTAAGCTGCAGGTTATAGGTTCGATCTTCTCCATAATATGATGTGTATGTGTAAAGACACCCAAATGTGTTTATATTTTGATAAATATCAAATATCGGGAAGGTTTTCAAATGACCGATTTGGTTCTTATAAATATTAGATGTACAATTTTGCATCGGCTACGAAATATAGTTGTAGAAATTGAAATTTATTTAAAGAGTGTGGTGGACCAGTACAAAAAATACAACTTTTTAAATAAACACTCACTAGTTTTTTCCACCAAAACAACGTTGAGTTAGACGCTTTTGAGATGTTTACTTAAACTTGAAGATCCTCAAATCATCTATCAGATCATTATAGTGTTTAAACGGCCATTTGTCGTGACGTCATGCTTCACTGCGCAAGTGTTCAAAACAAACATACTTTGCGACTTGCGTTTGTTGCAAATCATCTGATCTTGATGCTCTTAGATCAGAGATAGCGGTTGTTATATTTTCTAGATTATCTTTTGTTTATTTAAGTTCAAAATATATTCGAGATCTCTCCACGTGGCCACCGACCTCAAGACTCAATCGTCGGTTGTACCTTTGTTTGCCCACGAAGAAAAAATTAAGTTTGTTGCATGGATGTCCCTTATAGAATGACTAGGAACCCTTTGATAACCCCTTATTCGTTTCAGCATTGGATAAAACTCCTTTAGACAAAATGCCAATTGTTTTAAAGTTTGCGATAAGAGCTACCGACACAGTTAATCACTTTGTTTGATACTAGTGACTGATATTGATGCTTTCAGATCAGAGATTGTAAGTTAAAAATATATCTGAGATCTTTCCACGTAGACACCGACCTCAAGAGTAGTCGTCGGTTGTACCTTTGCTCACGAAGAAAAACATAAAGTTTGTTGCATGGATGTCCCCTTTATCTAGAACGGCTAGAGCCCCTTGATTACCCCGCCTCCTTTTTACCGTTGGACAATACGCTTTTTAAACAATTTCTCATTGTTTTAAAGTTTGTAATAAGAGCGACCGACACAGTTAATCACTTTGTTTGATACTATTTCTTCCTATAACACTAACATCATTAAGCAAATGCCTGAGCCTTAATGAACAGGTTAAGATTTAAATAGCATGAGGCCGACGGTCTCACCTCTTAACCCTCGACCTCAGCAGAAACACAGTTAATTACATGATTGTGTGAATCAGCTCGGTACTTGACGTATTTTATTACACAATTAGTTAATTTAAAGCTAATTCAGTTATAACTTCGCCTTGTGATTTTTCGTTACAACGTACTTGTACAGTGAATACTAAGTAGGTATTCCGCAAAGTGTTTGATAGACTGAGCCTGGACTCAATGCGGTGAAATGTGGACTTCTGAATGTTCCGTTCACCATGACAGCAACAATCCCAAAAGACCCACTGGGCCTTCTGGGATATAGTTGAGAGAGTAGCTAGTATTCTAAATTGCATTAGTTCTATTTTTAATACCATAAGAGGACTTATTATTATCTGCAGTTGCCTATGATATCTCATTATGAAAGATCAATTTAAGTTATTACTTTAATTTCATATAGTAAAACATACCTAGCGGAGTGGTGGGTACAGAGTCGAATCCCTTGCAGAAGTACGCTGGCTTCATAAAGATCACTTGCAAGTTATCCCACACTCCTGGGGAGAGCGGCTTCATCTCTGGGTTCAGCATCACGTGCACCAGCGCCGTCTTCGCATCCAAGTACAGTCTTCGGATCTTCAAATTGTATATTACGTCAGTGTCCTTCCAATCCAAGTCTGGACGGTCATTCTTAAAAGACTTCAAAACTTCTTCTGTCTCATTCCCGGGCAATTCCCCGTAAACAGCTAAATATTTTGTCCGGTAATATATAAATTCTTCCAACTTTTTCTTCCAAACTCGATTAAGCTTATCTAGATTATCAAAATGGTATTCCTTTCTTAAGAGGATTTTCACAGCGTAAAGGTTAACTACTGCGTCCTTAGATCTGATGAAGAGGGCTTTGTTAGACTCAGAAGGGAAGTATCTTTGGTGGAACATCTGCACACACCAGTAGTACCCATCGAAGGCCGGAATAACTCGGAATACGTGAGGGATTTCATCATCTTCAATCTTGCTGATGCTCACTTTGTTGGGGTAGTAAATCATTGAATCAGTAAAGCAGCTAATATCGTTTTTCTTTATCGCACCGTCGACTGATAATAACATGTTGTTCTCCCTGAAACAACAATACACCGCCAGTTATTGTAATGTCAGTTATTTTGTATTTTCTACAAGATAAGATAGGATAAAGTTTATTTTTCAGAGAAAACACAAATGAAGCTTATATCTAGCGGACATTGCAGCAAGCATTGCTTGTTTCGCAGAGTCCAGACGAACAGATATCTTCATATACTGAAAGTAGTTAGACCAGAAAACATGGTCAAAGTGAAAATGGAGGCGTTGTCTTTAAAATACTCTATATACTTCCATGGTACTTCCGAATCGATTAAGGGGTTCACCTTGCTACAAGTGAAGAGGGTAACTTATCAAAATTCGATGACAGACAAAACACGAATTTTGCATGATTCTCGTATATGCATTGCTTTTGAACTATAAGCAGTGCGTAACTTTCAACAAATCCTAGGTACATGAGGACCTGTGCAACACGTGGCAGAATCTGAGCATAAATAAGGTACCTAATAAAATTTTGCATTACGAAAGAAACTTGAAAGTATGAAACTTGAAATTGAAAGATGCAAACCAACCAATCAACAGTGAGGTTCATGTCAAGAGTCTGGAGTTGGAAGGGCCGCTCGCAGATGACGTCAAAGAAAACGAAGGAGCTGTTGACCAGACGCCAGAAGTCGTTGCGGACGGCCCCGAGCGTCGTGTCGGGGGACATGTTGATGTCCTGGAAATGCCACTCCTCTGATGGTATCTGAAATTATTGAAACAAATTTTACTTACGAATAATGTTGCGCGGCTGATTACGAAAAGTTGTTGGCATTAAATGACGCAACTCTAGATGGGGATTTGGGGAAAGGCTGCGAAGGCATATAGTAGGGGAGCCCTGCGTCCACGTACAGCTTGATTACCATACGAGTAAATCAACGGGAATAATAACCCCCATGAGTTATTTGTCGTTCAAGTTACAGTCAATTATTACGTGTAGAAATAACCTTTTCTTAAACCCACTGTCCCACTGCCGAGCAAAAGTCTCTCCCAATCTCAGCCACAGTTCTCTGTCTTGAGGTAGGCTATGGTGCCAAAAAATATTAAAAAATGGAAGATGAAATCTATATTTAACGCGTTATAGTCTATGCTTTGTATAATTAATTTTGTTGATGTTGGTTCCCGTTATTTTGATTATGATGATAATTTTAATCACTCAAATATGCAAGCTGCTTGAATTAGTTGAGTAGGTCATTGCACTATTTATACCAATGGTAAGTAACATCACATTAAAATTTCTTTGTATAATGTTTATAGCAAACATAACTTTGTATTTGCGTTTTTGTATTTTGTTGTGCAAGTGGATGGTACTCGTTCTAATTAACCGATCATTTAATTTCCCGTGTAGATAATAGAGTAGGTAACCACTTAGCCGTGAATTAGACAAAGTTATGAAACCCAATTACAGGACTTAAAAATTAAAACTGTAATTAGCTACAAGCCTGAACTAGCTATAAATTTCAAATTTTTGTTGTGAAACAGGCGATTAATATTAGAATCACTACTACGCTAGGTTCCAAACAGTTTCATAATTTGTAGTAAGTACGTTATATTCAAGTGTCCAAATCTCTTCCGTGTAATTGTAATGAATGTTATTTATCTTATCTTACTTACCTCAGAAGTGTCGTTATCCGTTTCATACCGAAGCAGTGTGCGATTAAAATTCGACATTATTCCCATTGGGTATACAGGTAAAGATCCAGAGGTATGCAGCAGGGGGCTGTTAGAGTACCGCCATCCTCTGTTCAGTAAAGACCCTCCTCTCCTGGCGCAAAGCTCCTGTGCCTGCCGCCACGTCGCCCTCACTGTTCCTCCTCCCACCCCTGACACAGCTGACAAACAAGTCGAATATGGGCTATAAAACCTCCATGATCCTTGAAAATCCGCACATCCTCTCCTACTTCTGTCATCTTCGTCATACGGCTCCACGAAACAGTATCTGAAGTATTTCTCATCACATCTTGCGGCTGTGAAATTGCTCACAGGGTCAATAAGCACGCACAGTTCCTCGTTGAGTCCTAAAGAAGAATCATATTTAACGTTGAATGTTGTTCTGAGGATGTCTCCAGTGGAATCTGTGTACGACCAGTCAATAAAAGGTCCGCCTGGGTATAAAGACTTGTATTCGGTCCAGAGGACTTGTTTAGTCTTCGTGAAGTTGAGGCTGTGGTATAGTTTTGAAGAGTACAAGTTTCCGGTGCAGTCTTTGAATTTTTCGTGGAATGCTTCAGGGCCTTTCTGTCGGTAGCAGATGGGAGTCCCGCCATCGGTGAAGGCAAGTTGAAACCCGATGGGACATTGGTGGTTCTTTTGCTTCGCTGCGATTGCGCCTTCCAGCCATGCCAGGAGCAGCAGGATCCAGGGAATATTCCGCGCTGTCACTCGCATCTGTAACATATGAAGGTGCTTTCGTGTGATCTGCCGCAGTATCTTATCTATCTGATGATACCACTAATCACACACTTGACGCAATTACCTATTTCGATTAGCGTTCTGATTGTCATCCAGGAATTTGTTGTTTATGAAGTACCTTCTACATTTTTGCCGCAACTTTGACTGCAAATTAGTACTACGGACCAGATTTATGATGCGCAGCAGTCGACATATGAAGTGAAATTTCCTCAATGATAAGATGACTTCTTCAATTAAATTAATAAATATACATGTTTGGGCTGGATTACTAATCAACGGTATCTATTAGGCAAACACTCGGGCAAATACAAAAATATAATCATGGTCTCGTGACACTAGTGTTGTTTGAATAAGCAACTATGATTTGAGACTTATCTCTGTTGATACTGGTGTCATTATGTTCAGCCAATGAAGTATGGAAACTTAAATAAACACGATGTCAGCTTCTTCCATAGAAATTAAATAGAATTTCTCGGAATAGTGAGGCATTTTTTCTACTTTTAAATGCCCAGTTATGACTTCCGATAGCGTTTATGAATACAGTTTCCAATATTGTTCAAAGCTACCAGTTCTATTTGGGGCCAGGTTTTAAAATAGCATTTAAAGTTTTTATTAAAATCGGTACTGACTCTTTTGAACTATACCTATTTCCGCTATTCCTTTTAGTTAAGGATTCGGTCTAGTAAGGTACACTTGAATCAATTCCTGACTGCTTTCATCAAACCAAAAATAACTTTTATTAAATTACTTATTTTTGTGTTTAAACTTACCTAACTGGTTCACAAGTTCTGTTGTAAATAATATACGAGTGCCAAGACATGCTTGCAAATAATGTAGTGTGACAATCGAACATGTAAATGTTGTAAGTGTTGAAGAGTTAAGATCAAATAAACACCTGCAGCAAATAAATCAATAATACTCCAGTAAGAATTATGAATGCTTGACTGGTTAAACTCATGTTGAGCATGAACGAGGTTTAAGTATAGTGATATCATCAGACGTAAACCACACATGCTACTTTTGAATGAAAACTGAGTATGTCAATAAACGTTAGGTACAGTCAGCCAAAAATGTGGTCTACCACCCTACGGTTGAGATTCGTTTGAACGGCATGAAACAACAAGGTCAATTTTCCTTGGCAGTAAGTTTGTGTCAGTGACTATTGCTCTCTTTGTCATTTATGATATAACGTCATGTCAAATGTCAAGTTTGAATTATCTTAAGTAACAGATTGATATTAATATTTCATTGACGGAAAAACTCGACATCAGAATTGTCAGTGAGACTTTCTTTTTCAGTAGTAATAAGTTTCCCTTCAAAAAGATCAACATGGTTTTAGTTGAGCAAAATAGATTGTTGCATTTAATGAGGTTAAACTAAGTCACCCAATCAGACGTCAAATTTCAGGCATCTAAGATAACAGACAAAACGACATAACTTAATTGTGCATGTGTTAAACTCTGATCTAAAAGTCAACCTTAGCGATCGTTACATCTCGCAGAAACTTTTGTCAAAAGTGGTAGACCACTTTCTTGGCTGCATGTACTTACATATGAAAAACGCTGGGCGATTCTCGCATTAGTACAATCAAGTTCGTTTTATGATAAGTTAAAAAAACTAATGGACTAACATCATTAGTAGAACTTCAAATTTATAAACTAGGTTTGTATGTTAGAAAGAACTTTATTTCTGAACACAATGCCAAATAAGTTACATTTATTTTCTAAAGCATTTCTATGAATACTCGGTTTTACAATTAGGTGCAGTAAACTGACAGCTTTTTTATAAAATCTGCCATTTTCTTTAAAAAAACAGTCATTTTACTGCTGTTAATGAAAATCCGGGTAGAGGTACACTGCCTCACGTGACCCTTATCAACCAGATGAAACATTACAAATTACAATTAAAAAAACCCGTAGTGAAATCTCTGACAAGCGGATTCGAAGTGAAAGTGAAAAAAGTGAACACTTGTTTTACTGTGGTACCAAACCCCAGAGCCTCATGTTAGACACTATTTGGTAACTGTCAATTTTTTCGGGCAATCCTTGTTCCGTTTTACAGGTCAATATACAATTTTACAACTGTCCTATAATTATGACAAAAAGTCTCACCTTCAAGTCAATCTTGCCCGTGGTCACCGCACATGGTTCACGCCACTTTAAGTCTTCGGAATAAGGTCCGAATTAGCTCGTCGGTCCGTATTCCCACAGACCTTTAAGTTCCGCTAACGAGTCTGAAACAAAAAACCGATTGTTTACCTCATCTCGTTACGATTCAATACTGTTAGCCGTGAATGCGCCTGGGAAACTTTTTTAATGACTAAAAGGCTTCCGATTTCAATTCGTAACGGTATACCACAAACGGTAGGGCGCGGTAATCGATCACCGTTTTGAATCAATTTTCGTTAAACTGCCTTAGGTCTGTTCTACTATACAGTTGTAATAGTTTAAAGCCTTAGCCCCGGATTTCACACAGCCCATACAAGTATAGCTGTCACTTTCGACTCTGTAGTCAGTTTAACTTCAGTGGACCCGTTCGATTTTTTACAATGAAAGTCAATGACCGGTAGTCTTATAGTATAAACGAAATAATCGAGTCGGCCAAAGTTTTGTTTGTTACTATATTAGTCTAGTTACTAGCATTGTGTAAAAAGCCAAGTGATATGAGCGCTCAGCCCGAAATCCAAAGGCCACAAAGTAAATGTTTTGGAATCGCTAATGGAAAAGTAAACGATGCTTTTTTTTCTTTTTCCTGTGTCTTTAAGAAAAAAAAGTATCGTTTACTTTTCGATTACCAAAACGTTAGCGGTTCGTGCTAGGTCCACCGAGCCAGAGCGTTTAACCACTGGGCAGCGACGCTCTCAAAATGTAAGGTTATGAAAAAGAGTATTCAAAAAACTTAACCCTCCTTCTGGCGATGTCGGCTAAAACTAAAAGCTACCACATATTATTACAAAACCGATCCAGAGATAATGTCCCAAAGCGGTGGTTAAGTTTAATGGTTTATCCGTAATGCAATTCTTTTGTGGGAGATTAACCCCAAGGCATTGTAATTACCGCATTCCGACTTTTATGATAATGGCACGTACAATCACAAGGTTTGCTTTTTGTTACTTTGTGCAAAATTACAGAACAGTGCAGATTGTTGGTATTAACGACTCTCTTGGCAATTAGTAGGTATGTTAATACCATATTTTTATGATCTCTTTGTGTAAAAATGGATTGCTGTTCGTTAGTCTAGCTAAAACTCGGGAATGGCTGAACCAATTTGGCTAATTTTCGTTTCGAAATATTTGTAAACGTCCAGGGAATATTTTAAAAACCCATACTCTAATGCACGTTGTCCCCGTCTGAAGGTATTCCAGTATACTAGAATGTCCTCATAGCGTGAGGAGGCCTGGCGCTAAGGCTGGGCCGACCGTGGGAACGATGTCCACCGGTAGTAAAGGTAGAGTCACATTTGTTGTAGG